>OX439141.1:124502443-124862943 GCA_949318255.1 Pollenia labialis
TTTTCTATTGAATATTAATCTATTAAAAGTTTAACATTCACAATAACATTTTGTTTAAAATGCATCAATGGCAGTATTCATAGTTTTTATATCTTTCACTGAAGGTAAAAGAGTAAATTTAATATTCCGAATCTTTATGAGAAGTGAAGTACAAATCCTGTTGATCGTCTGTCTGTCCGTCTGTTAAGATGGGTTTTCTGAAGACCCCAGCCAAAGATTTTAAATTAGGTACAAGCATCTTGGTAATCAATACACAACCCCTCCAAAAAATGGGTGGGATAAAAAATGTGGGCGTGGCACTTTTTATACAAACAGATTAAAAAATTATTTTTATGTGGAGAACGAAACGAGCCAAAGTTTGTTAATTAGGTAAAAGTATCTCGGTTATCAAGACACAACATCCCACAAAATGTGGGTGGGATTAGAGAAGTGGGCGTGTCGCACAATAGTTTTCTAAATCTAAAGAACTGTTAGAGCAATATTGTTCAAATTGGTTACACATAGCTGGGCTAGAAATAAGCAACCTATTTAAAAATATAGACGGGATTGGAGAAGTGGGCTGGCACCTTGGCGACAAAGACATTATAGATTTCTTTGGCTTTCTATGTTAGTACATTTGTTGATTTTAAAAACTTTTTGAACAAAAAGAAGAACGGAACAGGCTACAGGTTTCACTAAAGTGCTTAGGATAGGGTCTGGGGGAGCCACACCTCCTATACTTAGAAATTATTAATTATAATTTCAGAAGAGGTCTTTTAAAGCAATAGTTTACGTACTCAAAGTAAAAAGAAAGCTGATTTAACGTAAGAACGCTGTTAACCCTCCATTCCGTCTTGGGTCTATCTGACCGCTTGACTGACCCCTGACCGAATGCGATTGTGACTTTTTACGTTTTCAACGCTTTACCGGCAAAATAGCTGAAGCAATTTTAATGGAATTGGAAAACGAGGACCAAGAGGGGGACATAGGGAGATTAACTGAATCTTCGAAAATATCTAACCAATTTTGATAAAATTTGGATCATTAATAGATCGGCGTAAATAAAACACACAGGAGGGAATAGGAAGGGACAGATCGACAGGATCCTTCCAATAAATATGTGTACTGATTTTTAATTTTACTTTGATAGTAAGTCAAAAATTAACTCTGGGCGGGGTGAGCCGTGGTCACGGCTAGTGTATACATAAATTTTTCATTCCCTTTGTAATTTCTACAATATTGATCTTAGACCTTATGATTAGCGAAGTTGTTTTACAATGTTCGTCTGTTCGTCCGGCTGTTGAAATGGATTTTTCGAAGACCCCAGATATGAAGGAAAATATATTGTTATATACTTTTGTCACATATGCACTGTTAAATTTTGCTTATAAAATTCAGCCAGATCGGTCAATAATTTACTTTGGCTTTAAAATTTGTGTAGTAATTTTTTTATACATAACAAATATATAAAAATTTTCCGCTTAAATAAAGAAATTTGCTTTAACGAACAAATGTACTCAAATATATATATATATTTTAATTCTGTTTGATAATGTGTGTTAGTGGGTAAGTGGTCTAAGACACGCATTACCAAATAACACTATCACTTCTTAAGCTTTCATTTTATAAATAGGACATGTTATATAGGACTCTTGTTTTTCATTAAAGATTTTCGGTGACTGCAAATTTCTCCAGAATATTTTAGCTTGTAATAGACAGTAATTTGGTAATATACATTTTTAATAGATAATTTATTTAATACTTAATTTTTTTATAAAACATTTAACGATAACTCAAGTTTATATGGAAAAAGTTTTAATAGCTTTAGTTTTTATATTAAAGAATTTCTAAAAATTTAAATTTTATGAGCATTTTGGTTATCAATTGGGGGATTCACAATGTAGTCATAAAGTTGTAAAGTTATATGTCTTAAAATTATTACAAAAAATATATATGACTACTGTGGCCAACCGCTTATAATTTTGATTTCTACTGTACAGTTATGACGAATCAATGAACACAGCATTAAAATTTTTATTTTGTTTGAACCACAAAAATATTTTTTTTTTAACAATTGTAAAATATTATTTAGGATATATGACGATATGACTTGATAGCACACCTTGGGAATCCCCCAAATGAATTTTGTTAGACAATTTTTTTTTATTATCGAAAAAAGCGAACATCACATATAATTTATCGATTTTTAAAATAATTTTTTCCGTTAATTTTTTGGGAGTCTTAAAAAGATAAATAAAAAACATCACAAAAACTTATTGCAATAGTTTATTTAAATTAAAACACACCTTTCTTAATACACAAACACAAACTAAACTTATTTTTGTGCAACATGATCACTTTACTAACACTTTAATCATCAGCATTATCATAACGAATGTCACATGAATGCATTCTATTTTGTTATTTTGCTCTTTGTGCCACAATTATCAACATTTCATATTGTATTGACATGCATGCACAAACGAAGAATTTCAATTTACACCCCAAAAAGTATTATATGAACTAAAATCCTAAAATACGAACAAAAAAAAAAATGGAAAATTGCATGGTATTTTATTAAATAATAACGATCATGAAGATGAAGGCAAACAAATAAACCAACCAACCAGCAAAAAATTTAATAATAGACAATGAGAGTTAATAGTTCGATCAGACACTTTAAAAAGACACACTCAAATTGACAGTCATCCCATGAATACTTGCTGCAATAAAAAAATTAAAATCAAAAAGAAAAAAAAAAATTGGCACAAAATATTGACTTGAAAATAAAACCAAACCTTAGAGGAGGATGCTTAAGAAGAGGGACAAATACAAATAAAGAAGAAAAAAAAGCGAAACATTGCTTGGCTTATGGGTGCGTTCTGTGAACTCCACGATTAAATATACACTCGGGCTACAGTGGAAAACAATAAGTTGCATGGGTACTAGAATACTAAAGCATGATTAAAGTTAAGATGTTGCTGTTGCAGATGTCGATTCTGCTGTAGTTGCTGTTGTGTTAATCCAACAAACACTGACTTTACAAGCACTACAACAATAATATCAACTGCTACTTGTATTAAAGTTAGAGAACGCGTTCGATGATGATTAGTTAGGACAATTTTTAAGTGGCTTCTTTAAAAAGCTAAGGATGAGTCTTGGAGCGCATTGCATCACACACTTGCCAATGAATCGCAGTAATTATCGTGAAAATGGTACATTATGTATGACTATTAAGGAAGTTCGGATATTTAGGAACATTTTACAAGAGTGTGTGGCAGAAGCAAACCCGCCACCCCCGCACTGATAGACTAGCTCACTACCAGCCAGCCTACCACAGCACCTGATTATTGTTGAAGTTAAGAAATTTTTTATATATAAATATAATAAAATCAATAAATTTCATCTATTAAACCACAAAATTATACAAAAACTTATTGAAAAAGGATATACATATTTTCTATTAAAAAAATTATTGTTGATATCGATAAATTATCTGCTTAAAAAATTAATACGGAAATTGATAAATTGCCTATTAAAAATTATTGCTAAAATCAATACATTTTTTCATATTATTCAAATGTGTATTCTAAGTCAAATTCCAATCTTCAAAAGGTTTTATATTTTAATAGTCTTATTCTTTCAATATTTTCTATGCACTATCAGAATTTTCGTTTGTATATTTCTGCTGTCATGAGAAATAAATTCCCAGATTCTATTTGTTAAAATTATTTAGTTAAATACATAAAATTTACAATAGGCACTAGGCAGTAGTGGACCAGAAAATGCATTACATTCTGTTGGTATCTAATAGTTGTATAAAGTTTCTTTACAATTTACTTCATTGCTAGCCAAAGGATAGCTAAAGTAAGCCTCGTAACAGAAATATACTAACGAAAATTCTGATAGTGCATAGAAAATATTGAATGAATAAGACTATTAAAGTATAAAAGCTTTCGAGGATTGTAATTTGACTTATACCGTGTTATTATTATTAATTATCTTTCTGTTCACATATACACAATTTAGCTAACTCAATTTATATTACTACTACATACAACATTCAACATAAACAAAAATGTACATGTATAAGCAAAATGTAAACAACTTTTGACATCTTTAAGAAATACACATCTGGCTTTGCGGAGACCTAATGGATGAGCCTTTGTTTTGTTGTAATTTCAGTTGCCAAATGACAAAACACTTTGCTTAGTAAGTTGTATTTTGCTTACTAAACACACTTCGGGAAGGGTCGCATTTAAATTTTACTCAATATTTATAGCAATTTCGTATTATTTGAGCAATAACTAAATTGTAATTTTATATAAATAATTGAGCTCAATAATGTCATTTATTGCGTAAAACTCAATTAAGGTGCATATCTGAACACGGTATTAGAATACACATTCGAATAATATGAAAATTTTTATAAAACCATTAGAAATAAATTCCCAGATTCTATTTGTTAAAATCAATAAATTTGATAGAATCGATGAATTTTTTTTTGCAAAACATTTTTTAAATTGGCAAATATAAACGATGAAATCAATAAATTTTCTATACCGAAAATTATTAATATTACAAAATTTTTATAAAAGAAATTTATGATCAAAATAATTTTCGAAATCATTTAAAAGAAATTTATGAAACCGATTAATTTTCAAAAATTTTATTGAAAATTTTCTTAAACAAAATTTTTAAAAAACAAAACATGGTTAATAGGCAAATTTAATACTTTTTCTTCTTTACTCCCTTCTCAATACCCCTAATGACGAAAATTAAAACTAAAGATCACGTTAATCATGCCTTAGGATAATAAAGATACTTGAGCAAAACCACATCTGCTCCTAGTACTTGAACAAATATTTATATTGTTGTGTCTAACGTGTATGATGTTACAAATAATTATGTGATTTTGTGATTTTTCTTTGCTTATTATAGTGTTTGTCTGTTGTTGTTTTAGTTTTTGGTTGTTATTATGTTTATACAAAAAAAAAAAAAAAACAACAAAAACAAAACAACAACAAGATACTTAACAGAATGAGATTACGGAAAAAAGAATTTGTGCATGTTATTCGTACTACTAGTACTTCCATGTTCCATGTTTTCGTGTACTTCATTATTATTGTTATAATAGAAATTTTGTGCTGTTTTCGTTGTTACCTCTACGAACGATTATTGATTCAAGACATGACTGGCGTAACATCATTGGCAATAGTGGAACTAAATTAGATAACTTCATGAGTGTCTATTACATGGTTTAGTAATGCCGTTTATTTTTGGCTAATATGGAGGGGCTCTGTAATGGAGTGTTATTTGGAAAAAGGTTAAAATATGCCTCTTGGAAGAAAAGGATATTTAGAATCTGCAATACGCATATAGTTATGACTAGCGATGAGATTTGAATGCACTAAAAAATCGAATATATGCGCATAAAATATGCACTAAAAACTCCAAAATATGTCTTAAAAAATAAAATAATATGCACTTAAATCTTGAACATTTTCATTAAAAAGGCGTTATTTTTAACAAACAAAATAAAATTAATAGTTCAGTCTAATGTTTTTTAAAACTGAGTTCAAATAATAAATTTAAATTTTTGTTTGCATAAACAAATAAATACTTTTTTTTTATTATCAAAAGTAAGTCATTATCTGTTCGGTCGCAAAAAACTTTTGTACATGGAAATGATCTTTCAACGCCAACTGAAGTTATAGGAGAATATTTGAAGGATGTCAATTCATTTGGAGAATATTCATTTTCTAATTCAAATCCCACATTTAATTCCAGATCAAAAATAGTTGAGATTTGTTAAATTTTTGGAAAGCCTTAATTAAATTAAATTAAAAAAAACATTTGGATTTTTGTTTTAATTGGTCGGGCTATTCTTCCTTCCATATTGTTAATTTTAATTTCTGCATATCAGTCAATTTGACTTGAGTGGTCTTAAGTGAACAAGATTCCTTAAATTTAGTTATTGTTACTCAAATATATCCGTAGTTGGAAAATACAAATGCTTATTGACTTTTAATGTTTTTTAAATTTAATATTTATTTTACCTTTTTAATTGCATAAGCTCTGGTAGCAACAAGTGCTTCAATAACACTTTTTAATTTCTCAAAATTTTTTGAATAGTATTCTACAGCATCTTACCACTGCGGTGGTAAGGGTACCAAGGATACATTTCATTAAAAATTTAAACTCGTAAAGGAGCATTTACAAATATATTTTTCACATATGAAAGCAATAAATCAATACTATCGAATTAGTTCTAGTTTCCAGGGTTTAAAAACTGCAGTCAAAATCAAAAAATTTCAGACAAAAAACGAAAATTTGTGTACAACTTTAAGCTTTTGAAGTTGGAATGACAGCGACTGTTTACATTTAATGAATCAGAAGTAAAAGCAACAGTTTTTATTTGGTCGATGACAAATCAAGAAGTGGAAGAAATGGCAGTTATTTTACTTTGACTGCAGTTTTTTAAACGCTGCTAATTTCCTGTACACCTCAGTACCACCCATATACCAAGCAAGTAACATGTGAACCGTTTTGGATAAAATATTTTAAGCTCATTGGCAGCCTTAAACATGTAAGGTTAAAAATAGATGGATCCTCTGTCTAAATTTTGAAAATCTTTTCCCAAAAAAAATTTATTTATTGATCTTAAAATATTTGAAAATTTTTTGTATAAATTTATTTTATAATATGGAAATTTAAAAATATAAATATATATAAGCATATTAAAATATGCAAAAATATGAATTTTCACAAAAATATGCAAAAACAAATCGATGCCATTTTAACGCAAATTTCATGATTTGATAATTGATCGACATCGATCTTAGACTATCGACAAAAAACATGCATTTGCTTGGAAATCGCATCTCCAGTTATGACTTAATGCGGTTTAACAATAACCTTTTTTCTAAAGAGTGTCTCATGGAATACATATAAGTATTTCTGTGATTTAATATAAAAACATAAAAAGCTTTTATTTTAAATTTTATAAAAAAGAATAATACTAGAACTAAACTTAAATCAAAAAAAGACTGAAATAGAACTAAACCTGAACTAGAATTGTGTAAGAACTAAACTAGAATTGAACTAGAACTGAGCTTTCTCGACTAGATCTGAACTAGAACTAAACTAGAACTGAACGAGACCTGAACAAGATCTTAACTACAACTGTAGTAAAGCTGAATAAGAATCACATTTCTTTTTGCACCCAATATTACAAAACCCTTTTCAACCAATGTTTAATAAGCATATATGTATTTAGTTTTAGTAGGTCTTTCTATTTTTTTGACTGTTTTTTTTTATTTGCAATTTTTTTAAGCCTTGGATGATGTATGTGAACCTTTTTCTCTTAATATTATTTTTTCCCTCATCTCATTGGCGTTTATTTTTAGCCGTTTTTGAGTGCCAGTCGTTTGTAAATCAAATTTTATTCGCTTTACTGACAAATATATGGGTTAGGCTTTTTATTTGTGGTAGTTGTTGCTGTTGGTTTAAATAGTCGTTAGTTAATATTTTTGTAAAATTTTTTTTTCTCAAATGTTAGGTTTATTTTAATGATTATATTGGGATCATTTCATTCCCACTTCTAGTAATAAGACTAAATAAAAGGGGGCGCAAGACGAGGAAGTTCTCTTTAAGCTGATACTTAAATTTTTGGTGACTTTAAATAAAAAAAAAAGATTGTCTTAGATGATGGCATACTCGAGTATTGTTATTGTTGTTCATATGTTTAATTTCTTGTTGATGCTGTTGTTTTGTTGCAAATATTATTGTTTTTATTGTTATTTTTTTTGGGTTACTAAGATCAATAGATTTTGAGAGCTGTTTATTGTCATTTTAGTTTATAGTTGTTGACGTTATTTTGCAGTTGTTACTGTTACTATTTTTTTTGTGCAAGTTTCTTGTCTAATTCTTATTTTTATTGTTGTTGGTGTTGCTGCTGCCCTGCATGCAACCTGTTGGGAACCCTAGTGCTAAATACTTGAATTTATACACAATTTTTTTATTGTGTCTGCATTTAATGTTTGTGTAAACCAAACCCAGCAAGCAAATTACTCTTTCAAAATATAAATTGGGGTTGGCATCACTGATTTCAGAATCAACCGATCAGAAAACTGCGCGCTTAAATTGTCTCATCATATATTGGAAAATTGCTCTAATAACATTCGTCGAATCTAGTACCACTAGCTTTTTTCAAACGAACACCACGGAGTTTAGTAAAACTTACAATTGAGAGTTTTTACAAATGAAAATTGCAACTGCCTCTGCTGGGGCTAACAGCAATAGAACTAGAACGGAACTAGAACTGAACTAAAACTGAACAAGAGCTGAACTAGAAATAAACTAGAACTCAACTTAAACTGAATTAGAACTGAACTAGAACTGAACTAGAACTGAACTAGAACTGAACTAGAACTGAACTAGAACTGAACTAGAACTGAACTAGAACTGAACTAGAACTGGACTAGAACTGAATAAGAACTGAACTATTACTGAACTAGATCTGAACTAGATCTGAACTAGAACTGAACTAGAACTGAACTAGAACTGAACCAGAACTAAAGTAGAACTGAACTAGAACTGAACCAGAACTAAAGTAGAACTGAAGTAGAACTGAACCAGAACTAAAGTAGAACTGAAGTAGAACTGAACTAGAACTGAACTAGAACTGAACTAGAACTGAACTAGAACTGATCCAGAACTAAAGTAGAACTGAAGTAGAACTGAACTAGAACTGAACAAGAACTGAACTGGAACTAGAACTGAACTAGAACTGAACAATAACTGAACTAGAGCTGTGTTAGAACTGAACCCTAACTAAACTTGAACTGAGCCAGGCTTAAACTTTAGCCGAACTAGAATCCAGCTGAATCTAAGGTATATGTAAATTGGGATTAAACTTACTAAACTAGAGCATTATGAAAATGTTGAAGGTACATTAAGTTGCGTTAAATATAAGGTGGATGATGCAAAAAATATCTTTGCTGGGGTTTCTTTGTCTTGCTCATCGTCATCATTATTATCATTATCGTTGTCGACTTCGTCTTCATCATCTGCATGTAATAATGATTTGATTTTTTGGTGTTGCAGCTTGTTGGCATAGTGTTTAAACATGATATGAAATGTTTATTACATTTTTTGTTAACTGCAATTTTTCCCGCGCTTTATTGAAAGTGAAAACGTGCATTAATTTTTTTTCGTCTTAGTTATTTTTCGTTTTAGTTTTTCGTTCATATTTTTTCCATTTTTTGGCAAAAGTTTTATATCTTATTGAGGAATTTCGTTGTTTATTTCTCATTTCATGGTAAATTTTGTAATTGCTTTTTAGGTTTGTTTTATTTCATTATTTTGTACAATATTTTTTTCTTCTTAATTTTTAGTGATTTTGCCTTAGAATGTTTAATGATTATGATGAGTGTAGACAAGTGTGTCTACGTATGTATGTTGTCATGTTAAGTGTTAATTTTTTATTTAACTAAGTTACATTTTAACAACGTAATTTTACATTGTTTAAAATTTTTTCGTTGTAATTTCATAAAAATCTTGCGAAAATTGCTTTGGGTGCATCTATGGATTTTGTAAGATCAGTTACTATTTTCTTAGTTGGTTAGCAAGGCTTTGCAAATTTGGGAATATTAGTTAACAGTGGCGTTTTTTTAATTGTTTCAGTGAACTGGTATTTAAAAAACTATTAATTAATGCAAATAGTTTTGTGTCATTTATATTTTTAAAATTAGTAGT
The DNA here is from genome assembly GCA_949318255.1 of Pollenia labialis. Classification (NCBI taxonomy): domain Eukaryota; kingdom Metazoa; phylum Arthropoda; class Insecta; order Diptera; family Polleniidae; genus Pollenia; species Pollenia labialis. Next base: position 124,512,182 of record OX439141.1, read on the forward strand.
TGCTAAAAGAAGGTGTTAAATGCTAGATGCTGCTTTTAAGGGTATTCAAGAGAGAAAGAAAAGGGTTAAAAAAGTAATTTTCGGAAATCAAGAACTCTTAAAACAGTCGCAATAATTTAGAAGGACATTTTGGACACAATTGTTTTAAATTTTTTTAGTCTAATAAAAAAAACCCCTTTTTAACTATGTATCCTATAAAAACTTTCGCAAAATCTAATTTCAAATTGCGTAAACTTATTTATTTGTAGGTGTAATCAGCTCACGTTTTTTATGTATTTTTCAATTTTAAGCCATTTCAAAAAGTTTTTTTTTTATCTTATACTTTATTGTTTGGACATTTAAGCTACATTTGATGTATACATTTATTTACTGTCTATAAAACGTTAAAGTATCTAACCAAATTGTGACTGAAATGCAATTTGTTATCAAAATTATAGTTGGTTTCTTTTTTTGGCCGTTGTGTATGAGTATTCTTTTCATGTCTTGCAAAACAGGCCCTCTCATAAATTTCTGTCATTTCAATTTCAATTTAATTGTATATGCAAAGAAACTGCGAATGCAAGTAGAAGGAAAAAATTAAACAAATTGGTTTTTCCAAAAAGGGAAAATTCAGTATAAATAAAGAAAAGTATTTAGTAGATAATTTTTGACAGATGGTGGGATTTGTACTACTGGAAGACACAACTATTGTTATGCCATTTAATGCCAAAATGTTTAGAGGAATTAGTGGAAAAATGGAAATAATGTAATCCTGTCATTTGTAACATGGTCATCATTTGTTAGACAATTGAAAAAATGGAGGAAAAATCTACACAAAAGCAGTTTATTTTTACAAACGAGATCTTTGGTTGTTAAGGTATAAACATTTATCAACATTTTTGAAAAGTTTGTCATTATATAGTTACATAAAGCAGTTCTGATTTTTTAAGGGAATTTTTTTAATATCAATTATGCCATACGGAAAGAGAAATATGGCTTCTTCTTCATCTTACACAGAAATAAGCATTATTCAAAAATAAAATAAGTTTTACTTACAAATTTAATCAAGTTAATTAACCGTTTAATCGAGCTAATCAAACGTTTAATCAAGTACATTAAGCATTTAATTGATACTATAAATTTGTTAACTGGTGCAAATTTAATTAATTTTTTTTATAATGTTACAAATTTTTTAATTGAAATCAATTTTTTTTTGTGTAGTTATACCAGCTCCTGCATTCCTTTTAAGTTACCAAAGAGTCTAGGATGGGTGAACAGTTAATCTCATTAACACAATCACACTTCGGCATTCAATCTAACCGCAAAACAAAGATATACGCATTAAATTAGACGTGACGTAGCCACAACCATACAAAACAGATAAACTTATGAGTAACTCTGTACTTAATTTTAGGTGAGCATAGAAAACATTGCAATTTTGATTTTTTTCCATAACCACAGTTGTAAGTGCTATGGCATAATGGTACGTCACGTCTAAATTAACCTGAATTGTTCAGCCATTATATCCACTGAAAGCCAATTAAGCATAGTGAATAGCACGTGTGCATGCAGAAAAACATATATTTCTAAATGGATAAATTGAAGAAAATTTGTTACATATAGAGCTCTTACCGCAAAAAAGCTTAAGTGACATCTTCATAACTGTACGTTTTTTTAAATAAATGAATTTATTGACAAAACTTGCATCATCTTTAAGGAGATGATGTCATAGTCACATAAGGTACGGCTATGATTTTATAGCGAAAAAACCATTTTAGCTTAAGCGACAATCTGCATAAAAAATGTTTATGAAATAAAATAAAAAAACCTTCTTCTGTAAAATTGTGTTTTTGTCGCTTATTATGGCTACTGAAACCAAAAATGAATGAACGAAATTAAGATTGCGCCATCCCAAAAACAAAGTCAAAGTCAAAGTCACGCGAACTTGATTCCTATCTGCTAATAATTTTAAGCTGGCAAGCTTAAGATCGTTGCTGTTTAATTGCGTGGTTGACAGCTCTTATAAAGTGCATATATTTACTTAAAAAAAAATGCGTTTTTTAGATTTGGAAATTCTTGCCACGGCCAAACTATTGTTCTTGACTGCCACCATATTATGCTTAGATTAATCTTTAACAATGCCACCATAATCATATTATAATTACTAGATTATTTATTTGATTTACTTTAAATTTATATGTTTACTATAAATTGCTTGAATAACCATAACATGTAACTTTTGTGTGCAAAATGTTTTTAGTCACATCAAAGCAATAGTATGATTATGATTTAAATGCAAAGGGACTGATTCAATCATAATATGGTTGCTGTAAAATATTCAAAATTTTTGGATGTAAAACAAAGTGATCCCAAATGTTTATTATTTCCGTTTTATAACTTATTAAAATCTTAAAAAATATCTGATTTAACCTAAACTAATCTTCTTATTCAGATTATCACAGAAAAAGTTCTCCAAAATTTGTTTACTGGTGCAAATTTAATTAATTTTTTAATTAATATTACAAATTTTTGAATTGAAATCAATTTTTATTTTTTTACTGAGATCCCACTAGCAAGTGGACATATGTTTTAACCGATAAATCAGTCTGTTGTCCTTCGGTATTGCATTTATTGCCTTCATTTTTCAAAAGGCTTCTTAGTTTATCCGACTAGCAAGTGGGAAACCGTTTTACTGATGTGCCCTTGAAGCAGTGTTGCCAAAACTTGGTGAGCAAAAATGGCTTAATTTACGGAAAAAATGGCTAAAAATAGGCTAACATTTTTTGAAAATAAAAACACATTAAAATTCAATAACAGAAATAATTCATTTAAATTGTTTACGATTAAATTGTAAGTTAAGATCAATATGTTGAATAAGAATTAACGTAAATTAATATTTTGATAGATATTTAAAAAATTAAGTCATCGATAAATTCGATGTCATTATTGTTCATCTCAAAGGAATCACTCGTGCTTATTAGTTTTAACTAATTTGAAGGTAAATCATAATCACGACAACAGTTACCCAACCTTTTGTGTCCAGATCTACTATAAAAAGCAAGTAAGAAAGTATAGTCGGTCAACCCCGACTATTTGATACCCTACACCACATTAGAACCTTTGTACAAAATTTTATCAAATAATCTCCAAAATGTGTATTTTACTTGATCAATTTTTATAATAAATTGAAAATTGTTCTTTTAAAAGAAAAACGGCAAAAAAAATTTTATGAAGTAACGTAAAAATTCTAGGTCTTCAGAAAAACTAGACTAAGCGGACCGTAGGTTTTCGTATGTGTCTGATGCCTTGCCTTCCTCAAGAGGTAGTCCAGAAGTGTAAATCAGAGAGTTGATTCCTGGGGATTGTCCGTCTCAAATGTATGCTAACGACCCTTTTAAGAGTCCTAAGAAGAAAAGCCGCCAGACTAAATAGTCAACAAGTTTTCAGTTTATTTTGCAATGACTTTTCCTCCATTAGAATACATATTTTTTTAATTTTAAAATTTTTTAAAATTTCAAAATAATTTATATGATGAAATTAACCACGATTTCTTAATTAGCTTGAATTTTATAGGCTTATGAATGGGCATTATTAAAAAATATGAGTAATAATTTTTAAAATTTTTTTAGTTAATTTATATTTTTTAATTACCAAATATTACTTGATTTAAAAAAAAAACATAAGAAGATCAAGAAGCTGCTGGATATATAATAAAAAACAAAACTACAAACAAATCATCTAATTTGCAACGCATTTCTTTGCCAAGTTAAACGTTAAAATAGCGTTGCAAGGTCAACATAAAATCGTGCTTCACAGCACTAAGCAAAAAATCGTTAAAAAAAAGTTAGACAGACAAATAGTTAGACAAAACGACTAACAGGCAAATGCTGAAAGAAAAACGATTGACTTAGTCTACATTTGCACATCAATGAAGATTGATGATGATCGTTTGTTTTGGTACCAAAAAAAAAAAAAAAAAAAAAAAAAAACTTGAGAAAAAACTGGCTTAAGAAATCTACATACTAAACTAGAGCTTTTGTGAAAAGGTGCTGCGGTTGTAGTTCGAGTGCACCTCTGAGTCAACCATCCAACCAACCATCATCGAGGCAGCCAACCAAAATCATTGATACGAGCAGTTTTCTTGATCATGACTGCTGCATGCATGGAGCAGCACCTCTTTTAAAGTTTTATTCACACAATTCACTTTTAGTTTGTTTTTATTTCTTTTTTTTTTTTTTTTTGTTTAATTTTGTTTTTTATCTTCTTGGCAATTTGATGTCATTTTGATGGATGGACAATTGGTGCACAAGTGATGAGATTGAAATATCGATTGTACAGTTTGAAATAAAAAAATGCAATATCATTGAATTCTAGTAGAGATTGTCTTGCTAGAATTGTTGTTGTAGGTGAGTAAAAGGAAAATGTTGTTTCAGTTAAACGAATGTGTGAACAAATATGCAGAAACAATCACTTGAAGACCTTTCATTAAATGAAAGATAATGGATTTTCTCACTACTGAAAAAACTTTTTTTTTCTGCAAAATGAGTTTAAGGGATTTTAAGGCCTGAAAAGCTTAGAAAATTTATGATTCTTCTTTGGATGAGGAATTCTTTTAATCAATTTATAATTTTCTTAATTTTTTTTTCAAAATTTTTCAAAAACTGCTTTACAAAATTATTTTTACCAAGAAAACGCTGGAGTTGCATGAAAATTTACTCGGTATGTTTTTTGTTCGGCGTTTAACGTGGAAATGCTATAAAGAGGGGAAATAAGCTCAAATGAAATTAAAAGCAATTCAAACTTATTGGATTATTGGAAGAAATTCTATGCTTAGTCTCGATTGCAAACTTATTCTTTACAAATCTATCTTGAAACCAAACTGTTGCTACGGTATTCAGTTATGGGGCATAGCCCCGACATCTCTAACATAGCAAAGGCCAGTTTACAATGGAATTTCCAAGGCAGACGAATTTTGGGACGACAACGAACAACATGGAGAATATCAATAGAAGCGGAGAATCAACAACGAAGGCACACGTGGCCACAAATCCGAGATGTGGCACAAGACAGAAAACGATGGAAAAACTTCGTGAACACGTTCCCCTAACATAATTCCATTATTATTATTTTCATCGTTAATTTATAACTTTCCTAAAGTTAATTCCTTTTCTGTGTATAAAATGATAAAATGGTTTTTACTATTTTATCGCGACCTATGCTAACTAAATAAAAAATAAGCAAAAATAGTCACGGAATATTCGGTAAAATATTTAAAACGTATTAAAAGCCATCCAAATCCTTTTGCTTGATATACGATGCTGGCCACAACCGCCTAAGGAGAAGAGATATCGCAGTACTTATCGGAATAGAAGAGCGCTAATCACCAACATATGTGGTGCATTACGATTTTCGCAATAGTTTGAAACGATGGCAGAGGTTGTAATAAAAAAAATGGGAAATTTGATGAAAACTTTTTGTTCGGCTGTTAAGAAAGGAAAATTTTTGTTTTCGATATATTATAAAAAACGTCCGTCGTAATACACAGTACAAATTGTTCAAATTCTTAAATAATTTCTTTCGAGTCGGAATACGCGGTAACACCCCTGCATCTCTACTTTAATCGCAAGGGATCTTGAAACATGTAAATCCAACCCGAGTTTGATCCCCAGCTCAGCCAAGAACAAAAATTATCAATAAATTCTAAAAAATTTCATATTGTAAAATTCCTTCCTGCAGTAAAAATAATTTAATGAAAATTAAATTTGATGAACTCAAGCCTAACTAAAAGTATCAAAAATTAAAAATTAACAGTTCAACTGAAAATCACAATAAGTAATAGTTAGTTTTAACTGATCTTGGTGATATTGTCCGTTAGAAGTTTTATTTACCTTTTAAGGAAATCTTTCCATTTTAAGAATTTCTGCAATATTTTTTGATTGAAAACAACATTATTTAAAAAAAAAATAAAAATTTCAAAACAAAAAATTCTTCAAAAAGAAAGCTTCCCGGTTAATGGACATTTTTCTTCAAATTTTCTTTTATCGCACTTATTTTATAAATCAAAATTGACACTAAAAAACTTCAAAACTACTTTCTTATAAAGGAAAAATCCTTGGAAATTTTTTCCAATTTCGTATCGTTTCTTAAAGGAAAATCTATAAAATTTCAATCCCTTAAAAATAAAGCTTCATTCACAATGGAAGTAACAATTTTGATTTTTCTTTTACATCATTTTCCCCAAAGTATTTTTTCCTTCCAGTGTTCAAAACAAAAGTATAAAAGCTAGGATAGATTGTTTGTTTGACGATTATGTTTAATATACAACTCCCAAAAAAATCTTCTAATGACTCTCTGACGAGTAATAAAAACAAAACCATCAAAAAATTTTAATTATTTATTATTTTTTTATACAATTTTTGACACGCTCGTCTTTTCATCTTGGATTGAACCTTTTGTGACTCACATAACAATTACTGAGGTACCTAAATAAGAGCGTTTTTGAAATATGAAAATTCTATTGTCAAAACAATTTCAATAAAACAAGCCGGCCTAAGGATCTGTAAAAAAACGATGTTTCCGACTGGATGGTGTTGATTTCGTGACCTTAAGGTTCGTTTTATATAAATTGTATGAAAACTAAAAGTTTTGACATGAAAAAAAGCTTGATGCCTTATTTAGGTATCTCAGTTATATGGCTGAGCATTTCACGAGTTGTAAAATAATCCCTACATGAGGCTTATACGACTCTTGCCATGCTTTTTAAAGGGCTCTTTAGATAATCTCTACATACATAATAAATGATTCCCTTTATGATTAATATAAGCGTCTTTCGCTGCGTCATACAAGTCTGCACATCTAACAGTTTGTCCCGTGCGAGGAATCGTCTACAATTAAAAAATTATCTCGTCGAATTTCAAAAACACTCTTAGTGAGACTTACAGGCGATTGAAAATGCTAGCGGGTTACAGTTAAAAAAAATATATTTTAAATGATGTTAATAATAATTTTATTAAGTTTTTAATTTGCTAGGAAAATAAATTCAAGTGTATTCGTATGGGAGGGTGCCATAGCTACTTTTTCCTTTGTTCTAATTGTTGTACAAAATTAGAACTCTTTCAATGTTACAGTACTCCAGATATGTAGAAATATTTATTGTCATTGTTTAGAAAGTACGATCACGAAGCGCTTTCCCTTTGGGTGTGTGCAATTGGGGATTACTTGGGCTACTACCGAAAATCGCGGGAAGGGAATATCCCACATAGAAGGTGGACATTTTACCCTTGTGGGAAATAGATTTTTTTTCCTTTACGGATGATACTAATTTTATAAAACTGCTACCTGTGTGTGATGATGCCTCTGACTCTCGGAGGCGTTTGATAAACGCATAGTATTTCAACCAGTGATTTGGTGACAAAAAGCAGGTGCTTATGTTCATTATTTTCCACATCTGTTTCAGAGTTTCTAGTAAAATTTAAATTTTTAAATTTTCAAAAAAAAAAAAAATATCATAACTTTTAAAATCTTTCAAACTTTCTTTATAAAAAATTTTTCAAAATTTCTTTGAATTAGAAGATTTATATTTTTATATATTAAGGACCGCCAGACATTCCGATCGAAACTTTTTTTATTCCGTAGTAGTTGCAGATCCGATCGAAATTGTTTAAGATTTTTTAAATGGAATTGTTATTTTTTAAAGGAGCAAAATACGAAAATATTTCCACTTTCGATCGGAATTGATTTCAATGATAGGCCTCAATGTTAGGATTTGAGTAAATCAAAATTAAATTTTAGTCATAAACTTAAATTTTTCAGTTTTTAGAGCTTTTATTTTGCGCCTATGCAACCATTGTTGACAATTCAATTTTTACATAATAATAAATAACACGAAAATCACTGTAATTTTAAAATCACTGTAATTTACTTTATTATCATAAAACTAATCAAATAATTAAAAAAGCCAATTCCATAAATGTCATTAAAATCATGATTTCTTCTGTCAAAATATTTATAATTTATTAGATAATTTTCTAGCTTAAAGACCCACTGTGCCTTTCGTGATTTAATCAATTATGATGATTGACAACTTATTATTTCTGTTTTTTTTTTTTTGCAAAAAAATTAAAACAAATCAGAAAGCAACCCTCAGAAATGAAATATTTATAAACAAAATTAAAACGAAAAAAAATCAAATTCAAATATTATACAATGAAAAATATAAAATAAAACAATAGCAAAAGACGAAATCTATCTAAAAGATTAAAGCAGAAGACAGACGGACGGACGGACGTAGAAGAAAAATATTGAAGGAGAAAAAAACCTTCCACCATAATTCCATTGATTTATTGATTAACTAACAAATAAGGTGTGTAAATTTTGTTACTTTTGTTTGTTTAGTTGGTGTTTTAAGCTGTCGATGCGGTTTAAAATGATTTTATTAAAAAAAAAAATAAAAAATCAAAACCGATCGATGACTGTGTAGAAAACCATAGAAAAATTATATTAAAAGTTTTTTAAGAAAGAAAAAAGAGACAATGGCAACATGATCAGAGTAACTAAATAAACTTAAACGCTAAATTAAAACAAAATTGAAAAATAAGAATGAAAAATCCTCTATACCCGTGTTAAATGTTCAACAAGGTTCTTATTGTTCATCAGTTAGTTTTAGTTTGATTTATTTTCAATATTAAGTTATGGTATTATTTATAGCTGCAACTACACTGGGTAACAAAAGTTGTGATTGAAATCTAACACCATCTTAGGTTCGTATATATATTGAGGATATTTCCAAATAACGGTTATATTTGAAAAAGGTAATACTGAAACGAATTCAGTGAATCTGTTTGTTTTTTAGGTAAATTTTTATAAAAGAAATTGCATTTCAAATGTTTAATTTGTTGATTTTAATGAAGAAATAAAAGTTAAAGTTATGCCACGAACATAATTAGCTCTTACGTCGTAAGAACGTGGGACGTACTGACGTTAATTCTTTAAAATATGCACCAGATACAAGAAGGATATTTTGATAAATAGAATCTTGGAATTTATTTCTCATGGTGACTACATTTATTATATAAATTTTCATATTATTCGAATGTGTATTCTTAGTCAAATTACAATCCTCAAAAGCTTTTATACTTCAATAGTCTTATTCCTTCAATATTTTCCAGGAATGTTTTCTTGAAAGATATTTTGTTTTTTTTTTAATTATTTTTTTAAAAATAGACCAAATTTGTTCAAATTGTTGTATGTAGTTTTTAAATCTTCAGTTTAAGAACCCAAAATACGGAAGTAATCGGGTCGGAAAGTTTTTTCATGGACTATTTTGTGATCATAAAATTTGTGTGTAATATTGTCTTAACACTGTTTCATATATTTTCAAGTATATTTGTCTATCAACGATTGCATTTCAAAAGTATTTCACTTCGAAAATTTGAATGCTGAAAGCTTTTGGTCAAAAGTGTTTAAGTAAAAAAAAGTCTTGGTAAATTTAAATAAAACACAATATTTTTTTTTTAAAGAATATTCAGGGAGTAACTGGTAAAACTAAGTCTTTTTAAAATGTTGATATTTAGATAAATTTGACACATTTGTTAAAAGTCAAACCTTTTAAAAAATTGTGTGCTTGTACACTGAAAAAACAAATCAATCCATCCGTACAATCAATACATAGTACGTTTATGCCTGTAATTTCTACAAACAGATATCTAGCTGTGTATAGTTATCTATTTTTGATAATTTATCATGTTTGTCTTACCTACTGGTTGAACTGTAGTGTATTTTACACCATGGATTTTTGACAGTTAATTAAAAATATTAATAAAAATACAAATGTTGCCATATTTTAAAAGAAAATTTAAAGGAAAAAACACGTAGGCAAAATAAACGTTGAAATTACCAAACTACTTTTACCGGATTGGTAAAGATAACTGATAGGTACGAACACGGCCAGATATCTGTTTGTTGAAATTACGGGCATTAGTACGGATTTCCTTAAATCAAGTACAGAACGATTGATACAAGTATTCATATTTAAAATTTAAAATGAATCCGAAGACAGGATTGACTTATTTAAAAGTAAGATAAAATTATTCTTAAACTGTGCTTGAGTCAAGAATTTCTAAGACGGTTTAATATCGATTTTTTTTTTTTTTTTTTTATTTTTTTATTCGTAGTTGAAATAATCCGAAAGTGAAATTAGATTGATTCTAACCTAAAGAATAGTTCTATTTTACTTACTCGTTACATATGTTTATTTCACCTTTGTTGTATTCCGTTCTTTGTTTGCAAAAGAATTCTCAATTATATTCTGGTTTTCGTAATCATTCTACTTTAAAACTTTCATGTAATTTTCTAGCTAATTAAAAAAAAGAATATGGGAATTATTGCTTTTATAATTTTTTTTTTCTTCTTGTAGTGTTGTTGTTGCTTCTAAAACTAATTTTTATAAACACAAGCGTATGCACCCATATCGAAAGTTATCCCATTTTGTATTGTTTTAAGTACTTTTAAATGTAATCCATACTTAAATTTTTGAGTACGACTCGTACTAAAGTAAGAAGAAAGAACTTAAATTTGGTACTAGTTTTTTCTTTCTGTGTAGATCACTCGTGGGCATTTCTGTTAACATAACGCCTTTATATGTATAACAGTAAAGCCTCCCTTTAATTTTCGCTAAATCTTCAAAGAAAACCAACTAGTTTTTCAGTTGTTTTACTCAAATTTCTACAATATTAATTTAAGTTTTTGCTGCTTTACACATACAAACGTAAATACAAGTGTATATATAATGCCCATCGCTGCTGTAGCCCCATACTTGACAGTGAGTGCCACTTAGAGTATCATCTTGTTACCCAGTGTTCTTTTTTATATCCGCTTTTAAAACAACAACAACAGTTGCCCATATCTTCATACATATCGATTTGTTTATAAAAAGCAGATTATATCTCATTCCAAGTTAAAACTCCAATTTTATTGAAAACATGACAAAAAAAAAAAAAAAAATCTCGCCAAAAAAACATAAATCATTTCTTTAAATACGATTCAACGAAAAAAAAAAATTAAAACAAAACATGCAATTGATTCATTCATCTAAATGTTTTCCAACATTTTTTATTCAATACTCATTCAACTGTTTAAAAACGGTGGGATATTTTTTTAAGTATTATAACGATTTGTGTTTCTATCAGGGGTGTCACCCTGCCTTCGTTTATTATTTATAGACTCCGAACACTTTTAAGATTTTAAAGTTCAATGATAACACACACTACGATTTGTTGAGTTAGTTTATTTTTCATAAGTTTTTTCAATGATCAGTGTTTTTTCTTTAGGTTTAAAATCAACTCCCAGCCCTGCTAATGATGTTCTACATATAAAACAAATTGCATTTAGGGTTAAACAGATTGCCATCACTAAATCAAATCGATTAAAATCGATGAATTTTTGGCTAACTAAATATATTTTGCTTAAATACTTTTGTTGGCTACAAATTAACCGAACAAATTGTTTTAAATGGAGTTTTTCTCTGTTTGTAGGTGTGTCTCGAAGTTCACGGGTTAAACTTTATTCTCAAGGTGTATTTTGTAGTTTTTTTTTGTTTTTATTTTTTTTAATTATTAACGTTTAAAATAAAAATTTATTTTGTTAACGGTAAATTGATTTAATTTAAATTGTTAGCAAGAAGCTAATAAATTTTTGAATGCTCTGCAATTACATCGCAAAGTTTTAAAATAAGTAAAGAAAATAAAAATTTTTAAGAAAAGAAAACTTTTAATTTTTGGAAAAATTTTATAATTTTAACAATTTTTTTTTTAATTTAAATTAAAATTGAACAATTTTTTAATCTTTCACTAATTCTTGGTACATTTAACTTGTTTATACCAAAATTTTTCCCTTTAACGGGCTTAAAATGGGTGTCGCGGACTGGTTGAGTGCCGAAAGTGATTTCCAGGGTGTCCGATCAGGCTGGCTATTTTGTAAAATACTTCACCTCACTGGAAAACTCTTAGCAAAAGAAAGAACTTATTTAGATTAAATTGATTTCATGAGGGGAATTTATATTTTGCCCCTGGTAAATAATTTCAATCATCAAAATATAGAGTGATTTCTGGTTTTAAAAATAAGAAATATATAAGACCAAATTTCAATACAGGAGTGTAATTTGTTTTAGGGTTTTATGCGTTTTAAAAGGCCTTTTTGGAAGGCCGCTTTATATGGGAATTATGGTGAATTATCGGCCGATTACCACGAAATTTCATAGTATTATCTAAGGCCATAGAAATCTAAATTGCATAACATTTTACCCCAATATCTATATTTGCTATGGTTTTAGGCGTATTTAAATAATTTCCCAGAGTGGGATTATTACGAAATTTGACAGTTGTGATTATTTGTCTTATAAAACTATGATGAACCAAATTTTTTTACAGTAGCATTAATCGTTGCGGTTTAAGGCGTACAAAACTGTTTTCCGAAAGTAGCCTTTTAATAGGGCGTATGGTAAATTATGGACCAATCTTTACAAAATTTATTAGTATAATTTCTAGTCTTATAAATCGAACTTTTGTAAAATCTTTCATCAATCCGTGCATTCCACCCCCAGTTTTGTTAGTTTTTGTAGGTATAAAAGCTGGTGCGAAGCCAACTTCACACACTCAACTAGAGACCAATTTGGTCCATTACGTACACAACAAAAAAAAAAAAAAAATAAATAGAAAATCGATTGTAACATTTTAGCTTTTTTAAGTTTTCAACAAAAAAAAAACAATACAAATAGGTCAATTGTGCTTTTTATCAGTTTATCCAAAAGGACAAAGAATGTATCCACTTTGACGGCTGCAGTTAGACTGCAGAAAAAGTATTTAAACTGAATATCTATCGATTTAATACATTATTGAGGTAGAATTTTGTCTACTTTTACTCGGTACCAAATTTAATAAAAAAAAAAAAATATTAATTAAAAAAAATCAATTAAGCGCCTCTATGAAAGTGTTTATTCTCGTATTATTAAAAACCTGCAATAGATATATTAATATTACAATTTTTCCATTAATTTAACAACTTTACGTATGCGCATTACCTCTTACATTAAATTAAAAAAAACATAAACAATAAAACCCAATTAGCAAAGTCTAATCAATTGCGTTTTTTATTATTTTAATCAACTTGTTTCATACAAAGTGATGATCACATTCTTATACATAAGATTTTATTACATACATACAAATGTAATTATATGTAAAAGTATCTGCAATCTAATACCGCTTACTTATTAAATATTTAGAATTTAACATCATTTTACACTTTTTGTTGCAGGTATTAAAAATTGTATGTTTTTTCCTATTCACTTATTTTAAGATAAGAGTAATAAAAGTTAAATGTATCTATATGGTCAATGGAATGGTCCATCGCCTGATCGCTTGCTGTTTAATTGAACAATTGAGTGTGTGTTAAGATGTCAATTGTAATCGTATGGTTGAGTTGTCATTATTATTTTGATATTGTTGTTCTTTTTGGTTAAACAATTTCTTATTTTAGGAAACCTGTTTTCTTAAAAAAAAATGTTGGTTCATTTATTCTAAGGGGAGCTTTACAATAAGTAAAGCGATATTTTTTGGGTCGAATGTAACAATCCTCTAATTACAACATTTTTGTTTTCAAAATTAGGTTGAGAAACAAACACACACAAATTTATTTATTTATTCTATTCTAGTTTAATTTACCGAGCAATAGCAACGTAGAAATTCAGCCCGCTGTAGTAAAACACACCAGAGTTTCTGTCGGAAATCGAACCCAAAACCCTCGCACTGATACACAAGCTCATAACCAAGCAGCCCACAGAGGCATCCTGTTTGCCGAATTTGAATCGCTTATTGTGTAAAATTTATATAAAGTATTGTAAGCAACATATGGACTTTGAACTTGTGTATTTGCGAGTTTGGTATTCTGTTCAACATTTCACGTGAAATGCTGTCAAAACGCATATGAAAAAAACTTGTGCGGAATATCTATGAAATAATGTTGATAGAATTGTATTTTGTTCATTTTGTGAAAAAGTTCCGAAATGTTTCTGGCAACATTTTTTTACAACTGCGAAATAATGTAAGCTGCACTTATTTCACGTGGAATTTTAAGCAAAAAAGTATGAACTGATTATTAAATAAGAAACAAAAAAATTAAAATAACACAACCAGTAACAGTTTTTTTTATCCATATTTACTTTTATTTTTATTAAAATTAATAATTTTTAGTTAAATACATGTGGGGTTTGTTTACGTACCCAAAACCATGTTGCATACTTTGCAAGAATAAAAACGTTAAATTGTAAAAACTTGCATGATAGGTAACACTGATACATGTCAAAATTTTCGTGAGAAATAATTAATGTTGCTCAACATTTTTCCCAAATTTGAACATAGTACTAGGCCTAGGCTAGTACTAGAAAACCAAACAGCATGAAAATTTACTTACTATGAAATACTTTACAAATTATAAATTTTATAAAAATGTTGTATAAGAACAAAAGTTTTATTTTTTTTAAGTCTAATTAAAAATGTTTTCAGTTTTAATAAATAATTATTGATAGTAAATAAAATATTAAAATTTAAAAAATGGACTTTTTGCAAAACAACTTAATTTTTAGGAGCTCCGGCGCGGGCTCAAGGTGTGACTTTTTTAATTTTTTTTGGTTATTTTAATTTGTTTTAACGTAAGACAAAAAATATTGCTATTAGAATATGTTTCGAGAATTTAATTTTTTCTCATACATCAGTGACCCACCCTAGTGGCCATGCTTGTATTTTACAAAAGAATCAATTTTTCCTACTCAATTACATAATTCAGTCGATAGTAATATCGACAGTATCGATTGGGAAATCTGAACTATCGATAAATATTGATAGTAGAAAATATCAATATAATCCCAGCTCTATATTTTTTTTTAATTTCCCCTTTTTGGATCTAAAGCCTGTTTCAAGGAATTTTTTATGGTTTCGGAGATAAAAAGCATTAGTTTTGCTCCACGCAGCCTGTTTGGCGAATGCAGCAGATTCCTCATACAAAAACGAACAAAATAATTTTAACTCTTGCTTAGCTTGATTGCCGTAAGAAAAAAAGAAGTTAAAGTAAAAGCCAAATAAAATGTCAACAACTTAATATGCAGCACAAAAAGTTACTTTTTAAAAATACATTTAAAAAAAGTGGCGTATGCGTTCGGTGACCATATTTTTCAAACGAAAAAAAAGGACATTTCGAAATGTAGTAAAAATGATAAACAGTATCAAGGTTATTAAATAGATAATAAGATAATTCAAAGAATATGATATACCTAGAAATTCATAAAGAAAAAATTACGTAAAAGTCTTTAAAACAAAAAGAATTAACAGTTAAAAAAATAATTGATATATTTCTGTAGAAGTAATTTGTTTAAATATGACTGTTTTTACATAAAACTAATTTTAATTCTGCACATTCCATTTGAAATTTGCACTTTGTTATTAAAAGTGATTTTTAATTGGGACTGTTCCAAAAATTATTAGCAATTGAAAGCAATCTTTTTGTTGGTGCACTAAAGGACGGCAGGTACAAACAAAATTCTACAAGCTTCATTATGTTTTACCTCCAATATTTTTTTTTATTGAAATAGCCAAATTGTTCCATCTATATTTGATACACTGATGCATCATATTTGCCCCACTTCTTAAGCTACGGTCACAGTTATTAAATAAATAAGCGTAACCCCTACTTTTGTTAATAGTTATTGAGATTTAGCATGATGTTAGCATCACAAAATAAACTCATTAAACTACTAGACAGATCAACAAATTGTTGTTTGTAAGATGTGGTATTATTATCAAAATAAACATTGGAATTAAAGGAAATAATTATTTAGTTTTCTTATTGGTCCCATTTTTTTCGTCAAATATTTGATTGTAGCTTTAGCCAATAAAAATGTTAAATTTTTGTAAACACTGCAGCCCATTGATTTAAATTCTCAATACAGAATACTACCTGCCAAGTTAGTATGCCAAAATAGTTGTAATAACCATTGAGAGAAACACATTTTCTTTGCGTGCAATTAATTTTAATTTAAAGTTCTTTAAAGTAAGAGCAGCCTCAGGCATTGAAATATGTTGTGTTTTCATGTATGATTGTTGAAATTTCGAGGTTTTGTGAAAATAAAACTTATAGTTTTTGAGTTTAAAAAAAAATCATAATCTAACAAAAGGACAATTGACTAAAAAAAGGACAATCTACTATAATTTTTTTTTAAAAAATCTTCAAGGACATCGTATCAATAAAAAGGACTGTTCTCTTAAAAAAGGACGAACGGTCACCATAAGTATGCGGCACAATACAATAATTTTCACTTTCAAAAAAATACTATTTTTTTCCAAGTTTGTTCATTAACGTTCACAAACATTTACATTTTTCTTCAAACCATATGCAAGAAGCAGGTGTGAAAATACAAAAGA
Source organism: Pollenia labialis (assembly GCA_949318255.1). Classification (NCBI taxonomy): domain Eukaryota; kingdom Metazoa; phylum Arthropoda; class Insecta; order Diptera; family Polleniidae; genus Pollenia; species Pollenia labialis. The sequence continues at coordinate 124,528,630 of OX439141.1, forward strand.
AATTCTATCGGATATATATTCAGAAAATTTCATGAAAATCTTCCCGCTGTCACATTAAATATTTATGATTTAGTAAAACATCTTGGGGTGTATTTCATTTCATCCTTTTAAAATAATGCAATCAAATATTAACTTATGTATTCTTTAAATAATATTTATTTATCAAAATAATTTTCGTGGGAATACAAAATTTAATTTAAATGATTTTGTTATTCGTGCTTAATTCCCAATTTGTATTCTTGATAAAAACACTGAAATTTATCAACAATAAATAAGCTATTCCAATGTGCATTTCACTGGTTGCTTAGGCCAGATATTAATCCAACTAAAACCGTCAAGCGTATAAGAATTATAAGCAACAGTTCTTCTTGTAACAATACCAAAGTTTAAACAAAATGAAGCACGAATAACAAAATCAATATTTTAGTATTTTAAAAAATATTATTAACGGGGCTACATTTAATTTTTCGAAAAGCCATTTGTAAAATTATTTATATTCATTTACGCATTTTTAGAAATAAACACACATACATTTATTACGCAAACTCTATTTTACGCAAAACATTTTTATAAATAGGAAAAAATATACAAAGTTAAAAAAACATTAAATGCAAAAAACAGACAATCAAAATCGATATCATCGTTATCGATAACATCTCCAGCTGCAAGTGTTTCTCGCATGAATAATGTTTTATTTGTTGTTTGCTGACAATAACGATAAGCAACAACAATTGTATCTGAATATAAATTTTAAGATCTTCCGACGCCAGGCAATATGATTAACTTTAAGCAAGAACAAAATTTTGTATTTTCGTCGTTCTTCCATACACACACAGCCGATTACATCAGGGATGTATGTGTTGCTACGATTGTACTTTTTCGATACTAATTGGTTTAAAAAAAAGTTCCATAGCAATCCTTTTGAAAGATTTGTTTCGTATTTACGATTTAGTTACGTTGCTGTTTTTTAATACCGACCGGACCATTCCTAATTTAAAATTAAAGTATTCAGAAAAGGTATGAGTCAAACTGTATAGTTTACGTTATTGCACCAAAATTGTCTTTTTCTGATCCTAGATGAATTACATAATTTTTTAAATCAAGAACAAATATTCTCTTCAATTAACTCCAGAGAGGGCAAGTAACAGTACTTAAGGTGCCCATGAAAGAGCTTAAAAGAACAAAATTTAGAACTTATTTTTTATCTTTTCATTAAAAGTGTAAGTAAATCAATTCACATTGGCGAATATAACGCTCACATATTTTGTAAAAAAAGTACCAAAAATAGTTACGATTTTCTCCCCTTAAATGTTCGAATTTCGAAAAAGGACCAAATTGGTATTCGTATTTTGGTAAGTTTCGAATGAGGGTTTCCTTTTGGTTCTATGTTTATTAGTTCAAAAGATAGATGGGGTGTGAAAAAAGTATCAAAATTCAGGTTTTACCCGTTTACTTCCTAAAAGGGCCGGATTTAAAAAAAGTACCGGACACCTGTCCGCTTGTTTTTCTAAAGAACAACGATAAGTATTACATTTTGTTTGTATATCTTTTAGTTTTGGAGATATAAGGTTACCGAATTTTCGCGTTTTTACTCTTTTTACCCCCTAAACATTCGAATTTCCAAAAATCCAGTCTTAGTGGATCGATTTGGGGAGTTACCAATCACTGGTACAAAGTTTTTAGCTTCATTCGCTTAGGCTGTGCGATAATAAATCAGTCAGTAACGTTACAATTTTATATATATATAGATGGACGGACGGTGCGAGAAATAATTCGCCGAAATATTTTATTTTCAAAATCATTCTCATTGTGGTCTAAATAGTATCGATATAAAGCCATACTGTTGCAGTTTGATGACAAATTAGTCTCAGGATTATATTTAACAAAAAGTACCTACTATTTTTTATTTTCGTACCAAACAATATTTAAAATGATCACCCTTGGGGTAAATGCTGTGCAGTGTGGTGAGGACATTAAGCCGTTAACGAATGGGTGTTTTGTTGTAGCTGCTGCTGTTGTTGGAGTTAAATCTTTGGTACACCCTGGTACAGTGTTTTTGTTAATTTTTCGCACTTTTTAAGTGCCATTAGTTTAATAAGTATTCATTATTTAATATTTAATTTATTTTTTTTTTAAACACATGACAATTTTTTTTATTATTTGAAAATTAACTGTAGACATAACGCATTATTATTAATTAAAATACTATAAATTATTAAAGAAGAAACAAATTAGTAAAAGTATTTTTACACTGAGGTCTTTATAACCGCAGTCGAAATGGAAAGAATTAAAAATTCTTTTTATATATTTGGAAAATTGGAATTTTTTCGGTTTTAAAATTTTTCAAAAGCATCATAACAGCAAATAAAGTAATTTTGAGTCGATTGGTTTACTGCATCTAATTTTACTATGCGTTACGAACCAGTGGCACATGAAGAAAGAAAAGTTATAATTGGTTATGAACCAATCTATAAAAATTAATATAGACATTTTTCATTTAAAGAAAACTTAATTGAGTTAAACATTATGTTTGAGCACAACCAACTCACACAGGTAGCAATTTTGAGTGTAAAATACGACAAAAATTATACTCTAGCCCCCTTGCTTAGAATCCGGAGCTATCTAACCTCCGCTGCTTTAGAAAAAGCCAGCAGAATGTGCTTATTAGCAACAGCACCTCGAGAGACCGCCGCTGGCCCAATTTTCACCTCAAGAACATACCGCATGAGTATTCTCAAAATCCAACGGACACCAACGCTAACCCAGCACATTTCAATCCTCAACCTTCCATTTTTATTTTAACTCAAAGTCCTTCTTTACACCCACAAGGGTGAAAAATCAATCCTCCATGTGGGACTCTCCGTTCCAGCTGCTTTCGGTATAAACCACAGCCACCATGTCATATCCAACGCAAACTCCCAAAGGAAAAGAATTTCCCTCGAGACAGTAACATCCTGCGAAAAACATTGTAAAAACCAACACACACAAAACAAGGTTTATTTATGCCTAAGTTTTTTAAAATTTAGCAAGAGAAAAATATTTGTGCTGTATTTTTTTATACATTTTTAAGCATATTTCTCTCTTATTTTGTGTACTTAAAAACTTGCCCTTGTCATGAAAAAAATGAAAATTTTTGCAGAGATAAATATTCAAAAAAAATATCGAGTCTCAACTGTAAACAATTTCACAATTCTTATACCAATTGATAAACAGTATAGTTCTTCTAAGCCGCATTTAAAGTATGACTATTTCTATCAACTGTTAAACTCCCCCTCTAATCCGCTTCTAAGTCTATAAGCTGGAAGATTTCAACACTTTTAAAAAGCAAAAAAAAAAATATATATTTAGCTGCTTTTTGGTGTCATTAAATACTTTAATTAATTGTATTTTATTTATTAAGTTGTTTTTGTTATGGTTGGTGTTAACAACAATTTTTAACGCAATTTAACGGATTCTACTTATTCATTTTGATACCCTTCACCACAGGTTGAAGGGGTTTATATAAGTTTGTCATTCCGTTTGTAATTTCTTCGATTTTGATCTAAGACTTAATAGAGTGTGTATACTCTGGACTCTTTTAAGGAGCAAAATTGATTTATCGATGTCCGTCTGTCTGTTGAAAGGGGGTTTTTTGGTATATATTTATGCCACATATCGCTCCTTTATTGCAATATAGCCATATCTCAAAAAATCAAAAATGTTTTGGAACACCTGGGGTACGGCAAGAGCTAAACTTTTCAGATAAGGTACAACCATCTTTGATATCAATACACAGTATTGGACTAAATAATGGCAAAATTGGTGAAGTGGGCGTGGCAACATCGTACAAATACTTTATAGAGTTCTCTATATCTGGAGAACGGCAAGTAGTAAACTTTTCACATTTGGTAGAATGTTAACAGGATTGGAGAAGTTGACGTGGTACAAAATCTAACGAACGGCGTATATAACTTTCGGCTCTTTTCACACAACGGTAAAGGGTATATAAAATTCGGCGTAGCCGAATATAGCACACTTACTTGTTTTTTTAATAACAATATTATTTTGAATAACTTTTATTATTATTGCATAAATAAGATAACAAACAAAAATCACTTATTGCATTTTATTATTGTGCATAGAATTTAAATTAAATTTTTAAATTTGTTTTTTAAAACCGACAATTTTGATTTGTTAATATCAAGTTTCTTGTTTTAAATAAGTCTTGTTATTTTTGACTGAAATTCTTTATAATTGAAATAATTGTGTTAATTGTCATAAACTCAGTGACTTTTAATTTGCATCCCTTTTTTGATATTTTTGGAATTTTGATTTATGTTTATTTTTAAATTAAATTAAATATTTGGAAATTAAACATATTTGGTATGGAATATTTTTTTTTTTTGGAAATTTATTATGTTTAGATTAATAAGAAATTCGATTTGGATAATAAAGATTAAAGAACAGGTTTAAAAATCAGTTAGTAACAATTGTATGAAATAAAGAAAAGGAAAGGGAGAACTGTAGAAAACATTTAAGTAAAGAAACAACTTTAAACTTAGTGATTCTAGTTAAACTGAATGATCACTTGCTGTGTCAACATAATCGCACAGCACTATTAGCACTGATGAAAACAACGCGTTTACCAAATGGCTCAATCATACACTTGCCACTTGCTTAGCAACTGAAGCCATCAGAAGAAACTAACAAGTAGTTTCTGTCAAAAATAAGCCCTTAAGGCTGACATTTTTAAATCTTCGTTCCCTCGATTTTTGGTATTAACCACAGCCATCACTGGATTTCTACGAAGCCTTGCCAATATCCAGCCCAGCAGTGAAGTCCCACTAGCTTCTAGTTTACGTGGTGCCAGATATCGATCTCTGGTCAGACATGATTAACCTGAAAGAAAGAAAGAAGGAAGGAAGACCGTGTTGCTTCTAGTTGCAGCTGTATCCGCGGAGGATGTAACACCAATAGGTAAAATATCCTTAGAATGTATACCTACGAAGCCTTTAGGGGAAACAATAGCCGAAAAATGCTATTAAAAAAAAACAAAAAGAATTTTAGCTCACCCGCAAAAATTCATAATTTTGTTTAATTAAAAACAAAAATGTTGTTATTTAAAAGAAAGCGCACATTAATGCGCTATGCAATAGAACATACTGCTAAGCAGTAACGTAAGTGAACGAATTGATTAACAAAATTTTTATAAACAAAAACATGTTAGAGTACTATATTCGGCTATTTTACTAAACTTTATATAGCGATCAATATGGTGCGATAAGAACAGAAAGTTATATAAAACAATTTTGTGCAAGGTGCAACGCCAACTTCTTCAAACCCGCCCATGTTTTTAGAGACGTTGTGTATTGATAAGTCAGCTGTGTGCGCCAAAATAGATCTCTTACCGTTCTTTAGATATAATTAAATCAATTTTGTGCCATGCCTACTTTATCACTTCCACCCATGTCCTGTCCGATGTCGTCTATTGATAACCAAGATGCTTGTACTTTATGTGACAACTTTGTCTCTGGCCGGTCTCCAGGTATACAGAAATCTATAATGTCTTTGTGTGAGAAGTGCCACGCTCACTTCACCAATCCCGCCCATATTATATCGGATGTTGTGTATTGATAACAAAGATGCTTGTACCTAATTGGGAAACAGACGGACAAAAAAAAACCCGCAAAACAGGTCTAACAAAATAAATACCCAAACTTATACAAGGTATACATATATATGTTTATAGATAGACCTTATTACTTTTAGCGAGGGTTATACAAAAACGACAGTTGCGTTTTTTGCTCATATCTCCGCTATGAATGGCTGACCGTTACATTCATCAGCTTATTGGTGAGCGATAGTTAGCGAAACCTTTACATTTCTCTCTTACAAACCTGCTACAATGGCTGCCTGACTTGGGGATTTTATGCGAGCGAAAAGGACAAAGAAAGTCATTTGGGGATTGGAATTTTTTTTGCCATTTACAAAAAAATCGGTAATTTTTTGGGGATTTTATATATTTTTTTAAATAATTTTCTCTTCTTTTATTATTTACGCTTATTTTTCTTTGTGTCGTAAGTAAAATAGAAAAAAAAGTAGCAAAACTTTTACCTTACTCTTTTCAACAACTAATACAGTGCTCAGCGTGTAAAAGGTACTTAGTAAACTTATGTTACTATTCTTGAGTGTATTTTAAAAAGGAAGAATTACAAATATAAATCTTAAACCGTTGACAACAAATATAACTCTTGATTTTTTAAAGAAAAAAGCTAAAAATCAAACTTTTAATTGCTTCTGATGTATTGCATCAACACAAATGTCCACAAACAAAAATCTTTCGACAAAAAGTTGCAATTTTATTATCAAAAAACAAAAGGCCCTATCTACAAAAGATACTTTGGTAAACGCTTAAAGGCCTAACTGACAGTTTGCAAAATAAGCAACATTGTCAATTGTCAAAACAACTGAAAGATTTTACAAGAAAAATAGAACAAAATTTAATTATAAACAGTTTAAGGCTATTTATTAATTTTTTCTGGTGTGAAATTATCAAAATGTTAGAATGGTATTTTTGCGTTTTAGGTGACAAAATATGAAAGACAATATAATAAGGGTTGGGAAAAAGAATGCTGGGCAATTATTAAGAACTTACATGCATCGAAGTATTAAATAAATGGCGGATATACATATATACATATATATATTTATTTTTATTGTTGATATGAACATGCTCCAAATTCTTATAAATTGGCTCATACATCTTCAAAAACAGCATATTGTTCTGCATGTAATTCCTTACTGGAATCACATTAAAAGGATTTAAAAAAACATGCCGAGACCAGTCGCTACAAAAAAATATAAAAATTTTTATACCCACACCAAAATAGTGGAGAGGGTATTATGCATTAGTGCTGATGACCTTAAAGTATACCGATCGACTTAGAATCACTGTCTGAGTTGATCTAAATATGTCCGTCCGGCTGGCTGGCTGGCTGTCTATGTAACCTTGTGCGCAAAGTACAGGACGCAATTTTGGATATAATTTTATTTAATTTAATTTGGTACATAAATAGGTTCTTATTGACACAAGAACCAAGCCTATTGAAAATGGGCCGAATCGTAGGACCACAAATGGAGATAGGAGCAATTTCTGCCTCTCAGAAACTATCCAACCGGTTTTAATGAAATTTAAAACATAGATAGATCCCTATTCATATAGCCATACACTCTCGAAAATTTGTTTTTAAATACTGTGGTGTTGGATATCATATGGTCGGGCTTGACCGACTATACTTTCTTACTTGTTATATTTATGTTTATAAAATATTTATTTGGGGATTCTTATTAATATTTTTCTTACTATTTTTAAAAAAATTTTAAATTTTTAATTAACAAGATTTAAAATTTGGTCAGTAAAAAAAAATTTTTGATGTTTTGATTTTTAGTGTGGGGATTTTTTTTAATTTTTTGGGGACAAGGAAAAAACCGGGCAGCCCTGCCTGCTACATATGAAACTCAAATTTTTTATTGAGTAAGTAACAACAGAATTCGCTCTACTTTAATCAAACGTGTTAAAACAAAAAAGTGTTTCTTCTGCTAGTAAGAAGACGTTTAGTTAATGGTTATACCGCTTAAGATCCAATAAGGTTATAAACCATTTTTTTTTACTATTTTTTATTTTGGGCCTTATAATCTATTGATATGCATTGCGACTAGTTTTTTCGTTATAAACTTTTGAAATATTAACTGAAAAGCTTCATTAGCTCTTAATTGTGTGTTTTTTTATTTTGATATAAAATACGCGAAGATTAATCTCCCACTCTTAAAATTTTCATAAAGTAATTTTTTTTTTTTTTTGATTTTATTAGACAAAATTAGTACCATAAAAGCTCATGATTTTTTTCTAGCCAATAGACGAAAACGCAGAAATTTTAAGTGTTTTACGTTTTAATGAGCAAATTATGAATTTGATTTTGAAAATAAACATGATAAATTGAGTTAAGACTGATCATATAATACCCTACATAACTTGTGCGATTTACCATTGTCTTAGGCCCGTTTTCACAACTTACCGATAGCTAAGAGTAGACTTTAACCGGCCTTATAAAACGTGTTCCTGTTCCATTATTAAAACTTTACTTTAACCTAAAGTGAGCGATAAAGTAAATTAAGGTTCATCCTACCTGGTAGATTAAAGTAAAGTTGAAATAATGGAACTCTAATTATACGGTAATAAAATCCTACCTTTAGCTATCGGTAAGTTGTGAAAACGGGCATTAAAATCACGAAATAAAATTAAGTATACAGCTAGATAAAGCAAACAACTGTTTTTTTTGAATGTGTTATTATCACCAAATTAAATATTGCAATTAAAGAAAATTATATTTTGGTTTTCATCAAATATTTGCCAAGTGTGACCGTAGTAGCTTCATTCTAGAATGCAAAATTCAGTCCAATTTGTATTGAAAGAGAATCAGTTTTTGTCAAGTTTTTTTTTAATTGTCAATATATTTGAGATGTTACAGTAGAGTCCATTATAAACCTATCTTACGCCTGAAAACTTCTAGGAGAAATTTTTATTTTCATAAACGATATTTGTGTTAATTTTTCCTCTAAATGCTGGTTGAGACATGTCAGTTCTAGCTGAACGAGATTTCTTTAATTCTCTTGTGAACCTGCGTATACGTTTATACGCAAGCAGTTCTTGATGTCAATATTCTTGTGCTTTACCTTAAACATAAGCTAATCTAGCATATTACGAATACAAGAACAAAAGGCAAAAAGAAAACTGACGACTACGATCAAGCCTGAACTTCTGAGACTACATTGACTTTTTTCTAAGTGTATTTCTTGTTTTCATACCAATCAGCCAATCTACTTACAGAAACCTTTATAATTAAAGTTCGATTTGATTTTCTAACTTAAAATTTTTTAACATGTGTTTCCATTTATGAAAATTGGAAAAATCGAATAAATGAGTTGAATATTAGAAAAAATGCAAATGTAACATCACTGCCATTAAACAAGACCTTGAGAGTGTTGCATACATGTATCAAAGTACTTTGAATTTAGATACATGATTTTAAGAATAAAAAATATATAAAAATAATAAAATTAACATTGTATTTCCAAGTAAAAGACCAATAAAACGACCACAAATAACGTGACCATCATCCTTACTTAATATTTTTTTAAATGAATTTCAGTCAGAACGCGGCTGACAGACAGACAGGCAGAGAGACAGATAGGCAGACAGACAGACACACGGTCAAACAGACTGTCTGTCTGAATATCTCACTGTGCTTAGTTTCATTTAGGTTGTTTTTTGTTAGCAGTTTTACGTGTAACGAGTTTGATTTGGTTGATCAGTTTTACACACTGCCAGACGACGTTTCCATGCTACGACTTGAAATAAATGTAATTTTTACGGTATGCATTTCAATACAATTAAATATACATTTACATGGAAAAACTTAAATGAATGTTTGGTTAAATATATTGTCTGAAAACTAAAAACACTTGTTTTAATTCTTTTGAATTTATTTTATTATTTCTTTATTTCTTTAAAGATTCCACATCTATCAATTTTAATGTTGGGAAAATTTGCTGGTTCTTTAAAATATATTTAAAATAATTTGTTAGTTATTTACATATGGAGAAGTTAGAATTTTTTATGAATAATGTATATTTTTGCAAAAAAAAAAAAAAAAAAAAATTATAACAACAATTTCCCCTTAGCAAATAAGCGTAATCAGGCAACGGCGTTTATGTACAAATATACAATTTTTATTTTATATTTTAACATGAGCGGCGTTGCCGGATTTCGTTGCTGGCAACTAAACTTCAGTTGCCATCCGTAATCGACCCATTAATAAAAATGCTTAGAAAAGATTTGAGCAAAAAATATTAAAAGCTTTAATATAAAACTATTTTGAAAAATTTAATCTTTTTTAAATAAAAAACTTTCATCAAAAAGGATTTTTTCAAAAAGCTTTTATTAAAAAAATTCAAAATAGCAAGTTTTTAAAAAGCTTTCCTTAATTTTTTTTAAGTATTTTGAAATAAAAGACAACTATCAGCCACGTCGCAGAGTACAATTTCGTTGGTAAACGAAATACATTCCGTACTTTGGTGCTTAAGAAAATGACGAAAAAAATTTTAGGAATAAAACCATTTTTGTTTTCATGAACGGAATGGGAGTTTTCTGTATCTGAAAGGCAAAAAAATTATCAAAATACACTTTTTACCCACAAACAAATATGTTTCATCAATTCCGAACGAAATTGTACTCTGTGACATGGCCGTATCTATCTGTTTTTGTCAAGAAGCATTTTTGCAAAAAGCTTTTATTAAAAAAGACAAGTAAACAAGTTTTTAAAAAAAGCTTTCATACATTTTTTTTTTAAATTTGGCAAACAAAGTAAGTTATGTTCTAGAAATCGAAATAAAGTAAATTGAAATCGAACGAGATTTTGATCTCAATTCCTATTTTTAACAGTGGTTTTTGTTAAGTTTTTGGTACTCAAAGTATGTATGAACTATAAAGAAAGGAATATTTTTATAAACTGTCTTTTTACAATATTTCTTTCTTTCTTTATTTACTTTCTTTTTATGGCCGTTTATGTGTGTTTTCGAAAATGCTTTTCTTCAAAATTTAATTTAAAAAAAGCTTTCAGTAAAATAATTTTTACAAAAACCTTACATAAATAAGAAGGTTCCAACGAATAAAAAGCGTTGTTTGAAATATTTTTAAACTGTTTTTTTTTTAATAAAAACCATCAAAAAAGCCATATTTATCTTATTATAATAATATTTTATTTAATAATATTATATTTATGGTTGGGGGATAAGCTAGTTTCTATGCGCATTTAATAAAGTTTTGTGGCAACTAACAATTTTACTTTAAGTGTTGTTAGATTTACTACCGAATTCCGATCATTGCATTTAACTTGAACAAGTTTTTACATAACTAGCAGCCTTTACCAAAACTATAAAGAATTTGTAATGCAATTAAAAATTATTTTAGAACAGCTTTTTTAAGATTCATTTCAAACTTTTTTTTACGCAAAAGTTTTAAAAAGAAGCTTTTGACAAACGTTTTTTTAAACCATAAAAAATATCAATAAAAAGTTAATTTAACAAAATTCTTAAAAACAGTCACCCTTATCGTGGTTGGCGTATTTAAAATACGCCTACGACTGTTTGGTTGTTTGGTAATAGATTAAAGAAAATAAGTTCACTTTCTCTTTAATCTTTTACGAAACAGTCGCAGGCGTATTTTAAATACGCCAACCACGATAAGGGTGAATATTCTATTAAAAAGTTTTTTTTAAAAAAAGCTTTGAAAAACCATAATAATTTTAGAAGCTTTAATCTCAGAGGCTCTTAGAAAATGAGAAAAGGTTTGAAAAATTTTTATATTGTAGTAAAATGTTTATAAAAATCATCAAATAAAAACTGCCTTCTAAAGAAAGCAGATTCTTCCTTACTAAAGAAACATAAAATAAATTTTCGTTGTATGGAAAATTATTCAAATTTGTATCGAAAGCAAAAAATGTTCGTAAAATTTAACTTTTCTAATAAAAGCTTAATAACTATTCAGGAAAAAGTGCTTATACAAAGCTTTGATGAAATTCCCAGGAAACTTTTTGATTTTTGTAATAGGTGGTAGTTATTTCATACGTTACCTGGTAATTGTCATAATTCTGAAAACTTCAATAAGTACTTACTAGTGATGACCTCAGAAACTACTAATTACTCCTATTTTTTTCATTACTGAACATTTGCTTACTAATAATCTGCTCAATAACTACTTATTAGTTAAGTTGTTTTTAGAACTGAATATTTACTTACTGATAACGTACGAAATAACTACTTATAAGGTCTATTACTAGTGATTTTTTTGCTTCTAATAAGTATATTGTAAGTACTTACAATTCAACTTACTCGTAGTTAATAAATAACTAGATATGTTTTGACTGATAGTAAGTGTATTGTAAATACTGAATTCTGTGGACACCTTGAACAAAAATAAGTAGTTATTCAGCCGAAAAATAAGAAGTGTTTATTTTCTCCAACATTACTTGCTAATTTACCAGGTCAGTAAAGTTTTTGCTGGGTTACTCAAACACTAATTCTAATGTTAAATTTTGAACAATTAAAAGTTACGCAGATTTTTCCTATACAACCGATTGATTAAGTACATTATAGAGTATCCCTCTTGATAAGCGGAAGTTAAGAAACGTTTAATAAAACAAAAATTTTCGCATTTTAAATAAAAATGCGAGAATAAAATAATCATTTGCAATACAAAACTTCTCAAAAACTAGTTAATTAAACAAAAAAGAATTATAAGAAATGAACAAAAATTTATGATTTCCTTCGAGTCATAAATAATTGAATGAATAAATATTAGATGATCCAACAATCAGACAAAACGATAAAAAAAATGCTAAGAATCCAACAATAAATTCATACATTGTGGCGAATTGGTTAATATTGAATTTTATAATTAGAAATTTTATAAATTTACTGAGGAGTCTCTGACAAAACACGTTTAGAAAAAGTAAAATCTTTTTTTATGACAAAATTAAAAAAAAAGTGAGTCTGGAACTTGTTTTGGAACTTAAACTAGCAACTTTTAAGATTTTATTAGTAAACTGCACTAAATATTTGTTAATTTCATAATAAATGAGATAACAATTTATATTTACTTTTATAAACATAAAAATACAAAAAAATATTCAACAAACACGTTAATGTTTGCACATATTAGCATTTCAATGGAATATTTAAAATTTAAATGAATTTCTTTTGTAGATGTTGACTTAAATTGAAATTTTATGTGTTTTGTTTTTTTGCATTTCAAGTGTTGCCAATTTGGGGTTTAATTAAATTTTGTTGAAAGCTAACAAAAAGTGCGAATTGAAACAATTTGTAAAAAAGATATTTATGCTCGTAATTTCTTGGTTTTTTTTGCCAGCCGAAAGGGTCCTTATAAGCACAATTGAAACGAATGAACATTAATGTGCTGAACCGAACACATCGAAGTAAGTGAAAACCAGTTAAATATTCTCATATTTTTGTTGAGTTGAATAAGTACATTATTAATTTTATGTTCGAAAATCGCAAACAGAACAATGAATTAAACTACATATTAGAAAAACGTCTAAGGGCTAATAAATCAGAGCAAATTAAACTCTCTTTTTGGTTTAAAATGTGTCTAAGTCAGCAAATCTATTGATCAGTAAATATAAAACCCATCTTTAAACTCTTAAAATTTGGTGTTTAAACTACCAATTCAAACCGTACGAATTTGACAACATTTATCGTAGTGCTGTTACATTATTATTTTTTAAACTAGATATAATGTATGGGGCACTGATTTACAGCTGTTAGGTTGGAACTACATATAAACTTAAGTTTAGTTCAACTAAACCAGCGTTTAAACATTCACTGATTAATAAGTCATAAGTATGTATTTCAACTTTGCATTTCTTACTTACTATTTTTAACACTGGTCGGCAAAAAAACAAAAAAAAAAAAGGCGGCAGCAAGAACTTTGTTATATGATTTCAATGGACTTTGGCGCACTGAGTGCAATTCCGTTCACAAATAAATACTATCTTGTCTAGTTTTTTTTTTAGAAATTACTAGAGGTTAAAATTTTTTAAGGAAAGAAGGAATTATCGCTACTTATTTCTGAATAACTCCGAAACAGCTGAAAATATAAAAAATGTTATTTCGATGAAAATCGGACAAATCGTTCGCAAGTTCTGATAAAATAAATAAGCATAACCCCGGCTTTGTTGAGGCGAATTATTACTCTTGCCCATAAAAAACAACTAACTAGACGTGACAGAAAAAAATTGAAACCGCCTGTAAATCTTTTTATTATTAAATATATTTTGGTGTTTTGATTTAAAACGATTTTTTTTGCTGACAAGTGTAATCAAAGATTAAATAATATCGAAAATTTTGTATGCCACATAATACTTTAAAAATTAAAGTGAAATTTTTTTTATGCCAAAAAAAAAGTAAAAAAAATAAACATAAAACACCATTAGTTTTGCTTATCTTTTATAATATGTGACCTTGAATTAATTAATTTCGTGTTTTAGAAAATTGTTATTCATATTTAGAATATTAATAAAACTAACGGTTAAACAAAATCGAATCGGTACAACAACTTAAAAAGAAATGTTAAAAAAAGGATGAGTCACAGATATTTGTTAATATGAGTTAATTGTTATATAAATTAAAATATATTCGAAAATAAACAGTACATTATTAAGCGTTCGGCTCACACACCCAAGAACGATGATTATTTTGAGTGTAGTGATTGTGTAGACGAACACAATCTGTAATACCGTTCGTAACTATTTTCGTAACTATTCTTCGTTAAAAAACAGAACAATTGTAGTGATACTTATTTTTTAATGTTCTCTAATGTTTCTTTTTTTTACATTGATAAAGAAATAACCAAACAAACAATGTAAGCAACGACCCCACCACGAACAGCTTGTGTGTATTGTGTATATGTTTTGTTTGTGTAAACTGATTTTGCTGGCATTTTGTTTTTGTAACAATTTGTTGGTTTTTGTTACCAGCCAAAAGGGACGAATATTAATGAGCCGAACCGAAAAAGTTTGTGGATTTAAAAAAAAACTGAATGGAATTAAATGTTCTCATCTTTTGCTGTGTTAGATAAAAACAGTATTTTTTTGAGTTCGAAAGATGACAAACATGGAAGCGTTTTCTTTTTTAATGATCTACACAAACACTACAAGCGTTTGTGTTTTCCACAAATCTTCCAATCCGAACACTAAGGAGCGATATTTAGTTTTTATTTTCGAACGCTGACTTAAAGTGCTTGGTACTTATTTGTATTATTAATTTTTAAAAAAGTTTTAAGCATAAATTTTTGGCACTTTTTTTAACAAGTTAAGCGCTTAACTAAGGCCTGTTTTTACGGCTTAACGAAAGCAAAAGATAGGATTTTATTGACCGTATATAAAGTGTTTCATTATAATAGCTTTACTTTCTGTTTTTGCGAATCCATTAATTAAAAAAATTGTGGTGTAGGGTATCATATGGTCGGGCTTGACCGCCAATACCAACTTACTTGGATTATTCTGGCGATTGTTCGATTGGTAATAGCAAGTTTCGTTAAAAACAGTCATTCTCTTTGGAAGAAGTCAAGTGTGTACTGTTTATAAAATTATATGACCGTATATAAAGTGTTTCATTATAATAGCTTTACTTTCTGTTTTTGCGAATCCATTAATTAAAAAAATTGTGGTGTAGGGTATCATATGGTCGGGCTTGACCGCCAATACCAACTTACTTGGATTATTCTGGCGATTGTTCGATTGGTAATAGCAAGTTTCGTTAAAAACAGTCATTCTCTTTGGAAGAAGTCAAGTGTGTACTGTTTATAAAATTATAATACCCTTCACCGAAGGTAAAATGGTATAACCCTGCTGGAAATGTCACTAGTGTATCTGTACTGATTCACTATTGACACAGCCACCAGCTCTACTGACTTATTATACCCCAGACAATGTTATTTACCATCGACATTTAACATGTGCGTGTCATTAAAAAACTATTACTGACGTTGGTACTATTGACTAGGTAGTTCTTTTGGGAACATATGTAGACATTGGAACCAGAGAATCACTAGTACATTTTAGTAAATCTAGTCTACACTTTTGGTACGAATACGAATTTATAACAAGCTTTTTTTAAATTTCTTCAACTTTTATAGGAATTATATTTTTCGCATTTAAGGCAGATATAGTGTCGATGGTAGTGTAGTGCAGACACTTCGTTGACAGTGTCACCAAAATAGTCGACAAAACTGGTGACTTGGAGACACTTGCACCCAAGTTTCCTTCAGGGAATATATAAGTTTGTCATTCCGTTTGTAATTCCTACGATATTGATCTTAGGCCCTGTAGAGTAAACATATTCTGGGTCCTTATGAGAAGCGAAGTTGATTAAACGAAGTCCGTCTGACCGTGTGTGTGTCCGTTGAAATGCTATTGAATTTTTGCCTGATCGGTCCACAAATTCTCAGTCATTTGTTGACCGATCATGAGCAAAAACCACGACTGCCTCTAGTTTCGCCAAGAGATCACTTGCGGTTTTTATATTAATTCGACGAAATGTGGCAGGCATTGGTGAAGTAGCAGTGGTTAAAAATATAATTATTTATATCTTAAGATCGGTGTTTTTAGAGCTTTCTGTCAGGGACCGAAAATAACAGTTATATTGACATTTTTAAACAAAAAAGCATATAGAAGTAAAAACTGATTCATGAATTTTTTTTATTTTTTCGGACAAAGCTAAAAGTTATTCTCTCAAGAAATGTACGTGTTTTAATAATTAAGTTGACTTTTAATGATTATTTTAATGTGTGATCTTTATTGGGATTTTTTATGCACATTAAAGTAAATATAGTATAAAGTCAACATTAATAGTCATTTACTCTGCAATTTGTTTTTTATCTTTTTTTTTAAGCCATTGTCAGGCACAATTCACCGAATGTCATTTTGTATGTGGTAAAAATAATGTGCTACTTCGAGAAATTTCCCACTGGAAAAAGGTTGCCCTCGATGACTACAAAAATGTTGCCCAGTGTTGTTGTATATACATAATTGTATATTTTTGTTTGTTTGTAATGCATGTTTTATTATTCGTATGCCAAATAAAATCTAAATTATTGTCGTATAACTTTATTGTCACTTGAAATATTTCAAATACCAAAACTGCAATTAAAACTTGCTATAATTCTGCACGCGAATAGCGAGTCGTTATAATTATTTAATCTTTTGCTTAAGTTAGGAAATCATAAATAAATATGGATTTGTCATAAATTGTAAGAAATGTATGTAAACCACTTGGGCAGGTTGATATCAAAGCTGAAAACGCCAAGAATACAAATACGTAAATTGCATGTATAGAAACATGTCTCACCATGTTCTATGTAGATGTTATGTGTGTGTAGAGTGAAGTCAATCGTATTTGATGTTTAATTGTAGATATTTAAGACTCGTTAAATGAAAATTAATTGATGCTTGTCATTTGATGATGCTTTTAAACAAAGAATGTTGACAAGAATTTACAATATGCTTGTAAATTGTTTAATCTTTAATACAAAATTAAAACTTAAATATGTGGCGTCTTCTTTAGTGTTTCTTAATTTTTGTTTTGTTTTTATCTTTAATGCAACTTCATCTAATTGTGGAATATGTTAGTTTTTTTTTTATAATTCTTCAACTGCAAAGATGGTGATGTTAAGTTTGAAAAAGAAGACATTGAAGTTTCACTTTTTTAATTTTTTGTTTTAAAAAAACTGTTAAAAGATAATTATACAGTTAAAAAAACACTTAACTTCTATAAATTCTCCATAGATCAAATATTGGTCATACAACTTTTCTAAAATAAAATATAAATAAATTGCTAAGCAAAAAATTCCTAAAAATTTACAAAGATTTATGGGAAATTGAATAAATAATGTATGTATAATCCAATCAAGTAAAAACTTGTTCGAATAAACATTAATATAGTTTTTGCGTAATTGTTACGAGGTCGGGTGAATAAGTTAGTGACTTTTTGAATTTCCCGTATATTTACTTAAAGGGCAATACTGTTATTGTAAATAGGCGTCTGTCTGTCAGCTGACTTCTGTCAAAATTTTAATAGTCATTAATACCTCGTGATTTGAGCAGAAAATGAAAAATGTAAATTTCGTATGCCCATTAAGCATTCCATGGCAAAAATCCATGAATGAGACTACGAATTGCTCTCTCATCCAGCCTATTAAAAGCTGTAAAAAAGTAGAATCTGTGTAGTTATATGTAACAAGTTACATGCACAAATTGCAGGATGCATTGAGGCGTTGAATGCAAAAAGTAGGTTTACTTTCTACTTTTGTAAGCGTCACAAGCAGCGTTCGAACAAATCAGCTGTTTTTGACAAATTAAATTTAATTTTTACTTGTGGTGAAGCCGCATTAAAAGCGTTGCATGTATCTTGAAACATCGAACGCATGGAACGTATAAAAATCATGTAATGCGTAGAGGCGAATACGCGTGGTGTGGACCTCCAGCTTAAGCCCCGAGTAACTACTTCTTGTTTCTATGCCTTTAAAAATGGCGAGCCGGAGGATAAAATCATCTTACAAATAAGAATCTATTTTGAGGTCACGTCTTCTTATCTTTTGGAAGGGTTGAAGTACCGTTGGACAAAGTGTATAGAGCTGAAAGGAGACTGAAAAATTAAACGATTTTTAATGATTTTCATTTAAAAGAACACGGACTTATTGACCCGCTCTCGTATAACTGGCTGTGTTATTGAAGTTCTTTTATATCTGCCGTTCTCGTCGAATTTTTGTTTAACATATCGACCAATTTTTCGGATATTTTAGAATATTCTTACGCTCCGCTAGGCTTCTTTGGACATACATTTGGCAAATGTACTTTAGTGTTATCCATCTTCGGGCAACGAATGTTTTAAACTTTATATTTATACAGTTTTATCTTAGCTCAGCCCTGCTATCAGAGCAAACCTGTCGCTCTGTTAGGATCATGTTGGTTGTTAGGAGTAACGAGAAAGCTGCAACAAGCTGGTAACATGTAGATGTTGCTGCAAATTTTGACGAAGTATGACATTCAGAGTTTCATACAAATGGTCTTGCGAAAGTGAAAATGCAAAGTATTGTAGCTTTTGCTTGCAATCCAAATACGCGGAACTGCAATTCATTGCTTTTGTGCAATACTAAAACTGTTTATATTTTTTTGCAACGTGTCATAGTATTTTACAACTGGCGTTTGAGCTTAAATGTTCCTCAGTTTTACAAGTGCTGCTTCCAGCTCGTTTTTCCACTTGAATTCACTTGTAACGTATGTAACTCTTCGCAGAGGTTCTGTTATTTTGGATACATTTTTTATAATTTAACTTAAATATGTGATTAGTCCCAAGAATCTTTGTACAAAGGACAAGAAACCTTTGTTGTTGGCATATTTTTTATTGCCGCAATTTTGTCCATGTTAGATTTTATGCCTTCGCCTGTGAGTATGTGACCAAAAAATGTTACTTCGTCTTGGCAAATCTTCGCTGTGTTGCTGTTGATGGTCAGGTTCCCTTGTCGAAGGCGTTTAAGTAACAAATCTCGATGTGATGAACACATTCTCCAGGGATCATATGGCAACCTTGCTATGACTGTTGGATAAAAAAGTAAAGGCCTGACCAGATTGGACGGATGTATAGGGAAAATACACGGAGAGTTTGATTTACCAGTCTATGTCCGATATTGGGGATTTTTAGAGCAGTCTAATAACATTTCGGTAGGAACAAGTACCATTTAGAAGATAAGTGAAACGCCTGTGGGTTCTCATAACCATCAGTGTTTAATGAGCTTTAATTCTAGGACCTAAGAAATGTCCCCATATCCATCTATTCTGAATGAAATTGTGTTTACTTCGATCTTCTTCTTCTTCTCCTTTTTCTAGTTTTCTTAAGTTCAAAGTACTTAAAAAAGGCATTAATGCATGAATACATCCCTATACTTTATCTCAATACTACGAATATATCGTCAGCTTATTATTGGTTTGGCGCATATGCCAAAAAGTCGCAATGCTGAACTACTGGTTTTTTTTTGTACTATATTCGACACTGCTTCTTGCATATGTTTTGAAGAAATATGTAAACTTTTGTGAACGTTCATGAAAGAACTTAGAAGTTAGTAGTATTACATTTAAAGTGAAAGATATTGTTTTGTGTCGCATACGCCACTTTTCGAAATTTATTTTTAAAAAGGAGCTTTTTATGCTGCATACGTATACTTACTGCTTTGTATTGAGTTGTTGACACTTTATTTTGCTTTTACTACTTTTTTTCTTACGGAAACAAAGCGAAGCAGAGTAAAATTTATTTTCTTGTTGTCATTTTATTTTGCTTTCGCTTAAGTACTTGTTTTTCTTACGGCAATGAATCAATGCAAGAGCGAAATTTATTTTGAACGTTTTTGTATAAGGAATTCGCAGCATGCGTCAAATGGTGGCGTGTAGTGCAAAACAATACTTAATAAACTTCAAGATAGTTGATATGGAGCAAAATTAAAGCAAAACATCTCAGAAACCATAAGAAACTTCGTGAAACATGTTTGGGATTCAGAAAGTGGGTACCCACAATTTATTGTACACCCTATAACTAATTAATTTTTTGTTTTTAAATCGTAGGTTGGTCAAACCAATAATGAGCTGACGATATGCTATTTGAAATTTCAAACATTTAAGCACTCAAAGTTTTTTGGGGCGGATTGTTTATAGTGATTGTCTATAATTTTATTACATTAAATTTTGAACAACTGGTGTTTGGAGAAGATCTTAATACAAGTGTTCAAAGAAACAACTCAAAAAATTTTAATCTTCAAAAATTTGTTTGATTGAAAAACAGTTTGTCTTTCACAAAAAATTGAAAATAACATAAAAAAATCAAGATGTTTAACATAAAAGACAATTTAGACAAAACAAATGTTAAAATACAAGTAAGTTAATGCAACATGCAACATGATTAAAAATTGTCTATAAGTGTCATGAAACAATGTTTTTGTGGCGGCAAAATTTTTACACACAACTTTTTTTTTTTGAAATGCGGTTTTTTTAGCTTAAAAATTTAATAGTTTATTATTGTTCCACATCTTCGTTAATTTTTTTTTGTTTCATCTGTTAACTTGATGATCATCATCATTTTGTATTCTGTTTGAAATTTTCATCATGATTATCTTCTCTTTTCATATTGTTTTATGTAAAAAAATTAAAAATTTGTTAAAAAAAAAATTATTTTCATTAGTTTCAATTATGTGTTTGTTCATGTTATAACATGTTTTACAGCTTCTAGTAGTTTTAAATTTGTTAAAAAAAAAAAAAAAAAAAAAGATTTAATTTCTGAAAGAAAAAAAAAATTACAAAATACTTTGTATTTAATTATGGATTTTGCGTTTATGTCTCGCGTTAAATTCTAAGCCGAAGCAGAAAAAAAATTTGATTGATGGATTTTTTGTCAAATTATGAATTGTGTGAATGAATGAGTGTAAAAAATTTGATTTATTTAATTTTTTTTTTACTTAGAATTTTTAAAAACACATTCTTAAAAGAGAATATAGTTTTTTATTTTAGCGTTTTTTAAAAGCTTAAATAAAAAGATAAAAAAAACTTTTGAGATAATTGATTTTCAAGCCAAATAGTTTTTTCCTTAGATTATTGGAGTAAAATGTTTTTTGTTAATTGCTTGAAAAATATTCTGCAAATTTAAAAAAATAAGAATTTTTAAACCCATCACTGTATGTGCAAATTTTTAATTTCTCGGCACCAGTGCTTTGGTAAACAGCCAGCGACAAAAGAAGTAGTAAGCAGCCTCCTAGAAGCCATTATTTATCATATATAAGGCCATATTAACCCATTCCATACTCAAACATTTTTTACGGACGATGTCCCAGCCAACCAAGGCTCTCTGCGTTACCTTTTTCAGCAGGTCGTATAAGCAGATAACTGCCTTTTTTCTTTTCACTTTTTGCATTTTTTTTTTATGTTTTTGTATTTTTTGTTTTTTCTTTGGCATGTGATTTTTTTTGAAAAGGCTTGTCACAAAATTAAGGTAAACAAACAATGTAGAAGGCAGAAGGTAGGCCTTCTATTAGACCTTCCTGAGAAGGCAAGCGAGCATGATTACTGGATCTAAAGTCTTACAGAAAGCCTTATAAATGAATGCATTATAAAGTTTGCCGCTGGGCAAATTCTCATGGTACAGCGACTACATACTCATACTATTTATTTTTTTTACCTGCACAATAGGTTGCCAATTTATTTTGCTTAAAGTTTGAAGAGTTGCTTTCACCCACATAATGTGTTAGAATTTTAACAATCACAAAAGAACAAAAATCATTATCATTCAATTAATGTTCTTTTATGTAGGTTTTAGCCAATTCCACTTGCAAATGTTTAATCTACAAAAACAATTGGGAATTAAGGACGAGTTTCGAAGGATCATAAAAAAGCTCTATATTCTGCGTAGAAATTGTATTTTCTACCAATCCTAAATTTTATATATTATAGATGTAAAAACTTTTACATTAATATAATAACCTTTACATAGTTTAAAAAAAATTATTGGTTTTTAAAAGAACCTAAGAAGGCTTAAGTTTAAAAAAGACGTACTTTTCGAAAAGTAAATTTTAAAAAAAGGTAATAAAGTTAAAAGTCTATCCAAAGAATTTATTTAAATACCTGTAGAGTATATTTAGTAAACTTTTATGAGGACTTTAATCAATTGTGATACTTGGACTTAATTTGATAGGCTATTTTTATTTCTTTTGAAAAAATATTTGTGTGACATGTTCGGAGGCACCCATAATATAATTATAAAAGACTATTTCAAAAGTACTCTTTATATTTCTAATGAAACTATGACAGACAAATTTTACAAAAATACCATTATCTGCTATGATCTCACGCATAGAAAAAACATGTGTAAATATGGTCACCTCCAACAAAACTATTTTTAAAGAAAATTTTAAGCATATTTGTTTAATATAACCATATTTTAAACACCTACAACCATATTATAGTTAAATTATTCCTCCATTAAAAAGCCACAACCATTTTATGGTTGCCTCTAAACATGCTATGGTTATATATGACAATAATTTGTTTTAAAATTATAGTATTTTCCACTTTTCCAACAGCAACATTCTATGGTTGAAAACCAACTTTGCTTTTATAACTGTTAAACATGTTATAGTTATTTTAACCATAGCATGTTCGGAGGCAACCATAATATTTTGGTGGCAACTTGATGGAGGATTACTTCAACCATTATATGGTTGTTGGTGATAATAATATGGTTAAATGAAACATAATATGATTAAAGTTTTTTCTCTGGGTGCTTAGGCGTACTAAAGTGTTTTTCGATAGAGGGCTTCAAATGGGGCATATGATAAATTACACTGTGCAACAAAGGAAACCAGCCTCAACAGTTGCAATGCGAAATAAAACTAGACTACTGCTTGAGCAAATCTGCCAAATGGTTTTGAAAAGTTAGCTGGGCCCTAAAGTTTTTTAAAAGGTGAACTAAATGTAGTTTTAAGCTAAAAAAAATTTTAGATGTCTTCAGTAGAGCTGTAATGCGATTATTTTCTTAGATTTGCTCAACCAGTAGTCTAGTTTCATTTCGCATTGTCAAGTATTGAGGCTACTGGCGACGACCCGAATTTTGTTGCCCTGTGTTATAGATCGACCTTCATGAATTTATGCATTGTGTTATGAAACTCTGACATACCAAATTTTACTTAATAGCATTTTGCGTTACAGTTTTAGGTGCGCTAAAGTGTTTTTCGAAAGGTGGCTTTATATGGAGCCTATAGTAAATTATGGACTGATCTTTACAAACACACGTTGGTTTTGGCACATTTTGTATCGAGCCTGTTGACTAAAATTTAACGACCAAATTCTTAATAGCGGTCTCAGAACGACGATTATGTTGTCCGAAAATATCACGAATTTTACGAAATGTAACTTTAACAGAACCATCATTTTCATAGTGCGATTTTCGAGCAAAATTGAATTCATTGAAACAATTCCTAATGCATCTACTACGAATACGTCAAAAAACTAAATGTCAAAACTATCATGTTGTTGGTGTTCTTGTTGAAAAACCCAATAGAACGATATTTTGCAAACAAGGCATTCCGTCACCAATTAATGTGTGTTTTTGTAATAAAAACCTAAATTTTTTTAGGGAATTTGTTCCACTTGGCGTTATGTGATGGATTTCAATCCCGAATTGCGTAGGAGAACTAGAAAGAATTTGATACCAATATTGGTATTTTCTTTAAAGTTGTTCAAAAGTAAGCATGTTTTCAACAGACTCAGAATATATACAGTGAAAACTCTCTATAGTGGACAGCTGCGGTCGCCTAAAATTTGTCCATTATTGAGAGGTGTCCACCTAAGGGGAGGTCAAATAAAAAGTGCATGATATTTATCTTTTAGTTTATTTAATAACAAATACAAAAAGAGATCATTCTAATTTCATTAACATGTACAATTAACATTGTACATACATAATTTATAATTTTAAATCGATTTAAAAAAGTTGTTTATAGTTTTCAGTTTTAAACTGGCTTCTTTTTCGACAAAAGCACGATATTGCAAATAGCTTTCCAATTGTTTTAAATAGTTATATGCCTTAAAATCCGCCAATAAGAATTGTTTTACATTATGAAGATATTTCAGAGCTTCCATAGCATTTGTAATCTACCCAGTTTTCTATTTCAGTAACTTTTAACACTTTCGCTGTGACACAAAACCAATTAGTTTTTTTTTTTTTTTTTTTTTTTTGCTTCAGAGTTACCAAATGAATAATATTAGAAAACAAACCGAAAATATGCAAAAGCGATGCCAGATAAAAAAAAATATACAAAAACATTTAAAAAATTTTTAGGGATTTTTTGAAGATGCCCACATAATGGAGGGCTTTCAACCAAAATATATACAAAATGCTTGTCCATGTCCATATAAGGGAGTGTCCACCTATGGGAGTTTCATTCACATGAAAATAATTTTTTAGTGCTACGTTTCAGAGTTTTTGTCCACTAAAAGGGGGTGTCCGCTAAAGAGAGTGCCCACTATACAGAGTTTTCACTGTGTATATTATAGAGTCTTGGATGAATACTAAACAAGTTTCACATGAAATGAAAACTTCGTATACCCTCATTCAACACTAGTGATCACTGCAAGCTTTTAAAAACTATTCTAAAAGTTTAAAATTTCCAACTGGGTCCTTTAAAAAAGAATTCAGTTTAGTATATATTTTTTTATTTATTTTCTTTTATCCTATTTTTCACAAATCCATACACAATACATGTTCGAGAACTAGAAATATGAAACATGCGCTTTTGTATTTACCCCCAGAAGTGACGTCATATAAATAGTATGTATACGTATAAAGCAGTACATCGTAGGTCGGGGTCGCCTGCTACACATTAACTAAACGTCTACACACTCATATACATATATAAATATATTTATATATGTTTTTTCTTTCTTATATGTCTGAATTTATATGAGTTGGGATTTTCAAGGTCGCAGAACACAAGCTTTTTAACGCAATGGATAGTAACATTTTTAAATTTCTTACTATATTTTACTTTTTCTTAAAGTCAATATTTTATATTTAGTTTAAATCACAAGCAATATTTATGATGAGTTTATTTTAAGGAAGTGGTGGTACAATTTTTTTTTAATATTTTTTTTTGTCTATTAAAGGACCCAGTTGGTTTAAAGTTGGTTGTTTCTTTAAGTATTAGAGTAGGTTTTAGCAGTTTTATAGCTATAAAGTTGTGTGGGTTATAGTTATAGCCATATTATTATCAATGCCTTGGTTTTGAATCGTTTAAAGTTTAAGGAGTTTAGTTTTTAAGGAATTTATAAAGATTTTTAGAATTCTTATAAATTTCTGCTAAATTTTAACTATTCCTCCTTTCAATTTGTTGCTGTTTTTTTCTTCTTAATTTCCTATTTCTATTTATTTTTACATTAAACTCTTAAAGAGGGAAAATTTTCTTAAAGCAATTTTAGAATTTCATCTCCGCATTCTTTAAGGCCAACTTGGGTCATTGGTTGAGTTGGTTCACCAAAATAAATTTTGCCACCTTTTTTGTTTTTAAATCATTGAACAATTTACTACTGTTTATTTTTAGCAAACTAATCGTTGTGTTCAAAAACTTTTATTTTATTTTGGAACAAATTTGTGTTGATGCTACATAGTTCAGATGTAAAAACTTTTACTTGTTCATCGTATACTTAAAATTAAAATGAGCAACACTTTTCAAACAAACTTAGATACAAAATAATTTCGTAGACAAGTTGTCTAAAAGTAATATCTTTGGCCAAGGAAACACACTTATATACAAGTGGACTTTTGTAATCAGTACACTGAAAAAATCCATGCCTTGTGAGTATTTACGAAAGCTGTTTATTCGAAATAGTTTACTCGTTTAATCTTGAATTTGTTAAATTAATTTTTTTTTGTATAATTTATGAAACTTTTGTAAATAATTCAAAAGAAATAGCAACGAAAGATTCATTCGTAAAATGAATGATGTATTATTTTCAGTGTGTAAATTTTTTTTGCATTTTATCCGGTAGATTTAAGAATTTTAAAGTACGACTCCTAGTGAAATCTGATTTTGCACAAAGTGCTTTATTAAGGCCAGTTTACATGGTAATACAATATATTACGACTTTGTAGAATCAAAGTATTATGAAATTCTCTCCGTGTTTAAAAGAAAAAAAATAAAAATCTGTTGTATGTATTTTTCATGTTTACACGGATGGTACAAGTAAAATCAAAAATAATAACAAAAAATCAGATGGTTACAGATTTACAATTTTTACAAAAACAAAAACCATTGTATAAAAATGCTACCACCTTGAATATACTCTGTAAAAATACACCTCTGGTGTGATGAAAATACATAAGTTTCTAAAATGGTTTAGAAAAAAATCATTTACCGACCGCTTGTCAGATTTTGTGTCCATATGCTCTCTTACTCAATACATTTTGCTTTTACATGGTATGATTTTTCTCATTCTACATAATGTCGTAATACAATGTATTGCCGTGTAAACTAGCCTTTAGCGATACAAAAATAACAACAATTTTTCATCGCATTTTTGAATTTGGATCAGTTATAAAAATTTGAATTGGAATTTGGATAATTTTAATCGGCTCCAACCGGTAAAGTCAAAGCGATATAAGCAGATATGCACAGAATTTAGTGGAATAGAAAAAAACGTGAAGAATGATTAATTAATTAATTATAATTTTTTTCTGTGTTTAAAAAGTATTTAGTACAAAATTTCTCTTTTGAACAAAGAGCCTCTTTAGGGGTACATTTGTTGCAGTCTTGCTGAATAACTGCATAGATTGTACCCATTTTAATTACTTAACATTTCCCATGTACATAAATTTTAAGTATCTAGGCCAATATTTCTTGCTGAAGCACTTCTCATGTGGCCTCTATCGTATCAAAAGTCTTATTCACGGGTAAATTTGTATAGGTCCCTGGTTCTGGATTGATTTAAGTACCAAACAAGTATTATTTATTATAAACCATAACATTTTCGGAGGCAACCATATTTTGGCTTTAGCTTCTTCATTGAGGAATAATCTAACCATAATATGTTTGCCGGTGACAATAAGATGATTAAATTAACCATAATATGCCAAAAACTTTTCGTTAAAAATAGCTGGATACACCCTTAATTATTGTATAATAAGCATAATGAAAAGATCTCTTGAGTTTTTTTTAATATCTCGTGTATTTCGGTTAAATTTTCAAATTTATTGCTAATATATGATCTACTTTGCTCACAGCCTTGAAAGCATTTATAATTTTTTAAGGCAAAGGATTTATACATTATATATTTTGTCCTGTGGTTCCTATTGGAAACAAACGTATTCGCAAAATATTCGCTGGAATTCGGCGAATTCGAATGTCATAAAATAGGCGAATATTCGGGAAAACAAATATAAATACGTATAATCGTAGCATCAGTAGTACATACATATATATATATAACATGCATATTTTTTCAATTTAAATTTAAATAAAATTGATAAGAAAGCAAAGCAAAACCAAAATCTTAAATACCTACTTTTATTCACAGCTCACTTCAGATAAATTAATGAGGTGTTGTAAAGTGCCGCTAAAATCGATTAAACAACAGTGTGACGTCGTATAAAAAAAACAACAAACAAAACAATACGAAATCGATTTTTTAAGGCAATTCATGTTGACAACTTATTGTACTCAAACAACAAAACAGCACCAACATGTTAATCAGCAGCAATCAGATCTTGTAGTTCCCATTGACGGCATACATACGACATAATGCAGACAACAATTTGTTGGAATATTGTACCAATGCTGCCAGAAATTTTTTCAAATTACCTAAGAAGTCATATTTTTTTATCTACATGCCAAAAAATCTTTACCCACAAAAAGCCCTAAAATTTTTTTTATAAATAATTACAAAAAATTTAAATTTTTATGAAAATTCAAAACACTGATTGTCAAACTTTTAAAAATTAAAATTTTAGAAATTTTTAGTTTTTTCCAATAAAATTGTAAGCACCTGCATAAAATTTTGAGAAAATGACAATAACGTTTATTTTATAAAATTTTTCAAGTAAAGAAATTATTATATTGAAACATGTCATTTCATTCATGTTGTAAAATTCCTTTCTTCATTAAGATAATTTAATGAGACTTAAATTTAATGAACTTAAGCCTGATTAAAATATAAAAATTTGGATTACAAAGCCATTAACAGTTCAAAAAATAACCACAATAATAATTATTAAAAAAAATTATATTTAAAAAAATTACTTACAATTAAAAGATTTTTTTTTTAAGTCCGTCCGATATTTCCTGCACTCCTATTTTATGGCGAAGAAAAAACCTACATTTTAGGATTTTTCTCTACATTTGGCAACACTTTTATATACAACACAAGGTTGGGAACAATTATAGCACCGATTAATAGTTTCATTTTATAAAATACCTATGGACTTCTCAAAAATTTGTGCAATTTCAGGTTGGGGGAAAAAATAAGTTGGTCGTTAGCTAACAAAATCTATAAAGCTTAAATTTTTAAGAGGAAAACCAATATTTTTGACATGCAACCAGGGACGGCAATAGCATTTCCATTGTAAAAATTTAAGCATTGTTTACAAAAATTTTCATAATGAAATCATCACAAAAATTTAAGGTTACCGTTACTTTGCAAATTAGTCGCATGGCAGAGATACATTTTTTAAACTTTTTTTTTTTAGCCGCGTGAAGTAAACGTTGCCATACACAAAGAAAAACAATTTTTTAGCAGTTTATTTGACATTTGGCGCTTTAAAATGTTACGAGTTCATTTGCCTGTCAAAAAAAACTTTTAGTAAGTCAAAATCAAACGTTTCAAAAAGACCTCCATCAGCGGCACCATTTAATGCTATAAAGCTTTACAAAATTTAAAAAATACTCAAAAAAAACCATCAGTTACATTTAAATGCTGTGCTGGCTCGAAAAATTTGCTTTGAAAATATTTTCTAATGATTGTGCTATTTTTTTGCTTTATACTGTATCACAAGCACTTGGAAAACAAATTACAAAAAAATCTCCGCCCTTAAGATGTGTGTTTGTGTTTTTTTTAACAAGTGCGTTTTTTTCACAACTTTTTGTTGTGGTTGTTGTTTTAAGTGCTGCATAAATTACTTTAAAATTGCAGTAGTGCAATTATTTATTGCATTTTATTTACAGCTGCTATTGTTGTTGTTGTTGCTGCTGATAAATTTTTATGTTGCATTGTTGTTTGATGTCATTGTTCTTACAATTATTTTTGTTTAAATCGATTCCGCATAACAGAAATTTTCATCTATTTTTTTACTTTTTTTATTTTTATAAGTTTTTTTTAAGTATTGAGAAAACGTATAATAATTCTAATTTTATTGGTTTTAAAATTAAATCAATCTTATGTTTATTTATATATAGAGGTAGCTGTATAACTTTAATTGCTGTTATATATTTTTATTTTGAATTGTCAATAAAGAAATAAAGTTTTTTAGACTTCCTTCTTAGTAAATACATATTAAGGGGTTTATATGAACAGGAAATGAACAGCAAACTTAGAAAAAAAAGAATAATTTCACAATCATGTTATGAATAAATGTCCACCACAATCATATACGTAAATATGTATATAACTGCAGGAACCATGTACCTTTTTGCCCCAACCATTACATGCTTATAATTAAACAATAGCTACAATTTAATTATAATTATAAAAAATGATTGTGACAACCATAAGATGGTTAATGAAGACCATTTAATTATTATAGTGCCTTTTTAGGTTTTGATTAAATCTTCAATATGTTTAAAAATGATGGTGCCATTTAGACCGAGCTTTTGAGATGTGGATTAAGTTAAAATTTAGTTTGACTTAGTCTGAATTTTTCCGGCGAAATGTGATTTTTTTTTATTATATTATTAAAGACTAATGCCTGTATTCATAAAAAATTTTAAAATTTAATAAAGGTTTAGAGAACAAATTTACTATGAAAATTATCCTTAATAAACGTTTGTTAAATTTAATAAACGTTTATGAATACGGATGCAACATTTTAAGCAAAACTAAGCATTTACGACAAAATTTTTTTAAAAACTTGGTAGTTGATAGTTAAACTAAGATCCCAAAAACCAAGCCCTGGTGTATTATTTAATCGTTATATGGGTATAAGTTTCATTGAAAGAATCATGCTTCATAAATCTAATGAATCAATTTCATTAAATTTTTTTCTTTAATCTAATAAAAAATTTCATTAAGGGAATAAAATTTTACAAATTAGTAAAGAAATTTCTTTAACACTACGAAATTGAGTTTCAAAATTTTGTTAAAATTTTCATTAAATAATTGACAACTTAATATATTTTTCAAAAGAAAAATTCAACTAATTGTTATACATTATTTCAAAAGGATGTTAAGATTGAAATGAACTTAAACTAAAAATTCAGATAATCAAATATTTTTCAGTTGAGGAATCTATTGGAACTTCATATTTTCCATGAAAATGTCATTTAATCAATGAAAACAAGATAAAGTTCTCCAACTTCAAAATGCATATAACTAGAAGATATTTTCTTCCTATAATTGTTGCAAAAACTTATTTTTTATTTCATTTTTAACGATAGACACGAAAAAATTGTAAATTTTAATGTTTCATAACATCAATGAAAAAAATTCATTACGATTACGAAATACTGATTTTTACTAAATGTTAGTTATAGGTTCAAAACAAATAACGAAAAAGAAAAACCAAGAACCTAAAATTCTCAGATTCTTTTTTTTTTAATTGTTAATTAAAATACACAAAATTTACGTAGTAGTACAAGCCAGTAAAATGGAAAGAAGGCAGATGAAGGTCGTCGGGGCTGAAAAATGAATTAAACACAATTAACTAAACGGAAAGGTTATGAAATTAGAACATAACATGATGTAACAGAAATATAGAAACTAAATAAAATTAATATTCTTTATATAAAACAGACCTTGAGCTTGAGAGATTATTGAAAGAAAATTAATATGTGTTGCTTGATGATTTGAAGCAGGAAAAAAAAAATTACAACTTAAAACGAACATTAAAAAAATTACTAAAATTAATAAACATAAATATATAACCATAACAATCATTTAACTATTAAAAATTACAAAATTTAATCATTAATTCAATGAATTTATGTCATTGAACAAATTAAAAATTTTATTTAAATACAAAACATTTATATTAAAACAATAAAAAGAATTTCTTTAAAAGTTTGACTCTTTATCATTATGTTAATGAAATGTTTAATTAATGCGATGACAAATAATTAAAATTTCTGACATTAAAATAATGCAACATTTTCATCGATTGTATCATTCTTCATTAATTCAATGAATGGTTACATAGGTTGACTTTTAATGTAATTTTTCATTGGATTAATGTCAAAATCTATTGGATTTGTAAAGAAAATTGTTTTCAGTGTATATTGCGACCCTATGTTCCTTATAGAAATTACAGAAAACAATAAATGTTCACATATAGAATTATTTTTCTAAATTAAAAATATCTTATTTATGCAAAATTAACAAAGAAATACCATATAGAGGCAAAGTTGGCGCAAATAAAATTTAAGCAATTCAAATAAATTCATTCTTGGAAGAAATTGGGCACTTAGTCTATGTTGTAAGCTGCTACCAATCTAGTGCTACGGTGGGACACTGCCTCTATTTCAAACGCGCCAAATAAAATTTCTTCAGATCATCACATCGGCTCCCTGGTATGTAAAAAACTCAAGCCTCAATGTGCCATTAGTTAAAACAATCATCACAAAGTACTCATCAAATTTAATTTTCATTAAATTATTTTTATGAAGAAAGGAATTTTACAACATGAAATTAATTAAAATTTTATTGATAATTTTTCATTCCTGATTGACCTAAGGATCGAACCCAGGCTTTTACGGACAGGTTACCCTTACATGATTCAATCGCAACCACTCGAAATCTTTAGAGGGATTTGCCGTTTAATACTCGCAGCCATCGACGACTGCTGGCAGTCAATAGTCAAACATCAATCTTTAAACCAAATTGTATTTAACCTTTGGTAGATCGAAATTTACATTATTGGATGAATATCTATTTTAATTGATTTTACATGTTCTTCCTTGCTTCTGTTTTTTCGTACATTTTGTCAAAAATTTTTCTCTAACTCTAATTTAAAGTTGTAGTTTTTGTCCTTTTTCCCAACTCTTACACAAAAGTATACTAAAACGGCACATTTAACATCTTTTAAATGTCGACAACAAATGCGTTTTACTATGTGAAAAAATTTGTCAAAGTAATGTAATTTTTTGATTAAATTTTTTGTCTAAATGTAAACTTATAAAATGTTTTCAATGTTACTTTTTCAAAATTGAAGTAAAAGAATAGATCGAAGCCATTGAATTACGGAAGACAGAATCTCGTATCTTATAGTTCGATACTATCGATTTTTTATTTGTTTTAAGAAAATAAATGAAAATTTTTATAAATTTTAAATATACTTATTAAGACCTGAATATTTTCAATTTTATAAACATTTTTAAACGTTTTAAAATGTAAAGAAATTTTGGAATTTAAAACGACCTAAGCAAATCTTAATTTTAAGCAAACAAGTAAATATCACAAAAAAAATCTTCAATTACATAATTTACAGTAAAATAAATAACACCATATAAATCCAATTTGTCAATTACTTCTTTTATTTAAATCGATATTTATGGTCAACTCGATTTTAAACTTTTAGTTATTTTTTTTTTTAAAAGTTTTTTTTTCTTGACTTAAAAAATAATATCAACATTTAGCTTCGATTCATAATTGTTAATACCATATTTTTTTTTAACCAATCCTTTGACGTGATTAGCACACCTCTTTTTTGCATATGTTTTGATTATGAATTTAAACAAAATAATGGTATTTTGTGCAAAAGTTAGTTTTATATTTAAAATTAAATAAGCAAAGATTTTTAAAATTTAAAGGAGTGTGGTGTGCTAATTACGTGACCCTTAAAAAAAGTTGTTTTCATTAGGAAATAATCAGTTATACACCTAAAATAGATTAATTTACCAAAAACCGGCCTTAGGCCGGGGTTTTACGATGTTAGCTAAGTTTAAACTCTTAAACTCGGATTTTTCATTTCATTAAACACTAGCATATTAATCAAAACTAAGCTGTTCCGTCAAAATTGGTATAAAAACTTGTTAATGGCGGTCCAAATCTGTTTTCAGATTAACTGAACCTAGTTTAACTTAGATCTCAAAAACCCTTTAAAAACTATAAAATCTAATTTGTAAAGTTTAAATAAAAGTCAAATAATTTTAATTTATAGAAATATTTACATTTTAGAAGACACTTCCCAGTATTAAAAATTAGTTGAATTCAATACGACAATGAATTCCTTTGTGTAAAAACCATATCAAAATATTTTAATTTTTTGTTAACTGGAATTGTAATTAAAATTGTTTTCCTAAAATTAAAGAAAAATAAAAAATGGTAACAAAATGTTGCAAATAAAAATTTAATTTTATTTACATTGATGAAATTATGCACTTTTGGCTTGAAAGAATAATGGCCGAAATTTCTACAATAAGAAAGCAGGTCGTGTTCGTACCTAACAGTTATCTTTACCTATTTCAACGTTTATTTTGCCAACGTATTTTTACCTTCAGTTTTCCTTTAAAATATGGCAGCTTTTTCGATTTCTATGCACAGCTAGATTTCTTTTTGTAGAAATTACGGGCATATTTCCAAAATGTTTAATATTTTTATGAATACCTCTGAAATAATACCTTAAAAATCTATTAAATTTTTAATGGTTTATTATTTTTCTTTAAAGTATTTAATTGTTCATTTTATGCTTCTCTTTTGCTCTTAAAATTTCTCTTTTTTTATTTTTGTTTATTTTATTACCCGTTAAGATAATTTAAACATATTCAAGGACATTTCTACGCATATAAATTGTTTAAAAGCAAAGCAAAAACAAAACTTTCACACTAAAAACAACAGACTTAAAGTCTGTATGTATAAGTGAGTGTGTGTTCGCACAAGTGGGAGTAAATGTTTTATATGAGAACTTGTGACAATGTGTGAGTGCAATTGCTTGTGATAGAGTATCCCTGTAGGAAATGCCAATAGTGAGACTGTACTGATTCACTATTGTCTTTGTTTCCAGCACTACTGACCAACTGTACAGCAGATTATACTTTGTAGACATTAAGCATGTGCTTTTCATTGAAAATTCACTCCATATAGTCTTGTGGGAGCATATGGAGACACTGGAAACAGAATTTATATTTTAATAGTTTAAGTCTAATAATCAAAATCTGTAACTGAGCTACCTATGCATGAAAATTCTATTGCCAATACATTTTCAATAAAATAAAACGACCAAGCGATTTATCAAATAAGATTTCCCAGCCGGGTGGTGTTAAATTTGTGATCTAAAGGGATGTTTCGTATAAACTGTGTAAAAATTAAAAGTTTTGACATAAAACAGACGCTTGCCGCTCTTATTTAGGTAGCTCAGTTAGTAATGTAAAAACTTACTATCACTTCATAAAAAAATCCGAACCCTTTACCACAGGTGGAGAGGGTTTATATTATAAGTTTTTCATTCCGTTTGTAATTTCTACGATATTGATCTTAGACCCTATAAATTATATATATGCTGGGTCCTTCTGTGTCTGTTGAAATGGGTTGACCGAAGACCCTAGAAATAATGTGAACTAGAGGTTGTCATATTTTTCTTTCACATATACACATAAGATTGAGATATGAGTAGAAAACCCCGATGTGGGTTTTTATCTTATTGTTTAAACTTTTTGTGTGCTTTTTATATACATAACAAATTCAGTCAAATTAATTCAAAAACCTCAACAATTCCAAATAAACAGCTGATCCCTTGTTCAAAACTCTTCAAATCGCCCTGTGTCCTGTGCCCCTGTTCTATAACTCTCGCGTCGAGAAACTTTTCGATTAAAATGTGTGAAAAGAAACAAAAATGCCATATATTGAAACAAACAGCTGTTTTTCTCACTAAACTGTGTCTGTAATTTTATTGGCGAGTTCTAGCTGTCACGTAAGGAAATTACTCGCCAGTTTACAGAAAAGTGTGTCTGTAACATTTTTGTGAGAAAAGTTCCCGCTTTAACCTGTCAAACAAACTCACGAATAAAAATGGGGCGAGAAAAAAATTCAACACAAAAACCAATTAAAAATGCAAAACACAAAGAATAATAATAATAATATTTTGTTCTTGGCACATTTTTTATTGTTTAGTTAAAGAACTTTCAACATTTTTATAAAATATACGAATATTTTCAAAGCTCGTTTGCAAACAACAAACATTAAAGTCGCACTTTACATTATTTGGTATAGCCGACGGTTGTATTTTCACCGCCATCGTTGAAAAACTTTTAACTTTAGTAAATTTTAGTCGCCGTTAACAATATGTGTTACTGGTGTTCTCACCGTCTGCAATGTCACATCGGCTTCGAGTGCAATGTTATGACATTTATAACGTAACGACGTAATCTCTTTTGATAGTTTTCGACATGAGTTACAGCCACACTTTTTTCTCACTTTTCGAGAAACGATGGAATATTTTGTTTCACATCTTTTCGATGCGGGAAGTTCTCACTATAGTTACAGAACATGGGTACTGGTTGATTCGAATTTTTTGTAATTCAAAGTCTAAGGAGACCCCTATTTATCGTACTCACTCTTCAACAACCTCTTATAATTCGTAATAAAAACAAACATGTCTTGAAAAAATTAACAAAGGCAATGTTTTATAATCGATAAAACTAGCGCATTTGATTCCAGATTTCCTGCAGGGCTATGTTGGCATACACTCCCCCATATTTATTGTGTTTACTCTCCTTAGACTACACATGCTTGTGCTTGTGTGTATGTTTGTAAATAAGTGTGTGTAGAAAAGTTTGTGTTCGCATATGTGTGCACACTATAATCAAAATACAAAACTTTACATTTTTACTTTGACGTCATAGTTTTATAAGTGTAAATAAAATAGCAGCTACACAACAACAACTGTGAACAATAACATAACCAACAACAATAACGAAATGCTCGCTATGCTCTAATCAGTGTTACCACGTAGTTTGTATGAAAAAAAAAATTAAAACAGCATTATTGTATTCTAGGAAAAATAATGCAATTTTTAATAAATAAAAGATTAAGTCCCAAATTTGCAGTCATTAGTTAGCTAATAACAGCAGTGGCCGTATTCTGTAATTCGCTAAAGCTAAATCTTTGTCGCTAAAAATCTAAAAAGTTGATTTAGCGATTTTTTGCTACGAATGCAATACTGTAACTTGCATTGCTAAATTTGGCATTGCCATACAAATTAATTAATTAATTCGCCGCAATGTTAGCTTTTAATTTCATAGTAAACATCTTTCAATTTCGTATTCTCTAAGGCATTTTAGCGATCGAGATTTAGCTTTAGCTAAGCGAATTACAGAATACGGCTGCTGCTTAACAAAAAAAATATTATTTCCAGTTTTATCTTAACCATTAGTTAAACCCTCAAATGTTATTGGTTAACAACTTTTATTTTTTTTTTTTTATTATTTTAATAGAGTTACCAATTTTTGGTCTGATAAATTTTTTTTACTTAACCAATTATTGTAATTATGATACTTTAGTTAAGCAATAGTTTTTATTTAAGTTTACTAATAATTAATTAATGACTGTAAATTTGAGCATTAACAAATTGTCACCAAATTTACACTAATTCACAGGTTTTTTATATTTATACCCTCCAAAACCAGTTGTGAAGAGGGTTTAGGTTAACTAAGTTTTCCACTCCGTGTGAAAATTTAATCCAAGATCGCATAGAGTATCTAGGTCATTGAGTAATTTTAAGTCGAATTTGTTATGTTATAATTTTAAAGGACTAGAAATCACACTGCCAAATTTTGTATAAATTGGTCCATAATTTACCATACAGCGAGGAAAAAATCCGGTGTTAAAATACCAACATTGATACCATCCGTTGTCAAAACTGACCAAACTACGTTTGTGTTCAATTTGATTAGGATGGTCTCAAGGCTTTGAAACCACCTCATTGTCATTTTGTCACAATTTACTATGTACAGAGATAAAATCCATTAAAAAATATCTAAATTGGCACTACCGGTTGCCAAAAGTGATCGAACTACATTTGTGTTAAATTTAATAGCGGATGGTGGCAGGGTTATTAAATCTTTTCGTTGTCATTGTGTCATTAACGCCACAATGGTCTCTTTTCCACAACAACAATTTGTTAATATTTTGATTGCATACCGTTAGTATATTGACAACATTTAGTTGTCATTGCGACAACACATTGTTCGCAGTCTAGTAGAGAATAACCCATTGTGAACCCAACCAACTGTCATAGTTTCATTAGCCTAGAAAACACAATCAGTGAAGATTGATCCACTATTTATCAAAGGCGTCATTAAAAGCCCACTCCTTTAATATTCTAACTTTAGCACACCTGAATATAGCAAGCACTCTTACTCGTTTTTTATTTTATTTTAGTAGTAACAGAAATATGGCAACGCAGACATTTTTAAATTTAACAAACACATGCATTTCTAAAATAGCAAAAACATCAGGTGTATGTATGAACAAAAGAGTAAGAGAGAGAGAGAAATAGAAAAGCTTAGCAAATAAAAAGGATGTTTAAGTATGACGGCATTTTAAGGACGTCGACGATGTTGTTGATACAGATTACAAAGAACGGATATACTAATTATAGGGCCATTAAGCCGACATTATTGATTTCGTGTCATGTATTCCATTTATTGTTTAAACTTTTTTTTCGCTGGTAAATGGGTTTTCTTGTTGTATTTTATTTTTTCTGTTTCCTTTAATACAGTGTTAAAAAAACAGTTGCTCTAAAAACTAACAATAAGTATGACTTTTTCTTTTTAACTTTATTGAATATCAAGGACGTCATTAAGTTTTTTTTTTTTGAAACTTTCTACCAAGAACAATTGTGATTTTTAGTTGAACTGTTAATATTTAATTCTTGATATTTTTAGTTAGGCTTGAGTCCATCAAATTTAGTTTTCATTAAATTAGTTTTACTGAATTATTTTTATTCTTGGCTGAGCTGGGGATCGAACTGGGCTGGACTTACATGTTTCAAGAATCACCACATTCTTTAATCCGAATTTCTTGACGTTCTAACCTCTGCACCACTGCGGTGCCTGCCAGCCAACAGTCAATCATTAGTCTGTCACCAGTGGTACTGGTGGTTCAAAATTTGCTGTAATTATCATTTTCAATTTTATTTACATGTTGCTTCCTTTCTTCTGTTTTTTCGTATTTTTTCTGTCAACTAAGACAAACGACTAACGAAAATGAGAAAACAGAACCAAACAAATGTAAGAGTTGGAAAATTTTCCTTTTATTTGTTAGTTTGATTGTGTTAATAGTGAACATTTCAATTTGGTATTTAATTTAATAAAAAAACCCTTCTCGAAGACGCCAGCCATGTGCTTTTCTTAAAACGTTCTGTTCATTGCGTAATCAATCATTAGGGTTTTAATCAGATTTATTGGAAAAAAGAATTAATCTTGTAAATTATTTAATAAACTAAAGCAATAAAAAAGTGTAAAACGAAAGGAGATAATAATAGAAAATTAAAGAATAGAATTTAACTACACGTGTTGTGTGTTTTACGAATAAATTAATATTTTATTTTATCACTTAATTTTTTACAATGGACTTAAAAATAATAAATTTTATTATGTATCTTTAAAAGTTTTACATCCATATGTAAATCTGTTTTTTGTTTTTTATGGTTACTTAGACAAAAATGTGTATCAAAGATAGTGGTACCGAATCTTTTTTGAAATATAATAAAGCAGTCTTTTATTTATCGCCACAATATTTTTTTAAGTAATTTTCAAGCTTTTGTCGAAAAAGTAAATCTGCATTTTAATTTTTCAATTTATTTTTATAACAAAAAGAAAAAAAAAATTAAAATTGTTTCAATTATCACATTAATTAAATTTTAATATTTTTTGAATAATTTTTTTTAATTGATAAAAAACTACTAATTTTTTTTTTCTGTTTAATAATGAACTTCAAAACTCAATTCCTTTTGATTATGTCTGTGGCTTGGTGCTTCAAGAACCACTGTTAATATTTTTCTGTTTCGAGTTAATCATTTCATTATTTGTCTTTTCTAACTCTCTGTAATTTTGCTGAAACAGCCGTTGTCTAATTTAACCCAGTACAGCTAAATAAGTGTTTTACCAGCCGATTTCAATATGAACTCTTCTCTAAAAAACTGAATATTTTGAAATTGGCCCTTTTAGCATAAAGCCACAAATATTTTAAAATCTCTCGTGTGATATTTTGGTGTTCCGTTTTTGTGTGTGTTCGGTGTGATTTTCAATTGCCGAAAGCACACCGAGAAAAACAAAAAGATATGACTTTCAGAACACCACAAAATCACACGTGCGATTTTAAAACCACGTGATTTTCAAAGCATACCCGATAGATTCAACGTTTTTTGAATAAAAAATGTGAGACTTTAATTCAATATAAATAACAATAAATAGAGATCTTCGTAATATGTAGTTAAAGGGGTTTATAAACTCTCGGAAGGACAAAAAATTGTTTTATACTTCCGGGAAATACCGTGAATTTTCAGGACAGCAAACAAAATTTTTATAGCCTGGTCTACTTATTTTAAAATTATCAACAATAATGATAACAAAAACTTTTATGCAAAAAATCAAGAAATTTAAATTTTAGATTACATGCAAATTTACTGCGGATTGTTTAAGGTTTTGAGCAATTTAAGAGAGCAATAGTAACAGTAATTACAAAAAAAAAAAAAGATTTTGAGAAATTTGTCTTTTACAATGTTCTGTTACGGCTTTGCTTTATACAATAGAGTCCAACAAAATTTTTTGGCATTGCCGTCATTAGATTCCCATTGCTGTTTTAATTTTAAATATTTTGGCAGACGTCCTCACCCCAAAGTCGTTGATATAGTTTTAACATTTTTACAAAAAAAAAAAATGTTTTCTTTCTTCACACTTATGTTGCTGAAGAATTTATTTTTTAATATTTTTTTTAATAATTTTAAAAACTAAATCCTGTCTTAACTTACGATTCAAACTTCAGCTCCTCTAATTGTCCTCAGGTGCGTTTTTGTTGGTTTATATATCGAGGGTTATTTTTCAAATAGTGCTATCTGAATCACAATTTTTCAGGAGAGCGAAAAAACTCGATTGCTTAGATGTTCTTTTTTACTGCTAATTAAAGGGCTTTACGTCTAAATTTGTAAAGTGACTGAAATGTCAAATGTAATGTAATGTTGTAAAAAAATTGCAAATACAAATGCAATTGCAATTCCGAGTATAGAATAAAACAATGATCGACCATTAGAGGAAAAATCCGCTAGATTGAATACCTTTAGAATCAACACCAATTTAGAACATTATCTAAAGTTGCAATAAAATATCTTATAATCCCTGCTACTTCGCTTCCTTCAGAAAGGTACTTTTCAGCAGCACAAATTTTAAAAACTGTCATCTAAAATAACATGCGTACGTCTCATACGTTCAATAAAGTGATAAAAACAACGAACTGTAGCCTGATAAAAAACTGGTTAACGTTTTCCTGCTCAAGTGCAAACATTCAGTCGATAGTAATATCGATATATCGATAGTGAAACCTGAACTATCGATAAATATCGATAGTAGAAAATATCGATAGTATCCCAGCACTACTATTTATAGCAAGAGTGAAAA
This sequence comes from Pollenia labialis, assembly GCA_949318255.1. Taxonomy (NCBI): domain Eukaryota; kingdom Metazoa; phylum Arthropoda; class Insecta; order Diptera; family Polleniidae; genus Pollenia; species Pollenia labialis. The sequence goes on from OX439141.1 coordinate 124,569,590, forward strand.
GTAAGATAGCTCTACATAATTGCAGCAATTCGTGGTTGTAAGGAAGTTTATAGATAAAGCTTTTCCGTTTTCTAAAGAACTTTTATCCAGGGGGTGAATTACGGCATTCGATATCGAGCGAAATTTCCATTTCAATTGCATTGTAATTTCGATCGATATCGAATGCCGTAATTTGCCCTCAGGTTTTCGATAAACATGCGGTTGCAATTTCTCTTTGTCTTCTTATTAAGGGTATTCACGTCACAAGTTGCACCCTTGCAAAAAAGCAAAAGTGCAAACACATAACAACAACCACTAAGAAAATTATTTACGCACAACTAATTGTCTGTGTGGTTGTTGTTATATTTTAGCACTTTTGCTTTTTCGCAAGGGTGCAACTTGTGACGTGAATACCCTTATTATATTTTGTTTGACAACTTCATCGGTTGTTGAAAATTCTAAATATTGCTGCCCCGCCACAAGTTTATTTTAATTTTCTATTTTGTATTTTTGAAGCCGAAAAACGGACTCGTTTTCTTCTACACCAAGACACTACATTATGGTCAATGATTTGCAGTTTTTTGCAAAATTTCTACAACGAATGTTAAAATTATATAAGTTTTTAAAATCTTGACAGATGACCTTTCAGTCAGTGAACTCGTTTCTATAAAAAACACATTTTTGAAAAATTGCAGATCGCACTATTTGAAAAATAACCCTCGATATACTGCCCGCCCCACAGTTTCGAAAAGAAACTTTTAAATAACTGCTTGATAAAAGAATGAACGAAGCTGAATATAAGAGCGTTTTCGTGCTAATTATGTACATACAAGTTATATCACATTAGAAAAATCGAAATTATCCACACTATGGATGCCGAACTGGGCATGGGACCTAATGTAAATTATGAACCGATTTCACGAAATTGAGTAGTTAGTGTAGTTTTTACATACACTACAAAATGTGTTTTTTTTAATATATATTTTGAATTCAAATTGAAATTGGATCTTACAAATAAATCAATTAAACTAGTTATTGATTTATTTGCAAGATCCCGGGATTAAATTTTTTGAAATCCCGAATCTCAAGATTTGCGAAAACTTGTCCTGACTGGTATTCCTAGTTCACAGTGATTATTTTGTTATCTTGAAAACAGAATGACAAAATGTGTGCAACTTAACATTTTCTGGATTTTAAAATGCTTTGCTGCACAAAAGATGCAATGAGTCGCAGGGCTTATTGCCTCCTATATCTTAATGTTTTAAACCCATTACACTTCAAAAAATAATCCCATAATTTTCCAATACTAAAATCTCTACTCGCAAGAAATAAGAGCAAAGCATTTCTAAATTAGAAAGCTGTTGCCCAAAATCAGGAAATAAGTATTCATCGTATGTTTCCAGGCTCCGTATTATCAAGTTTTTAATACAATAATTTAAAATATTGTATATGCATAATCACATATTTGATATACAAAATTCAAAAAAAACTTTTTAAGATTTTATACAATAAAATTCAAAACTTGACATAAATTGATCAAAACTTATGCAATAAAAAAAAAACAATAAAATAATTAAAAGAAGTTGTCCTTGCATCAACCCATTAAAGTTTATCTGATTTAAATGATTTTGGTACAAACAAAAAAAAACTGGTAGCAAAATGGTCAAAAAATTTCAAATAATAAATCTCGAAAAAACAACTGCAAAAATTTAAAAGAATTTTTACAATTTTTATTAAATTATACAATAATTTTTGTGGTTTTTTTTTCACGAAAATCAAAAAATTATAGAATTAAATCATATTAAAAACGTTGTAGATAATTTGCTAAAAAAAAAAAAAATAATCAAAAAATTAATAATCAAAAGGTTTATTGAACTTTAGCCCAACCTTTACTGAAATGCGATTTCAAAAGTGTCATGTTTAAACTTATTTTGGCAATACTCTTTCCTATTTTCACTGAACTACTTAAATATTTTTTCATTATAATTCAGTTCCGTGTTCTTCAGTATAGCAAATATTTTTGACTTTTTATAGATCATTTAAATGGTTTCAGTAGTCATTTGGCAATTTTTTAATGACTTTTTATAGCGCTACAAATATATAATTTGATTTAAATGAACCCATTTAGATAATCTTTTTCACTAAAGTCACCATTTTTAAGCTCTTACTTAAAAATTTTTAAATCGTCATAAGCTTACATTTTCTTTAAAAAGTAAAAAGAGGAATATTTCGTCTCTTAATGATTATTTACTATGAAAGTAGCCAACTCTTTACTTTCTAAAGATTACTTAACTGGTCTACTTAAACCAAATTATCTTTCCCCCTTCATTAACCTTGCGGGAAACCCAAGAATAAAAAAATTTACAACTCAGACATTATGAATAAGAGCATTATCTTGTTCCAGAGTCCATGGAATGGTACCAAAATAATAGCTCCTCTTTTCTCGTACCTTGAAAATAAAAGTTTTAGCCCTCTGGGCTATCCAAATTAAATTTATTTTCCTCACTAAAAAAAAACAGTACACCAATCATTGACATGACCTTTTACGTGCATATCAGCGATTTTTCTTAATTTTTTAATGTAAAATATTCGCAGCTTGCGATATCTCTCTTTACTATCGAGATAAATACTTGCCTGGACACCAGCTAGAGACCTGATTTTTAGTGCCTCAAAGAGAAGTGTTTGATGCAATCCCCAAAATTTGTCTCTTTTCAGTTGGAGTTAAGGCAGTTGGAATCCTTTCTTTGTAATTTTTTCCATAGTTTTCAATATCTTTCAGTTTTGCATAGTTTTGTGCCTTCGCCCAACTTTTCGCTCAATGGCCCGATAATAGTATCCTTACAAACTATAAATATCGACTTTAGTTGGCTCTTTCCGTAGTTCACGTAAAAATGCAAAATGGACAAAATTTCATTTGTTTTAGAATTTTTTTTTTTTTTGGAACAGCTGCATTCATATACAGTTGCATTCAACTTTAATGATTTAATTATACTTCTTACTATTTGTTTATATTATTCCATTTAATGGTTTAACAATTTTGTCTGCCTGCAAATAGTTAAAAAGATATGGCCTACTAAATAGAAAAATTTAAGTGGTTCTAATCATCTGATCGAGAGCGTATTTAAAATTTTATTTCAATTGTCTATTTAAAACTAATTTTTAAAAAATGTTTGTTTTAAATTTTTAAAGAACTAAATTTCACAAAGAACCAAAAGAGGACTTGTTGTAATAACATCATATGCCACAAAAAAATTATTTTGAAATAATCGACTTTTAATTAAAAACACTGAAATCTAAAAAGACAATTATCGTCTAAATCAGAAACTTATTGGAAAATGGCTTAACTTTTTTTAAGAAGATGATGGGATGGCTAAAATCAATAGGAAAAAGATATGACCCAGTTTTTTAATTCGGGTGGCTTTTATATTGTTACAATAAGCCTTTTATTTTATTGTATTTTATTTTATTAAAAAAAAAAATCAAAAATTTATATTAAAAATTTAGATTTGAGTAAAAGAAGAGTTATATTCGGGATTAAAGTACTTATATTGTTTATAATAGTACACATGGTTTTATACATCTAAAAATGTTAATGGCGATCTTAAAAACTTTGTATCTGCTACCAGACCCAACTTTAGTAATCTATTATGAATCACCTTTGTGTTTTTACAATTGCAAAATTCTCTTGTTCCGCTAAACTCTCCAGACCTGCAATAGTGTACTTACTCTAAAACAAACTACTTAAATACTAAAAACAACAACTCTTGGACATGTCTATAAACCTGACATGTAAACAGTCAAATAAACAACCGATTGAGACCAACCTATTCATTTTATACATCTTAAAATTTAACTACTATTTTTGTTTTTTTTTTTATGTATTTTTATAGTTTACATTTTGCTTAAGTTATTGTTGTTATATTTTAAAAATATTAACAACAACACAAGTACACAAAAGTCCAATAAGACATAAAAATCAAAAACAACTACACGATTTTGGGTGATTAAAATTAAAGACTCAGAGTAGGGAAAAAAGCGTCAACATGTTCATTATGATAAATGATGCAAATTTATTTGTTTTATTAAAAAATTATGTATTAAAAGCCAGAACACACATACATACATATCTAGGTTGTTGAAGAGTTGCCAGGGCCTTAAAATAATATTTATTTTTATCAATTTCGAAAATTATATTTTAACTAAATAACAGCTCATTATGGAAATTAGAAGATTATTCACTTTTCAAAAAACGAATATAAGACCGATTTGGCTTGAAAAATATATTTTGACTATTTATAAAAGTGATTGGACGATTTTTTGAAATTGTTTTTCTCTCAACTACACGCAAAGAAAACACATTTATCGATATGTGCACCTTCAACAAAACTGATTTAATCCAAATTTTTAAATTTTTTTTTTTTTTAAGCATAACATTACTTCACGCAACCATGTTATGGTTAAAATGGTCCTCCATCTAGAAGCCACAACCATATTACGGTTGCCTCCAAACATGTTCTAAAATTAAGAATAACATTTTTCTCGTTTACACGTGCAACTAGTTATGGTTAAAAAATAACCATACTAATTGTAGCGGTAGGCACATTATGGCTGTGACCGCTCAATTGAGGACTAATTTAACAATTATAAGGTTGCGTGTGAAAAAATTATGGTTAAAGTAACCATAATGTTTTTAGCAATTTTAATGTAACAAATGTGTTTTCCTCCCGTGTCACAATTAAATAATTCGTCGAAGGTATGTGAAATTGAAATCGAACGATAATTTTAATTCAATTATTTACAAAATGACTTTGGTTTTTCGTGGTTTTAGGTGTTGTTCTTGCAAAAATAATAGATACTTAAAGAATGAAGAAGATAAAATGGAGTATTTTTATGAACTTTCATTGCTGGGTCGTTTTAAAATTTGCTCGCTTTTAAATCCACTTTATTTCTATTTCTACAACACGCTCGTATATTTAAGCAAAATAGTTCATGCGTTTTATATTGTACGAAGAATAAATCTTATAATGCTAAATGTAACAGGTGTCCAAAAATGTCGAGCACTAACCGCGAAAATCACGTTAGCGACATCATTTTCAGTTTGCGTTTTTTTAATATATGACTTTATTGGCAACATTTGTATCATCTCCTAAAATGTCATGATCAAATAAGGTACCATAACGATTTTATAGCAAGAACAATTTTATCGTAACCGTCAAAATAAAAAAGCTCTCTCTTGTAAAATTTGATTTTTGGCGCTTACCTTATTTTCGCGGTTAGGGCTCGATGCATTAACGTGACTTTTACAAACATAGTACTTGAAGAAGATGCGCCACCAACAAAATCAAAGGGGTCTACAAATGGTCTAATGACTAAATATTTTAAACAAGATACTTCGATAAATAGAAGCATAGTAGAGGATGGAATGTCCGTGAAAAGTTTAAAAAAATTCAAAGTTATATTGACAATTTGCAGCTACATTGACAAGTTTTATATAAAAAATAACGTTTATTTACTCAAGTACTTATTTTTTCTAAAATTATCGAACAAATTCTCGTAATTTATATAATTTCTGGACTTAGAATTATTCGATTAATCGATTAATTTTAAAATTTTAGTCGTTTAATCGAATAAGTTAAAAATGCCAAATATCGATTAATCATTTAATCGAACAAAAATAAACCCGATTAATTAAACACCCTAGTAGACCCTAATTGATAACATAACCGACCTACCAGAACAAAACTTGTTCGAATACCTTATACTTTCTTTACACTTTGGATCTAAAACGCGTTTAAGCAACGCGAACGTGATTAAGCTCTAATCACAACAAAATCGAGATGATAACCCATTCATTAAAGTGATTTGTTAATTATTTCAAATTAACATGATTACAACTAAATCACTTCATTTATCACATATAATCCTCTGAACATACCTTAAACTGAGTAAAATGTAGAATCGGTCAACGTTAACGCCAGCAGTACATCACACTAGTAATCTGGCAACCCTAAACCGTATTTCTTCCATATCAGAGTAAATTTTAAAGTGTATAAAATTTTGTATTATAATTTGATTGTTTGTATAAATTTTTATGTCTTTTACATATTTGTCTATACATCTTTTTTATTATCCATTAAAAGATTTTAGCTGATTATGTAGATGACGATGTTTTTGTTAATACTGCTGATGTTAATCGATAACCAGACACACAGACCCAGTAACTTTGTTGCAACAATCAACACCATCATCACCAACGGCCCCATCATCGTCAACTTCACTTTTTGTTTTAGACATATTAGTTTGTCATAAAATTATTTGTTTTTTTTTTATAATTTAAATTAATAATATTTGCATAAACGTCAGCAAAAGCAAAAAATTAGCAAAATTTAACATAAGTAAAAATGGCATTTGCCGAATCTTTAATACCCTTCACGAAGAATAACGGGTATGATTTTTGGAAAGTAGCCTTAACATGGGAACTGTGGTAAATTGTAAACAAATATATGAATTCATATTGTCTCTAATCACAAAATTCAAACCAAATTCATAGAATCAAGCAAACAATTTGTTGTTGATTAATAAAAATTTTAAAAATTTAAATTTGCAAATATTTTTTTTTTCAATTAATTTTTTTAATATTTTTAATTAAAATAAAAAAAAAGGATCAAAAAACTTTGGCGTTTCAAACAATGTGTTAATTTGTTTAATTAAATATAGAGAATTTTAAATTTTTTTGTTTCTGTCAATATCATTATCTGTCGTATTGGATTTTAATGCTTAACTAGGAACTCGAAAAGGAACGTGATTTTAACAGATAGACAGACATGATTAATCCCTCTAAGGCAGGGTTTTTGAGATCTCAGTTAAACAAGGTGTAGTTAATCTGAAAAAAAATTTGTTTGTAAACAAAATTTTGAGGGAACAGCTAAGTTTTGCTTAAAATGTTGGTCTTTAATGAAATAATAACAAAAAAAAATTACATTTTGCCGGAAAAATCCTAGTTTCAGACTACGTATAACTAAGTTTAAACTTAACCCACATCTCACATTTAAGTTGAATATTTCTTTGCGTTACACATTGACTGACAAACTTAATATGACCTCATTCACCTGTTGTGGTGGTGGAAGTTTTCTGAAGTTGAAGCCGAATTTCGTTTTATTAGTATTTTGGTTGAGGACCTTGTGAATGATAATTTCAAGACTCTATTTTTTGATTTTGTTTCTTAGTTAATTTTGCCGCTACTTTATTTTTTGACTTTTTATTTTAGCTTTTGTTAATTATTTAATGATTTATGCGAATGAATTTTTTTGTAATTATAACAATAACAAAAACTTTAATAAATCTTGTACCAGCATTTTAAGAGTCTGTGCCTTTAAAAAATTTTGATCAAAATAGAATTTATATTTGCTTATTTATTTATTCGTAAACATACTAATGATGCCATAAATTGATGTGAAGACGTGATGTGCCATTTGACCTCATCATTCCTTTTTTTTATTATTTAATTTGAAGTCATGTGTCAAATATATTTGAATATTTAAGGAGGGGATTTCTTCTTTAGAAACACCCCCTTTTATTTAATGTTTTAAAAATTTGTTATAAATTTGAAATAATGTATTGGTTTGTTGAAATTATTTAACAAAAACGATGCTAAGAAGATAAGGGAACGAGTAGAAACCCTCTCGAAACAACATACAAATTCTCTCCAAAAATTCTCTACGTGTAAAGTAACAACGTCAAAGTATATACAAAGATGCCACATTTTGGGACATTCAACGCGCGAGGATATATTTAAAACGTGATAAAAAGCTGCGTTTAGGAAACTGCAGTCAAAATAGAAAAACTGCCTTTTCTTCCACTTCTTTATTTGTCATTTGCAAAAAAAAACTGTTGCTTTTACTTCTGAATCATTAATGTAAACAATCGGTGTCAAACTGCAGCTTTTAGTAGAATTTACTCTTTTTAAATTGGTCACTGTTAAATTGGTCATCTACGTCTTCTTTCCAGAGTTTACTGTCTATCGAAGCTTAAACAACAACTATCTCGTTCAAATTAAGTAATTTTATGTATTCATTTCTAATTTAATTTTTAAATAAAAAAATTATTCAAAAAGTCCTTTTAAATCCAACAGAATACGAATTTGTCTATATTTTTATAATAAAACTAGAAACGTTAATAAATCGATCGCATTTACATAAAAATAAATCACGATCTCACAATTATCCGTTCTTTTAAAGTTTTTTTTATTCGCATGTTTTTAGAATTTAAAGACAGTTTTTACAATTCGATATCGGTGGAAAAGCAAACGAATTTAACCACACAGAGCCAAAAGCACTAACCGTAAATATGTAATTTTATGTTTTATTGTGCTACCAATGAAGGCAGACGCAGTATATTTTTAAGAGCTTTTAGAGCTTTTGCACATTATATAGTTAAATGGCTATTTAAAGTATTTTTTGATACATGTTCCATCTATTTAGATGCCTAGAAGCAGTGTTCGAAAATAAAAATGGCATTTTTTAGCGAACGGCCCGGCCCACATACCCAGAAACGATATCTGTTTTTTTGCGTTTGTGCATTAATGCACAACTTTTAAAACCGTTCGTAGCGATTTTCAAGAAAGTTACAAACATTACAAAGTTTTTTGTTCTTCGTTATAAAACAGTTGTTCTGTAGACAGACACTATATTTTAATGTTCGATAGCACTTCTATTTTACATTTATAAAGGAATGAACAACAAAAAACACAGCACGAACAGCTTGTGTGTGTTGTGCACATGTTTTGTTTATGTAAAATGTTTTTGCTGCCTTTTTGTTTTTTCCTTATTTTGTATTTTGATATGTAAAAAATGTTTGGGTTTCTTTTCCAGCGAAAAGTGCGCTAAGCACAAAAAGTTTAATGTACTGAAATAAACACAACGAAGTCTGGTTAAAAAACAACAGAATTCAATAGAATGTTCTCATATTTATGTTGAGTTTGATAAGTACAATATTATTTTTGTGTTCGAAGATCACAAACAGAGAATCGTTTTTATTTTAACGATTTACTAGACAAACACTATTAACGTTTGTGTTTTCCACATATCTACCGAACCGAATACTAAGCAACGTCATATAATGCTTATTTTTGAACACTGCCCAGAAGTGCATTCCCGGCGAATACAATTTTTTTTTTAAATTCTGGTTGGTTTTGATGTTCTGACTTTTCTGTTTTTAATATCTATCTGTTTGTGCTAATGTTTGTTATATATAGAAAGCTAGACCCATATTTAAGTGTACTGATCGACTTAAGTCTAAACCTTATGCGCAAAGTAAAAGTTGCAATTTTGTAGATAGTTTGATAACATTTTTCAAATCCGTTTTGAATGTCAAAAGGAAAATGTTTAGAATCGGTATAACTATAATTTGACATAGTCCAGATGAACGTTTCTTTCCGGAACATTTAATTATGTTAGATTTTTTTTGGAAACAGTTCACGTTATAGTTAAATGTGAACCATTTTCAAAAAACCCTCGTAAATAGCTTTTGAATATTAATATTAATATAAAACCCTTCAAGGCAAATAATCTCATATCTAATAAATATTCGGCACAAGTAACCATTACATGACCTTTGACCTCATAACATAGGTTTGCTTTAATGAGTCCACAACTGCCCATCGGTTCCAAATAGGGTACGATCTAGAAAATTCGTCTGTAAATATCATTGTGTGTGGGCTTTACCGTTTACAATTTTTGACTTTTTTTTAATTGATGGAAATTTTGCTATCAAATAAGTCATTTTGGGGCATATTTTTAAATAACTTTAAGGGCATATTGTCAAGTAATGCACATTTAACACTTTTTAGAGCATATTTTCGGTTGCCCTTGTTATACGCCTCTCTTACCAACAAAATCATAGAGTTAGGTTTTTTTCTCCTTATCTTTTTTTAGTATCTTTAAGCAAATAAGATAGACAGTGGCTTAAAAAAAATTGAAAAAACAATAATAATTTAATTTTTTGCTAATATAAAAATTTACGTTTATTTTTTGCTTAAATAAAAAAAAAATCGATTGTTCATATTATATTGACTACTGCATTTTAAATTTCTTAAAATACAATTCCCGAATTTTTTTTCAACAATGTTCACAAATTAAAAAAGCAAAAATAAATTGTGTCTGCTCCTTTTTAAAGGCCAGAAACTTTGTTCTAAGTCGGCTGAATCAAATGGTATTAAAACAGGACTGATTCTGGATTAAACATCGATTGCGCTCTTTTCAAAATACATAAGGACAAACATTGTCAACACTGTTTCGTGTTTGGTGGCATGTTCTGGACTTTGCGACCATTTAGACAGGGAAAAATTTGGAAGGGAAAAGCATTTAGTTTGAAGTATGTGGGTGGGAAAGAGAGTATGTTTTTAATGTTAGGTATTCGGTGACACGCTTTGTTTACATTTTCCTTGTTGACATTTGCTTTGCTTTGTGGGAAAAAAGCAACAAAAGTCACAGCGTGTTGACGGTAACATGTTCGTCTGTGTGACTAAAAAAACAAAAGAGAATTTCAGATGTTTTTCTTTCAAATGTTCACTCGTCTAAACTCGGACCTTGTTTTCATAATTGCTCATACGTTTTTTATTTTCACGATGTTCTTAATCGATCGATAAAGCAAGAAAGAACAAGATTGTTTTAAAATTATTTTTCTTTTGAGGCCAGAAATTTATCAAGTAAATTTTTGTTATATAAACCTAAAGTGGTGCGTGTTTAAATTAAAATAGACTGAATCTGGGTTAAAAAATCAGGTGCCTTCTTTTCAAAATACGTCAGAAAAAACATTTGCTGTTTTTTTTATTCATTTGACTTATTCGCCTTAAATTTCCGCAGACGATCTTTTGAATATCCCAATGAAAATTCACACATTTAACATTATTCTTACTCTAATGTCATAATTTTAATACTGACATTATTTACAAGACTTAATTGACAATAGCTTAAAGAAATACAACAATATTTTTATGACATAACTGACATGTCGGTAAAACTGTCAAACTTTTTGCATATCATAAATTTTCAAACGTGACAACTACAGCATATTTTTTATTTTCTTAATTAGTGGAACTTAGAGAACATTTAATAATTTATTCTCTATATTCAAAGTTACATCACAAGTAGCAACAATTTAATTTTCAAAAATATATGCGCAATGTTTGTTATCCATCAAATGTTGTAACATTTATACGCATCACAGGACTGGACACGCGCACACACACATTTGCAAACTCTCAAATTATAATACAGGCATGAACATTTCAATATTTTCTTAACAGTAAAATATTCAAATTATACATGGTTTTTACTGGTTACATTAAATATTTGATGAGTTAATCAAAAAAAAATCTAAAAACTACTGGCTTTATGCTAAAAAAAAACACATTTAAGTAAAATAAAGTCCAAAGAGTTTAAAAAAAACCTTTGCAGACATCCAAATATTTGTTAATATTTAATAAAGGCGCGAAAACTAATAAGCAACACTAACAGCAACAATTGTACGTAATATTTATGCCTACTTGCAATGTTGCACAAATCGAAAATAACAACAAAAACAACAACAATAATAATATGTAGATATTGAATAAGTGTGCAAGAGTGTAACAAACTCAATCAAACACACATTTGCAACAGCATCATTCGTTTGGATGATAAATCTATAAGTAGCAGAGGCAGTTTACATGCGTCTAAAGCAAAAGTGTGTATGTGGAAAAAGTGTGCCTGACGTCTTGTAAAAAAAAATACAATGACGACATAAATTTTAATTTTGAATAAAATATTCATTCTTCTTTTCAAATATTAATACATATTTATATTTCTATATCCAAAATGTATTTAAATGTATGCATAAATGATGGGTATAATACATTGCAGAGGTACCTTAGAGTATAGATTATAACTATTAGGAAGACACAGATTTCGGTGCCAAAAATCTTTTTTTACGATAATAACTAATATATTTTTGGGAATAGGATAAGATCCGGCATAACAACAGTATAAGAACGACTAAAATAGAAAGAGAACGAAAAAACCTACCTTAGTATTGTTAAGATATTAGTTTTTTTTCCCGTAGGTGATTTTGAAAAATATTTTTCTATTAGTATAACTTTCTTTTAAGAGAGAGCGCTTTGTCTCTCTCTCTCTAATCGATTTCTAAGTAAATTTAGCCATGTCCGTCTGTGTGTCTGCCTACTGAAAAATTCAGTGAAAACACGCTCACTTTAAAACGGCTCAACAGAAAAAAATGATTTTGAGGCAAATTGTTTTAAGTACTCTTTAGAATGAATCCAAAAACCGCTAACAATTTTAAAGTTATAGATTTTTACTTTTAAAGTAGTAACCATGTGGAATAAATTTTAATCACTTTTTCAAATGTTTCCTAACGCTACAGAGTTAACGATCGCGCAGTCTGACACCGACTGTCGGTGCAATTTTGTCCGCTGACAGTAGATGTCCGTCCCTTCTATGGGATCGTTAATTTTAAAGCGTGAAGAGGTAAAATAAATATTGATTTGAATTAAAAAATTTGTGTAATTAATTAAAAAATTGATTAAATTTGCACCACTAAATAAATTGGGCCTTATTACGGTTCTAGTTGTCGGTAACGCCGTAAGTCGAATTTTGTAGTAGATAAAGGAACACAAGAGACCCTATTTAGGTTCTCGATGTTTTTAAAAACGTATGTAAGTCGACTGTAGTCAAAAAAAATTTAATTCGACAGTGAGTTCGACTGTAGTCAAAATAAAATTGGTGTGTTATTTTAATCTTTTTCAACATCGACTACCGTAATAAGGCCTTATAGGCCTAATTATAATTATTAATAGCATCAATTTAACGTTTAAATAACTTGATTAAACATTTAATTCACTTGATTAAAATTTTAATTAAAACTTATTTTATATTTGATTAGTGCTGTGTACTGAACCCCAAAAATTACGCAGTATTTTCCTAGTAAGACGGCGCTTGCCATAGGCTACACAAATATCCGAAATTCCAAGTTGGAGTGGCACCTCCCATACAAAGACAATATAATATAACTTACATCTCGGCATGGCACTTACCATACAAAGACACTATAAAAAATTTTATATCTGAAGGAACTTTTACAGTCAAAGTTTTTAAGTACCCCAGTAAAAAATTCGTTTACTTTTTCAAAATGAATAGCATCCTTCACTCATTATTTAGTAGCTTTCTTCTATAACCACTTCTTTCTGGATGTATGCTGGTGGAACTTACATTTGAATGCGTTCATTTTGGGGCATCCCTTGTAAAATTCATCGGTTCTTTTAGCAGAATTGAAAGTAGTGCTCTTAGTTTTTTCTGATTACTAAACACATTATTTTGTTGGCGAAGTTTTTACTGGGATGTTAATCAATACAAAACATCTGTCAAAAAGCGATATGAAATGGAAAAGTGAGAGGGAAACGATCCTCATATACAACGACGATATAAATGTATTACTATATGGAGAAGGATAACAGTAGAAGTATCTAAAGCTGGTCCAAATTGCTTCGTTTTCAATAAAGCAGACAGTTTTTAGTTAAAAAACACGTTACTTATTTTATTTCAACGGGGAAAGCGAAGCGCATCGGGCTAAGCTAGTTGTGTATAAAGTTATAATCAACTATTAAAAATAGTTCCTCTAGAAAAAGAATTATAATGTTCTTTATTTGGTCGACTTTATTCTTCTTAAATTTAAAAAAAAAATTGCACATTATTAAATGCTAATAAGTTAAATAAAATATTCAAATATAATAATCATCATGTGAAAAACTACGAACAAAATTCAGAAAATTGTATGAAAAGCGTTTGAGTGCCTACATCTGTGATGTCAAACTAACGGCGTCATTAAGTAGATGTCGTTAAGCAAAAAAATAATTTAAGATTCTTTTTTATGCACTTTCAAGCACACACACACACGAGTTGCAACAAAGAAAAGACGTTTGACGTAAAAATAATTTATATATATGACTGATTTATATGAAAGGGAAAAAAAGAAAAGAAAACGAAACGAAACGAAAATTAAACTGTAAAATATTGACTACAAACACGAAAGTATGGCATCATAATGTGTTTAGTGCTTGTATTTTTAGAGTAAAATATTCAAATTAGAGACAGAAGTGTAAGAATAGGCAAATAATATTACAGTCAAATCCTGATAATTCGTACCCCGGTAAATCGTAATTCTCGATAATTCGTAATAAACGGCCGGTCCCTTGCGATTACGAATTATCGGTATTTGACTGTATATTTATTTTGGTTGTTGTAAAATTTAAAGCTGTACATACTATAAAAGGAAAAAGCATGTTTTTATTTAACTTAATGAATTTTGTGGTTCTTTTTTAAAAATCCCAAATCAGAATTTGCCCAGAGGCTACAGGTTTCTGTGCTATCGAATGATCTTTGCCCAGGTGCTACAGGTTCCTGTGGCATTAAATCGATCTTGATACCGACCGTGATCCTGGAAGATCTTTTTATTTAAAGCACTTCACAAACCGGACGGACAATATCTTCAGCAATTATTTTTTTTTTAAAGTTTGGGATTAATTCTTAAGCAAGGAAATTAGTAGCTGAAGATGAGAGTTATTGGCTGCTAACTTTGCAATTGGTATCTTCTGCTTCAGCGAAAGTAAAGCTTAGCATCGGATCGGTAAAATCTGTTGCAATAAAACATAGTGCAAACCAGGGTTCTAATTCTGGCACTCGTGATCGAATACTTTATCGATTCGAAAGCAATTTTATTTCTAATTATCTCAGCCGTTACTGATCGAATAGAAATTATTTTTTTTATTGTTGTGAAAACTCAAATAAATGTTTTACAACACTGGAAAAATAATTGCAATCCTTTGAGTATCGACTAAAGGAATTAGAAATCAAATTGCTTTCAAATCGAAAAAGTATTCGAGAAAGTAGCCGTTCAACAAATGTAATTCTATAAAAAAATTTCTCTGAGTTTGGCAAGATTAAATATCTAGTCAGGCTATCACAAAAGGCATAATGACATTGAATCGAGAGTTTTATCTCACATACTTTCTAGTCCAATCTCTGCCATGCCATTTGTTTCGATCTAAGGCTGAGTTATGTTTCGCTTAAAAAATTTGATATTGATTTCAATGGATACCCAGTTTAACATTTAATGATTGATCTTACCATATTTGCTTATCAAAAAAAAACAAAAAGATTTGAACCTTTTTATACTTCCTGGGCCCTGTTGTTCACAACTACAAGTAAAATATCATTGAAACAAAAACTGTAAAATTGTTACTTTTTTAATGTATTTTACTTGTAGTTTTGAGAAACAGGGCCTGGACTCAAAAGTGCAACGTAAAAGGCAAAATTTAAACGTTACGATAAACAATTTGTTAACAGAAATCCTTTTAGCTAAACTCTACTGTGTCACACAAAAATACTACTTATTGAAATTTTAATTGTTTTTTTTCTATTTTAAGCAAAAAAATTCTACTAATGTTTTCTTTCTAATAATAGTTTAAATTAAAAGAATCTCTATGTCAGTGTCAATATCGAATTTAGATGAGAGTGAGCCAAAGACATACCATCAAAAGAGACAAACTACATACATAATTAAGGCATTAAAATATTATGACGTTTTTACCAACAAACACGACAGCACTCACGCTCTCTATGGAACACACGCTGTAATAATAAGTCTTTGCAAATAAACACTTTTACAGGCAGTCACCCAGTCAAAGTATTTGCTGGTGTGTCTGTCACAAGTGTTTGTTGGTTGCTGTCTACATCAAGTCAACAAAATAATATTTATTTATTTATTTATGTTTGTTATTTCTATATTTATTCATTTATTTACTATTTTTTTGTCGTTTGCCAAACATTTAAGAGGATGATGATGGTGATGGCAACCAATGATTTGTTTATGTTTTTGCTATTTATGACGAAATCACCCATCATTATAACCATCGAAGACAACGGCAATAGCGTCTCTAGCAATAACAAAAACAATACGAAAAAATAATGTGACAGCCAGCGATAGTTTCTTTTTTTGTGTTTCGTTTATTTTAATACACATGATAGTGGCAATTTCAATTGCAATTTATTGTTTTGTCTCACCAGGCATCCGATAATAGGCAAGTGCATCACTAATTTATATAGCAGAAGGGAACTTATAATGGCCCCCTCTTTCTAGGATTAATTACACTTATAATACGTATACCATCCTAATAAAAAATTGAGCTGCAAACGAAGCAGTTTTATAAGGGAGAAATGTTAGAGTTTCGCTTGCGGAAGGCATGAATTATATATGGTGAGTTCCACATTTTTGACACAAAAAGTGCTTTATTCAAAGCATATAAAAACTGGTGAGTGTAGCTACACTTATAAAATTATTACAGTAACTGATTGTGGGTTATTAAATTCGTTTTCCGTACTGTTAAAATTGAATAAAAATATAGTTATTTTACGAATAATTTTATTTTTCAACATTTGTGTTTGTTATTCAAAAAACAAACTACCAAAAAACAATGTTTTTCCGTATTTATTTTGTAATGTAGTTTGATTTTTTTCGGTTTAAATATATTTTTTAAAAGTAAAAACTATTTAATTTTACGGAATATGCTGTTTAATAAACAAAAAAATAAAAAATTAATGTAAAAATCATTTGTTTTAAATGAAATGTAAATGATCCGTTTTTTAAATGAATTTTAAGTTGTTTCAAATGAATTTTCGTTTGAATTTAACTACATAATTTTTTGAGTGTATCAGTGTAAGGGAATGCCGTAGCAATTGAAATGTTATTTTTTCTTTTATAAAACTTGTTAAGAGTTCCTTCACTTACTTTACTGCATCTCTGTATGTCTTATTGTGTAGCGCATAATTGTTCGCTTATTTTTTAAAATGTACCATTAATGCTTCGCATAATGCTAAAAATTTTTATTGGGATTGTTTAGAAAATTATATCTATGTAGGAGTGGATAAAGAAGGGTTAGGGAGATCAGCCAGGTACATATAGAAGAATTTAGGAGATCAGCCAGGAAATCACATGTAAAAGGGTAAGGAACTAAGAAGGTAGTAAGAAGAAGAGTCGTTAGGTAGATTTGGGAATATGTAAGTGGGATAGTACCGATGGTAACTGGCAGACGGACGGACGTAATGGACAATGGAAGAGTGGTTCTTTGGCAGTGTACGAAGAAAGACAGGTGCGGACAGTTTAGTTTAACTCTAATTTAAATTACATGAATTTTGCAACAAAGTGTTTTAAAAATTTTCCTATTTTACCAAGTAATAAAATAGTAAGTTCAGTGTGAACTGCATTACTATATATTTTTTATAACCATGAAAACCAGAAATATGCTCTAAAAAATGCGTTTTATGCGCATTAAATATGCAGTAAAAACCTAAAAATATGCCCTGAAAATTGTTAAAAATATCCACCAAAAAATTCAAATATTGCTAATTTAAAAACAAAATATTCAACAATTTAATAACAATTCATTCTAATAAAAACAATCCTAAAATTATAATCGGTAAAGCACAAACACCATAGTATTTACAGAGATTTTACAAAAACAAAGTTTTGTAAAGAGGTTAAAATTCATATAAAAGTTATTTGTGCCAAATATTATCCATATGAAATAAAAAGATATAGGCGTGGTCGCTAAATTGTTTATTAATGTTAACATTTAAAAGGAAGTAAAAGCTATTTATAGATGGAAGCTTTGGGCAAATGTGAATGGATACGAAAAAAATTTAATTTGCGGTAAAATATGTTGGGGCGAAATTTATCTAAATGCCAACATAATCAGATGGTGAAATTATATACCGATTCTCACCATTTGCATAGACTTCGTCCTTAGTACAATTAAAATGTATTTACAAAATTCGATCAAATTATCTTCAAAGTTTTAGCTTTTACTTCACGAACAATGTTAAGATGAACAGACAACCAGCCAGACGAACACCGTTAGATTACTTTAAAAAGTGATTTTGAGTCAATTGGTATATTAAACAAGATTGTTAGAGATTTCTATATACTACACATTTCGGCAAAAACGTATACAATTTTAAAGTTTTGAGTAAAAACTAAATGTTGAAAGTGAAGCAACATGTTGGGTATACAGATAAATTTAAAAAAAGCGAAAATTTCGCCATAAAAAATTTTTTATTTGCTGCGAAATAGGCATATAAAAAATTTAACATGCATCAAAATATACCTCAAAAAGGTTAAATATGCGCAAACGGTAAAATATGCAAAAATAAGCACTAACAAATCGATGCCAAAATTCTTAAAAAAGCTCTTAAACTGATAAATATATAGTTTCTGGCTTCATTGGTCGCACGAGGAAAAACATCCAATTGCATATTTATGGTTTCCCTGTTTATAACCATACTAATTCTTTGTGATAAAATTTTAATGAAAATCTTTGCGCTTAGTTTTACGTGTCACTGTACCCCGGTAGGCTAGCTGGTAGTGAGGTAGTCTATCAGCGCCAGGGTTGCGGGTTCGATTCCCGCCAGAGACTCCGGTTTCTTTCCTGCAGACAAGCGTGGATCTTCGCGGGATTAGCTTAGGGAATAAAAAAAAAAAATACTTAGAAGCCCTCTCACCAACACAGCTTCGAGAAATGGTTGGGCACCGCCTGGTCCAGAGCAGAGATCGGCTTACATGTAAACTTTTGGTTTTTTTTTGTAAGAAAATAGAGTCTCTCCCGCTCAAAAACAGTTAAAGACATTTTTGTGTTATTTTCTAGTTGTGAAAACCAATCTGGTTGTTAATGTAAAAACGAATAAACGTATACACTTATTCAGTACACATATGTTATTTATAAAAAATAACAAACAAACTATTAAAATTAAATAATTGCGATTCTTTAAGAAACAAAAAAATTCTAAAGTTTTTTATTTTCAAGCAAATATAAAAATTGATATAAAAAATATGTTAAAATATGATTAAGAAGTATGTTATTTTTTTAAAACAAAAATCAATTAAGAAATCGTACATAGGCATAGAAAAAGTTCTTGCTAGGCAAACAATTTTCCGCAAACAAGAAATTAAATTTCCATTATACTTTTAACATTTCTCACAGTGCAACAACCCTCTTGTTTGAATCCTCGTGCAAGACTGCATGTGGTTGTGTGAGCGAATGTTGATAAGAGAAAAAAGCACGGTTTAGTTGTTATGCCGAGCTCTGATCTAGAACACATCTACATATAAGTATGTTTGAAAACTATACATTTACTTTCGCCTTTTCGAATATCCCCCTCCATTCAGGGTACAAAATAATAAAATTTGACATGCGTTGTTATTAAAAAAAAATCCCTTAAACTTGTGTAAGTTTTCTTTGGTTTAAATAAAAATGCACTTCATTCTTTCTAAGCCGATCCCTATTAAAATTCTTTAGGAAGATAAACCAAACCTCTTCAATTGCCCATCACAGCATCAAATCATCTCTTTAACTGTATATATTTGTATAAATGTCTGTTTCATTTTTGTATTATCATAAAATTGCATCTGCGAAGAAACACAAATTCATAATATTAATGAAAAAAAAGATTATCAAAACGACGACAAACCGTTAGTTTTAAATTTAACACCTGCGTCAGAACTTGTAATTTAAATGTTTTCATTATATTGTCATAATAATTTTGATTTTTGTTTTTGTTATAATTTAATTTTGTGCTTTTGTTTTTTTTTATATCACGTTATTTTCTTGGCTTTTTATATACAAATCAAAATTTTTTGAATATTAGCTTATGTACAGATATTGACTAATTATTCATTCAAGCATTTACATATTTTATATGTATATTTTTGTTTTTGTTATTATCTGAACGAATAATGAACGAAATTCACATGATAGAGATGATGCATTTCAATTGATTTCATTCTAAAATGGTCAATAGTATAATTTTTTGGTGATTTTTTTTTTAATTTTTGCATCATTGGCCATGATGACTTTGTTGTTGTTTGTATTGCAATCTGTTGTTATTTATAAATTTCTAATTATTTTAACGTAATAGTTATAAGTTGAGTGTATGTAATACAAAAAAAATAAACAATAACTTTTGGAATATTGCAATGAATACATTTTATGACTTACTCCTTAAAGGCTTTTAAATTGTTGCAAGACTTTAAAAAATCTTATATTTTCGAACTGTTTGAAGATCTGTATTTTCGAACTCTTTAATAAATTTACTCAGGTCAACAAATCAGTCAATAGTTCATCTATTTTACAAAAATAATTTAAGCTTTTCTGTACTACATATCTAATTTGTAATTTATTTAATTGTTGTCAACTATTACTTAAAGAAATCACTTAATAACACAAAATTTAATCATTACATAAAGATTTTTAAGCAGTTGCGTTTAACAATTTTTTTTAATAAAATAAAATTAACACTTTCACCAATTAAAATAAAATCTCATCAATTTAAGAATGTTTTTTCCCCTCGTCAAAGAAAATTTGTATATTTTTGTTAACAAAAAATAAGTTTTCTATTTGATAATCAAGATAAATAAAATGTTATCTATTTAATTGTAAATCCTTAGGTTAAACGCAAAAAGACGTAACTAAAAAAAAATTGAACATCAAGTTTTTGATTTATGATTATGAATGCCAGTAAATTTATTGTCTTGACAAATTTTTACACTTTTGCGATCAAAACTGACGCTTTTGTTTACGTAAAAACAAAGGAACGTAACTACAATGTCTTAATTTAATTAATGCAAACGACGTTATTATTATTAATTTTTTTTATCAAATATATTCAAGTGGTTTCCTTTGAAAATTGTTTAAAAATTTCATGGACGACTTATCATCAATGCATGTTTTTCGGACATGTTTAAAGTTTTAATTTGAAAAAGTTTTTTGCTTCTCCTGTAAAATTATATTTTTATCAGTTACGCCTTTTAGCTGATGATATTCTACTGTGTTTTTTTTAAGTAGAATGCTACTTTTGGATGATAAAAATGATTATTATATTTAACAAAAACTTTTTTTTGGAACCTTCAAAACAGGATTGTTTTTATAATTAGCTTGGTTTTAATTTCATTCAAATTCGATTTACAGAAAAGTTAACTTAATCTAACAATATAACTTAAGTCAGTCATCAATTTAGCTTACATTTTTATCAATTCAATAAATTTTCATAATCTTATGCATGCAAATTTTAACACTTTAATATTGGTAGTATTGGCTTAGAAAAAGGTATTCATTTAAAACATTAAAAAAATTTATAATTCTTAATTTTACTTTCGTATAATTAATCAATTAATAAATTGCATTATAAATCAATAAAAAAATTAATTTTATCAATTAACTTTTAATTCACTTGATGAAACGTTTAATTTAATTGATTAAACATTTAATTCACTTGACTAAATTTTAATTTTAATTTTAAATAAATCTGAATTTATTTTTGATTTATGCTTTAATTGGTAAACAATTTATGGACAACTTTTTTTTTGTGAATAATTAAAACAATTATTTGAAAGATTTCATCAATATAACAAATATTTCTATTGTTTAAGTAATAATTTTTTACTTAATATTTATTTGTACTAAAAAAAGAAGAAACCCTTTACTTCATTTATTAATTTAAACAATAACTTCATAACTATTTTAAAATGTTCAAGTTTTTTCAAAATCTAAGATTTTCTTCTCATCTCTTTGTATGGTCTGGTGCCCATTCTTTGATGTAGCTAATTGAATTATTTCTAGACCTACGTATTGTACCAAGTCCTAATATGGACTAAAAATAGAAAAAAATTGGCATTTCGGCATTTTTCGAAAGCATGGGATAAAACAAGGTGGTGTTATTAGTTGACATACAGACTATATACATATTTAAAAATTATGTATTCCATTAACTGCGTGACATAAAAGTGAACATTTAATTAGTTCAGGACTTATGCCCTTCATACAGACAGAAAATATGTAAAAGTGGATTTGCACCGATAATGTGCTGTTTTCCAACAGGATGGTGCCACTTGCCACACAGCCAACGAAGCAGTGGCTCGTTTGCGCGAGAAATTCAATGGCTATCTAAAAGAACATGAGTATAAGAGAATAACCGAGAGCAATTTAAGAGCTAAAGGATGAGATAATTCGGAATGTTAACGAGATTGAACTTCAATTATGTCTCAGAGTCATTGAAAATATGTACCACACAGAAAAAATTTTTGCAAAAAATTATTCAATTAAATAATTAATTGGTGTACATTAATTATTCAATTAATTTTTTGTTTGTGGCAATTAATTTTTTGAATCAAAACCCATAAAATTAAATGTTTGTGTATATATGGTGTATTTTTTGTTTATGCAATTCATTTTTTAATTGACTAAATTTGTGTCCCATGACTCGAAAATACAAATCCGTTAATTGATATCATCAATTCCTTTGCAGGGGCAAAATAAGTTAAATATTTAATTGCCTGAACGAATTGTTTAATTAAAGTCGATTTTCTATTTTTTCTGTGCATCGGATAGAGGTATGCCACCAAAGCCGTCGTGAGGGTTTGACCGATATTTTGTTTTACGCATAACTGTCATAGATAGATAAATATAAATATGAAGATAATTCTCTGAAAACTTTTTGTTTTATTTACAATTAACATCGTCCCTTTTTATTGGACCTCCCCTTATGTAAAATGTGTAATTTTTGAAGACAGTATGTAAAAGTATTCAATGATTGATATGGCGTCAAAAAGTGAAATTTTAATTAATTGCCCTATTCTCAATGATTGGTTCTATTAAATTAAACTTTTTTTTGTTATTAAAGTGAAACCAATTTTTATTAGCAAGACGAAATTTAATATTCAACGTAATTGAATAGAAATTTAAACCATCACTTTTGCTTTTATCAGCAATTCAAAAAAAAAATTCATTAACTACAACTTTATTGTTTTTGTAAACAATCGAAGTGGATTTTTTCAATAAAAGCAAACATTCATCCCTAACATCCCTAATTTGCACTGCCATTTAAATAAACAAAAAAAAAAAAAATTTAAACGTCATACTTTTCGCACAGACATTAAGACAATAATAGCCATTTAGACATCCAATAATTTCAATAAAAAAATCCCTTAAAAAAGTCATGTAAATGCACTATTTTAAGAATTCAAAAAAAAAAAGAAAAAAATCAAAGAAAAATAATAACAACCACGTGCATATTTGTTGTATTTATGGTAATTGCAAATCACGAGTATATTTTCAATATGAGCCAATAATTTTTTTTTTTTCTGTTTTCATACAATTTTTTTTTTTATACATAAATATATTTTAGTCATTTTCAAAAGGTGTCATATGGTTGGTACCTTGATTTCAGTTCTTCTGTTTTCCGCGAAATGGCATAACAAAAAATGCATTAAAAAACCAACAAATTATGCATAAATATTTTCGTTAATATGTTTGTCGGCATGAATACTTATTTTTTGTTTTAGAATTTATTACATATTTAAATTTTTTTTTTTTTACATCTAACAGTTTTTTTTCGGTATTTCCTCTTGGCAATAAATAGAAATTGAAAAATATTGCAATTAGCATAAATACTTTGCTTACGAAATTTTAGCGGTTATTAAGGAAAAACAAAAAAAAAAATATGTGGTGATTTTGGTAAAATCCAAGAAAATAAGAATTTTTCTTTAATTTATGTATGATGCAAAAACACAGCGTGACTTAAGTTATTAAATGGTTGTAGACATGCTGTATTTTATAATTAGCCTACAATTAAGCTGGTTTTGCTTTTTCAATAGGAATTTTGAATAATTTTTTTTAACATTATGCAGTTTGGGTTAAAGGATTAAATTTGTTGTAATTTAGAAGTAAAAAATATCACTCATACGTAACGTTTTTAACTACTGGCCGAAATGGAATTTGCTACTTTCAATAAATTGTATGATATCTTTGGCATTGAACTGAAGTAAACTTTAAATTTCGTTTTAAGTTCGGTCTTGTTTAGTTAAATTTTATTTGGTATCAGAAAGGATCTAAGTATCTCAGTTGATTACTGACTGTCATTTCTGACCTCCATAACTTAAATTTTCTAATCAAAATTATTTTCTGAACCATTTGCAAACACACATCGATTGTTAAGCCCAGCTTTTGGTATATCTATGAGAGATTGGAGCCGGATCGCAGACAGTTAAAGCAACCGTGGCTGTGGACTTTTTTCCATCTTACACAAGTTGTCCGGTAGCAGTCAAGAAGAAAAGTTTCAACGTAACACTTCTATTGATGTAGAGTGTAGTTTGGTTTTCTAATTGATAAACTTTATCTAAGCTAAACTAGCCTAAGTGAAAAATGGATTATTATCAGTTTTAACATTGACACTGCCGTTAATGTAAAATTAAGTTTTTATTTTATAATTACATAATTAACTTTTACTAAAAACTAAATAAGCCTAATCGAAAAATTAATAAATTATAGTTTCAAACGCGCAGTAACCGTGTTTAATTGCAGAAATTAAACTTTATCCAATAAAAATCATACATATCGAGCCCTTATAGCAAAAATGATGTAACCAACAAAAATACAATTTTAATATTTTTGCTTTAAGTCTAGGGTTTCGTTTGAAATTGCTTTAGCAGGGATGATGCAACTGATCAAATATTATCGATATTCATCAAAAAACAAAAATCTAAAATGTTGTTGGTTACATCATTTTTGCTATTAGGGCTCGATATATCGACATTGTGTCCATGCTTTTGAAACGTTCAAAAATTCTAGAGATTTTCAAATCAGAATTTTGACAAATCTTTATATAGTAAATAAGGTAATCCTAGGATCAAACATGAACCTTGGAGTCGACATCATAAAGAAAAATGAAATTTTTGGATCTCCTAAATAAATTTTCTGGCAGTAGAGGATCCTTTTTAAGCATATGTTTTTCTATTCCATGGGTTTTTCTAATGTAAAAATATATATTTTTTATAAATAGTTTTTTTTTTATTTTAAAGACTGCGACCAGAATATTAAACACTGTAAGTAAAGAAGAATTCCAAACGCTTGTATTTTAAAAAATCTTTAACACCCTGTCTAGAAGAGCAATCGCTTTGTTAAACAAATTCTTGTTCACACATGAATTTATTTGCTGTTTTGTTTTTGCATGGTTGTTTAAATATTTATTCGCACAATGATATCAAGCAATACCACAGTGGTGTCATTAAAATATACATCATGTTGTTGCCTTTTATATTTGTTGTCTTGCTTTACATTTTCCCTACATCAAGGAACATAAAAAAATTATTCTACCAAGGCCTTTTCCTTGTGTACACGGCATCTACACGGCATGTCAAGATCTTTTAATTTTTTTGCAAAAATATATATTTTTATTTAAAAAAATATGTTTGTTTTACTACCCATGTCCCCATAAAGAAACAGTTATTATGCGTTCGTGCTGAAATATATAAAAATATTGTTCCTTAGAATCAGAATCTCTTTCAGAGTCGAACTAATGATATACGTCAGTCCAGCAGGTTTGGACTGCCATCCAAACCTTGTGCGCAAAGTGCAGGTCACAATTTGTGCAGATAATTTAATGACATACATCTGGTAGATAGGTTCGAATTGTCAAAAGCACCAACCCTATTTAAAACGGTAAGAATCGATCTAAAATTTAACTTTAGCCCAATACTAACTTTTTTCCTCAATAGAGCCTTTGTCACCATAAAATATCTTATTAGGTTGGTATTTAGATTTAATTTGTTGTAAAAATATCATTTCGATCTAAGTTTCAATACAAATACCACTCCTGAAAATATCATTAAAACCAATTCCTTCTATATAAATGTTGGTACTATTAATATAAAAGTTTTGCGACGATAACTTAAATGATAGATTTTGTGTCACGGCAAAGTTTTGTACTAGTGGGTCCCGAATTGGCCATGGGTCCCATGTATGTATGTAGAAGGCGCACTTACTTAATTACTTAAGGACGAAAGGATTATAGGTGTAGATATGTAGATAATATTCCGCACAGTAATATAGTTCTTATATCAATCTTAAACCAATAATAAAAATTTGTTTTGCTGGGTCTATGAGATGAGGTTCCAAATGGGGTACAATGGGGTATGTACATCCTAATGTGAAGGGTACTTAATGGCCGGGCTTTACCGGCGATACTTTCTTACTTGTTTTTTTTTACATAAACAAAAATATGTATTGACAAATTGTAAAATTTTAGGAATGTTTAAGGAGCTTGTCCGCATTTTTTTTTGTCTTAGAATCGTTAAACCGACACCGAACATCGATTTTAAAACATAAATTTGGATTTGGTTATAAAACTATGTACACCGTAGATTTCCTTTGAAAGATTTTACCTAATCAAAATAGGAAAACGTTTAATAAATCATACGCCCTGTAACAAAAACGAAAAGCTTTATTAAATTACTAATTACTCATACGCACTGCGATGCAGTAGTTTTATAAATAATGCAAAAATAATGTATTATTATTTTAACACTACTCTTGTGATATTGCAATTATAATGCACTATTTATAATAAGTTTTTATAATAATGCAAAAGTAGTACATTGATTGGCATACAATTTAGTAGAACATATTTTCAAAATATTGCACTACTTTGATTAGAAATAATGAAGTGCAAAAAAAGTGCATTAAAAAGCTTAAAGTTAGTCGTAATGCAATAATTTTGCTTTTAATTTGTTTATGATTTCAAGTTAAAGTTTTTAAAGAGTGGTTGCGATTGAAACATGTAAGGGAATCCTGCCCGTAAACGCCTGGGTTCGATCCTCAGGTCAGTCAAGATTGAAAAATTATCAATACAATTTTAATTAATTTCGTGTTGAAAAATTCCTTTCTTCATAAAAATAATTTTATGAAAATTAAATTTGATGAACTTAAGCCTGATTAAAATATTAAAATTTGGATTAAAAACCATAGAACAGTTCAACAAAATAACCACAATACTAATAATAGTAAGAGGGTTAATAAGTTCTAAGGAAAGAATCACCATACGATTCTACTGAAGACATCTGAAATAGTCTTTTAGCTCAGAAGTACATTCAGTTTATTTTTTTGACTTCTGCCAAACGCCTTTTCAATAAATTAAAAAATTTCAATGCCCGAAATTTCGAAAATCCGTTTAAGATACATTGCACGAACTTTTGGTCTTATAAGACCCCTAGTGAAATTTAAAGCAGAAAATATTCGTGGAACATTTTAACAGGTAAAAGTGCCGTTTTAGTATACTTTTGTGTAAGAGTTCGGAAAAAGGACAAAAATTACCCCTTAAAATGAGAGTTAAAGGGTTAATGAATTTTAAGAAAAGAATCGCCATACGATTCTACTGAAGACATCTGAAATTATTTTTTAGCTCAGAAGTACATTTAGTATATTTTTTTTGAATTATACCAAACGCCTTTTCAAAAAATTCAAAAACTTTAGGGGCCCATATTTCAGGACTACCTTTTCAAAACCCTTTGGCATATTTGCTCTACTAGTAGTCTACTTTCATTTCGCGTTGCAAGTGTTGAGGCTGGTTTTTTTGTTGCACAGTGTAATTAGTGCATAAAATGTGCAATAAAATAAGTAACAAGTATAGTCGGTCCAGCCTGCCCATTTGATACCCTACGCCAATGTATATAAGCACATTTATGGGCCAGGGCATTCATGGATCAATCAGAAAAAAAAAATTATTTTATGAGGTTAAGATTCATGTTAAAGTCCTTTGTGTATAATATGTATTACTTAGATATCTATCTTAATCTATAATAGATTTGTTTGTATTTAAGGGAGTTTAAATGAATGCTACAGTTAATTTTGAACCTACTTACCACCAAAACATTTTTTTAGTAATAACAAAATGCTATCATTAAACTTATTTCCATACCAACATTAATAAGGATGTTAAGGTATTAACACTTTTTCCGGGAGGAGTATTTGTATGGAGGCTATGTTCAAGTATGGACCGATTACAACAAAATTTGCTAAGATGAATAAGATTGCAATTAAATAAGTTTAGATCTAATTTATTCTAATAACCAAGATAATACTTATAATATGGTTTCTGGGCATATGGACTATTTCGGAAAAAAATTTCATGTGGGCCGTATGAAATTTTGGACCGATTCTCGCCATTTTCAATAGGCTTTGTCTTTACGACAGTTGAAACCCATGTGGCAATTATCAAAATTCATCAAAGTATCATCAAAATTGCTACCTGTGCTAGGCGCACAAGGTTACATGGACAGTTAACCAGACGGATGGACATTGTAGATCGACTAAAAGAGATTCTATGTCGATCGGTATACTAAATATTTTTTAGTGTTACACACATCAGCGCAATCGCATAATACCCACACTACTATTGTCGTGATGGTATTAATAGTGGTTACGTTTAGAAATGGAAGAAAATCCTTTTTTGTGGAAACGCATTTTTCATAGAGAGCATGATTTTTATCGACGAAAGTAAATATGTAAATGAAATATCAAAATCGAAATAGGAATATATTGTGGATAAAAGGCTTAAAAATGCATGATGTTTGTTATTGCAAATCCTTAAACATATTTTAAATCTGGGTTTCAGTTTTCTTTTTATAATAAAATTAACTATTTATTTCCTACATAATAGTTATTATTAATAATATTATTGTTTTAATTAGTAAAAAGTCAAATACTTTCTTAGCCTTTATGAATATCAAATAGAACAGTTAGGCCTTTTTGAAAAGACTTAAAGATTAGTAAAATTTCCCACAACCTTAAAAAAAATAACAAAAACAATACATACTGTTGTTATTCTTCTGACAATTAAAATCCGGCGTTGAGGAATTATAAAAACTACTTAACTGCTTTCTACAGGATAAACCAGTTAAACACCATTGATTTTCAAGTGAAGAATGTTCCAGCGACGAGTGATTTTCGGCAATATGATGCAAATGTTGCAAATGATGCTGATGGTGCAAATGATTCTGGTTGTGATGTAGATGGTGCTGTTGGTGTTGGTGTTCAAAAGTTAAAGGTTCAGATTTTAAAATAAATTTATCACTATGAGAATTATACAACAAAGTTGTCGATTCATTTAAGTTCGAATTGAAAGTGGAAAAATTCGAACAATTCAAATGATTGTGATGGGAAATATCACAACCATCAGGAAATAAATTGCGACAAGGATAAAATAAATTTGTAGTATTAGAGCCAGTTTGAGGGTTTGGATGGTGGTGGTGATTGTTGTTGTATTGATGTTCTTGATGTATTTGCTGTTGGTGATTTTTGTGGTTGCTGTGATTGCTTAGTTGCAAATGTTGCTGATATGTATTATAATCGAAACTATCACCTAATTGTATATGATTGTTATTTATCTCATAAGCATTAAGTTCAGTTTTTATGGCCAGAGTCGTGTGGTCACTAAATATTTGATTGTTATTAATTTCGAACGAGGGCGAGGATGGTGTGGAGGTAGACGAGGAATTGGTTAGAGAATTTGTAGGATTACCTAAAGAGTTGGAGGGCTCTTGTTTCACCACTATCAAGGAGGCCAAACGATTACGCATTTTATATTAAGAATTATTAAAGTTTTTTTGTAGAAGTATGAAACATTTTTTTTTTTCTTAACTTACTATTTAGTTTTTTTTTTTTTTTTTTTTGGAATAAATAAAATTAAAAAGCAACACAAACACAAACAAATTTACAACATTTATTATTTAATAAACACCTGTGGAAGGTTTCAAAACCCTCAGGCGCGTTAAAAAATTCTCCAGCTCCAGCACGCCGATTTTTTTTCTTGTTACTGTTGTTGTATGAAATTTCAATTTCAGTTTGTTCTTTTGTTGAAAAAAAGCTTTTAAAAATGTTTTTTTTAGCACTTTAATGTCTATTTTTTTTTTTAGTAAAAGTCCTTTATATACTTATATATATTTTGGTATACATACTATATTTTTTCACAAATTTTAACGACGTCAGTATAACGACGTAATATTTTTTGGTGAGAGCATCATCTATGTTACTTGTTTTTTTATTTCTATACATTTGAAGAAGCAGGCACAAGGACGTTGTCAATGTTTTTGCTTTAGAACGTGTGGTATTTTTGTATAATTTTTGTTAAAAAAAATTTTTTTTAAAGTTAATTCTTTCTTAATTAAACTTTTTAAAACGTGTAGTTTTTATTTCATTAATCATACGCTTAGGAGTCCTTAGAAGAAGGAGATATGAAGTTCTTAAATCTTAAAGTATTTAATTTTTTATGAATCACACATTTTTCCAAGAAGTTTCTTTTAGTTGTTTTTATAAAAAGAAAAAATTTTAGAATTTTTTTTCAAGAATTTTTATTCATTATACGCTTTGAGGGCCTTAGAACTTAAAATTTTTATTAATTATACGCCTTACGCAGTTCTTAAAAATTTAAAATTTTATAACTTATGCGCTTAAATGTTTTAAACAAAAATTAATTAATAGTTAAATATTTTTTTTTTGGAAAATTTTTGTTAATATTTTTTATTTTGTATTTTGCTGTGGAGTATAGGCACTGTAGGGCTTTTTGTATTGCAATTTGTTGAAATTTTTTCCGTTACGCTTTGTTATTTGCGTTAAAATTTAAATTAGAACTGTTTTACACTTATGAAAGCATTTTGTTACGGTTTAAATAGGTAAACAAAGTGTTGATTTTTAATTTTTTTAAAAAATCTTTATTTTTTTTTCAATATTATTTAAAAAAATATTATATGCTATTAAATCTTTTTTAATTTTTTTCAAATTACTTTATAAGTTTATTTTTATTTAAATGTTCAACATTCAATGTTTGGTACAACTTTAAAACTCAATGTTGTAATTTATTTAAGTTCTGTTGAGTTTCTTTACCTTTTTAGTACTCATACGCACCAAATAGATTTTAAATCTTTAATACTCATACGCACTAGAAACAATTGGTTTGTTCTTTCTTTAGCAGCACAATCAAACGTTAAAATTATGCACTATGGAAAAACACACACGCACACAGTTAAACAAGTTATGTCCAGTTACTGTTTTGCGCAAATTTAAAACATTTTTATTATTTAAACTTCGAACAATTACAATATCTTTATGAACAGTTGGAGTTTATTATTCATACGCACAAAAGAAAATTTGTAGCAAACGAACTGTTAGATTGTCCTGTACACGAAAACTTTATTGTGCTATGGACTTTCTAAGTTTTAAGATTTTAGGTAGCAAACTTTGTATCAGCAATTGTAAAGGAAACGCGTTAAAAATTTATAATTTTTGTTCGTTTGTTTCACTTTTGTTTTTTTATTTTTTTTATTAATTTGGCTTTAGTCCTCTGTCCTTCTTTAATGGATATGAAGAAATGTTAGGAAAAAACCAAATTTCCAAAACTTTTAAAATATTTGCTGATTAAAATAGCCGGCGTAATATTTATTATAAGCTTTTATAAAGCAATTCAGGACACACACGAATCGTTAAATGTAAAAGAAATAAATAAAACTCATACGCCTCGTAAACTTCAAAGATATTTAAAACAATTTTTTCTTGAAGAGTTCTAAAATTTTTTATAAAATTTAAACACAAACACACACCCACTTTTAATTTTATTTTTTCCAATACAAAGACTTTTTAGAAGACTTTAAATTATTGTTAAGAAAACGTTTGAATTGTATCAAAAAAATTTTGTTTTTTTATGAATTAATTAAAAATAATTTAGCACCTTTAAATATGATATGTTTTTGTTGCACTCAAATCAAAAATATTAATTTTTATGTTTTCAACTTTTTAGACAAGAAAAAAACTTCCGAATAAATGTTTGTTTAAAGACACTGATACATTTCTTTTTTTTATGTGTTAAATAAAAAAAAATCCGATTTTTTTACATTAAATGAATTTTGTTTGTTATATTAACTATTCTTTTTAATTTAGAAAAAAGTGTATATTCTTTTAATTCTTAATAATAGTTTCCGATTTTTTCAAATATTTGTTTTTATTTTCTAGCGGTTTTAGCTTCCGTAGCTTTAATGTGTTAACAACGCGGCGTCTGTGACGCGACTGAACTTATATTTACGGTTACACGCGACTATATTCACTTTACCGTTTGCTTTGCTATTAAATTGTTGTTGTTGTTTTTATAATAGCTAACATTGCTTTTGCCAAAAAAAATTAAGAAGAAGAGGCAACCAGCCAGTGAACAGCAACAACAATGACGATTTGCTGTGGAGGATGATATTGTGTGATGATATTATTTTTGATGCACTCGAAGACGATAGTGATGATGAGGCAGGCAGGCAGGCAAGCAAACCAAAACAAGTACAACACACAAACACCTTAACCATACTCAAAAAACAAAAAAGCACACACAATTTGCACTTTGAGTCACCTACCTCAATATGCATTATTTTAAAAACACACACACTCTCTCTCTCTCTCTGTGTCTATCTCTCTTTGATTTTTTCAAATAACTATACCACTTCAATTTTCTAAACAAGAAACACTGTCACTCTCGTTTGTCTACCACCAAACAACCGTTGTTTTTACTACTTTTTCAACTCTTTCGCTCAGTTAGTAATTTGCTCTCGAAACTTATCATGTGTGTATAAATTACGTCATTCTCTAACCATCATCAACATTTATTCATCAAAAAGTTTTATTGCAAAAACACTTGAAAGCTTTTTGTTTTTTTTTATGTAAACATTTTCTGTTGTACTCTTTACCTCTCTCATAAATAACTCACATGTTGTTTAAAAATAACAAACACACATACTACTCGTAAATAATAATGAATGACGTTGTAATAAATAAAGTGAGACTGCGCCAAAAATAACAAGAGGGGCCAATATTCTATAAAAAAATAACAAGAGAAAAAGCCACACACAAACAAAGACATCATCATAATCATCAACAAAATCCTTTACAAGCCCAACACAAACAAATCGCATAGAAAAACAAAATAAAATCGCGGACGTCATTGTTTGGGGGGCAAAACACAAATGTACACATGCATGCATGATTAAAAAAAAAAATAAAAAGCTATAGAAAATTTTGTAACCAAGCCAAAATGCAAAGGAAATTTTACAAGAACAACAAAAATTGTTGAGTTTTTTTTAGAAAAGCTCATTGAATATGCATTTGTTGTTATTTAAAAGGAAACAAGAGTTTAAGGAATGTTTTTCCCTATAAATTCTTGTAAAATTTTCATGTTTTTTTAAAGAATTTTTTAAGAATTCTGGATCGTTTTTAACCCGAGGTGAGGTGCCCTGCTTTGCACCACTATGTCGGCCCTATTGATAAGCCTTAAAAACCGAAATCCAAATCTTTTACTCAAATACAAGTCCTCTTTTGCCAATTGGACTAACCATTTTCAAAATTCATAAATATTTCCATTTTTTGTTAGGAGGATTCATGTGTGGTGATTAAACAGTCAGCAGCGGTCTACTATTGACGGAATCATTAGCCGGCTGAAGTTGATATTTTTCCATATTGAAAAATATATCATTGTATGTTATTTAAACCATTTACTTGCAATTATGTTCGTTAAATATGTATGTACACATACATATATACAAGTAACACGCAGAGATAAAACATTTTTTACTATGGTCACCTCCAACAAAACTATTTTTAACAAAGTTTTTAAACATATTATGGTTAATTTAACCATATAATTGTCACCGGCAACCATATTATGGATAAATTAGTGCACCATCACGAAGTTAGAACCATCTTAACATGTTATGGTTAAACATGACAATAATATATTTTTTAATTAACACTAGTATTTTCCTCTTTTCTAAGAGCAACATTCTATGGTTGAAAAACAACCATGCAGTTATAGGTGTTAAACATATTTTTGTTATTATTACCCATAATATGTTTGGAAGCAACCATATTATTAACCATGGTTAATATGGTTGCCGGTGGCAATAATAAATTTATAATAAACATTTTCGCTAAAAATGGTTCAGTTGGAAGTTGCCATATTGAAAAATGTTTTTTCTCTGGGTGAACGTTTCATTATCATATCCTGAATTAATAATTTTCGAATTTAAAGAAAAAATCTTAAGAGAGAACGACTTTAGTGTTTGCAAAAACTATGCGGAATTTAATACTATATCAGAAGCAGCTAACATTTACATATATGACCGAATATTAATAACATGTTGTAAAACAACCATTTTGAGAGACTAACAAAATTACATGTCAGGTAAAAAGTTGACAAGTCAGATGTAAAAAGATGTCGTTTATGAGAGTCTTTAGTTATCACCAGGAAAACCATAAATATGCAATTGCATGTTTTTCCTTCTACGACCACTAAGTGCACAAACTTTATATTTATCTATTTTAGAGGGTTTTATGAATTTTGGCATCGATTTATTAGTGCATATTTTAGCCTTTGCATCATTTGTATGCATAATTTAGTTAAAAAAGAATTTTTGCATTTTTTTTTTAGTTTTTAGCGCATATTTCACCTTTTTGAAGCATATTTTAATACAAGCTAATTTTTTTTTAAATGCATTCAAATGCTTTCGTAGAGTATAAAATCAAATTTTTTTAAGTTTTATGTCTATGTGTATATCCAAGTTATTGCCTCAATTTCACCATGTACATTTAATTTTCACTCCAGAATGGTAAGCCAAGCAGGTTGTCCTTGAATATAAATGTTATTGAACTAACAAATTTTATACATAAGCTTAAATTGAGGAAAAACCAAATATATACATACGTGTGTGCCATTGTGTGTAAAACATGTTAATCTAACCCATCTTTAATTATACCGATCGGCTCAAAATATCTTTTTAAAGTGATCTAATGATGTCCATACGTCCATCCCAATGCAATTTTGTTGATAATTTGATAAAATTTGGTAACAACTATTTTATTGCACTAAGGACAAAGCCTATGTAAATGGTAAGAGTCGGTCTAAAATTTCAAAAAGTCCTCATACAAACTTCTTTCCGAAATAGATTGTGGAATATTAATAAAAATTTTAATATTTTAATTAGGCCAAAGTTCATCAAATTTAATTTTATTATTATTTGTGCCGAATATTATCTAGATACACGATCTAATGAGATTTTTTGTCTTAAATGGATTTTAGGGACGGTCGCTGAATTTTATATTAATAATAATAATAATAATAATAATAATAATAATAATAATAATAATAATAATAATAATAATAATAATAATAATAATAATAATAATAATAATAATAATAATAATAATAATAATAATAATAATAATAATAATAATAATAATAATAATAATAATAATAATAATAATAATAATAATAATAATAATAATAATAATAATAATAATAATATTGTGGTTATTTTGTTGACCTGGCTAGCGGCAGTCAAGAATGAAAAAAAATTATAAAACAAATTTTAATTAATTTCATGTTGTAAAATTCCTGACTTGGGATATAACGAATATTGATACCGATACTGATATATAGGCGATACTTCGGATTTGCCGATACCACGATACTTTTTCTATAGTTTTTTCGAAAAAACAATTCAATTTTTGATGCTTATATTTTGAATAACAAGTTAGAGCAATTACACATTCAATAGCAGAGCAAAAAATCAAAAAAAAATAATAAATTTCCTTTAAGTTCTTAAGCACACCTCGCTCTTTTTGAGTTTGATTCTTTATTTACCTTTTTTTAAAGACACATGCTTAAACGGAAAGTTATCCTACATCACGCTTTCGATTCGTATATACATTCCATGCGTAGGAAAAAAGGGCAAATTTTTTGAAATCATTAAAATTTAGGGACTTTTCAGTTGTTGCAAACTTGATATACTAGGCAAATTTTTTCGATAGCATACTAATAAAATTGTTAACACAGCAACATTACAAATTGTTAAATTTCTTTGAGTCATCAGATGCCGTAATTTTAGCGTTAATTTTAACGTAGTTTTTTGTTAAACTGTTTTAAAAGAATGGAGATCTTTTGAACTTAATTTTACAGAGCAAGAAATCGATAATTTGTAAAAGGTGAACATCAAAATGTTTCGGAATAAAGTCGAAATAGAAAAGAGCTCATTTTTCTATAGAAGACGAGTTTTTTCATCTAATTTTTTAATCGTTAATTAAATAGTTTTTTGATTATATATTATATAATTTTTTAATGCCCATGTTTTTAATTTATTCTCCGATAACAGCAGCACCATTATGGCTCTTGATTATTTGAACCAATATTATTTTGAACCAAAGAAATATTTATCGCGTTAATTAACTGACAGTAATATTACGGCTTCTATTGAAGGCAATCTTTTTATTTCTTCGGCAATGAATTTTATATGAGTCCTTTTTAATCTATCAAGTGATAAATCAGTTAGCTTAATCATAAAAAATGATCTGAGAAGACTCATTTTGGTGATTTTTACAGAAAAGGATCACAACTCTTAATAAAATTTCTATACATTAATGCAAATGGTTTATTTTTATTGATACATTTTTATATAAAAGTTGTAATGATTTTTTAGAGACAATTTTTTTAACGCGTAGGGAAAAATTGGGATTTTTTTTATGCTGCTTAAGGACTTTTTAAAAAAGTGTATAACACCACTGCTTCGGAGAGCCCACAAAATCCATAAACTAAGCCACTGTTACATTTTCTGACGCTATTACGCCAGTTAGCAGTCTTCTAACATTATTAGAAAATACAATAAATTAATTAACTTAGATGCAGAATAGTTCAGTGTCCCAAAAATTGGCGACTTACCAATTTCAATGAAAAAGACAATAGATTGAAAAAAACGTCTTATTTAGCTACTTTGCATGACTTTGCATTCTGAATGTGTTGAAGACACGGTCACCACTGCACCTAGTTAAAGTTCTAATAAGTCTACAAGAAAATTTTGAGAAGGCTCCTCCGACCATCCTACGCTGTACTTCAGCTAATGAAGAAGTCTAGAGATATCTTTGATCTTATTTTTCTAGAGAAGCATATCCGTTTATCTGCTACAAACTGATTCGCAAAATCGTCTCTCTCTGCAAAAGTCTAACAACTTTTTTATTTAAAAATTAATTAAAACTTATTTTACCATTAATTAAATTAATTTTTTTTAAATCTTATTAATATCAATTTTAATTTTGTAAAATAAAAAAAAATTACTCTACTTGAGTTTTGTTAATTCTGTGCCATTTTGACAAAACATCTTAAGTCAAATTTAAAAAGTTGAAAAAATGTTGTTTACGTTTTTAAAATTATGTATTATTTACAAACGAAATTTTTCTTTTTAATTTTGGTTATTTAATTATTTAAGAAAATTAATTTTTCACCGAGTTTTTTTTAAACTTTTTTGTTATCTTATCGCGACTTAAGATGTTTTGCCAAAATGTCACAGAATTGTATCTTGATTTTAAATTTTATATTCGTACCGGTGTCGGTATTGGTATCGCCAATTTTTCATTTTGAGTATCGGTATCGTATCGGCAAAAAGGCGCATCGTTACATCCCTAATTTTGATCTCGTAACATAACGTTGTTTAGGTGAGCCATAACTGCCTATCGGTTTCAAATAAACTACAATCACGAAAATTCGTCTGCAAATACTATGGTGTATTGGTTTTACCGATAATAATTTTTTAATTGTTATTTTTTAAATGCAAATGTTATAAAGTAAATTGTTGAATATTTAGGTTTTAAAGAATACATTTTAGTTTTTTTGACGCATATTTTTAACAATTTTTAGGGCCTATTTAAAATTTGTTACCGCATATTTAAAGCGCCAAAACACTTTTTAAGAATATATTTCTGGTTTCCCATTATTACTAGGGCAAGTTTTTTAAGTTCTTTGCGTGAAAAATAAGTTTATGGCTATTTCGCAAAACATTAGACGAATTTTTTTTTTTTTTTTGATATTTTGTTATTTAGCAATATTTTGCAAATTAGCAACCTCTTAAGGAATTTTTGTAAAAAAAAAAATTTTAAACATTTTGCAGGTATGATGGTTGGTTTTGTTTAATTTTTTTGAATTTTGTTAAAAAAAATATATGTATGGTTACAGTATTGAAAAACTGATTTAAACACAAGGGGGCAAATTCTTGAAGTTGCGATCGAATACTTTTGCCATTCGAAATCGATTAATTCTAAGCCTTTTAGTCGATACATACCCAGCAAAAACTTTACTTACAGTCCTACTTTTAATGACTTCCTGAATTCATTACTTTGTAGCTTTATTCGCCACTTTTTGGATTATTAGTTATATATTAAATAATAACTTTATTACTATATCTTAAATAAGTCATAATTATACATTACAAAAAAAAATTTAATACAATGATGTAAATAAGCTATTATTATACGATTTTAAATAATTATTTAAATCAATTTATAGTATATTATTATATTATATTTGTTAGACATTCGGTAATACTATAAAATGTTAACAATAATTTTGATTTGAAATCCATGAAAGATCCAAAAATCATTCAAATGTATGTAACTATATACATAAAAATTTTCCAAAAATACCCCAACAGTATATTTATGTTATTAGAACACTAGTAGTTATATCGATCTTACGTAAACGATGATTTTTGAACAACATAACATTTACATTACACACATTTCTATTACAGTGTTAGAGCAATAAATGATTTTGTGCAGCCAAAACACTCTTTTTTAAATGTGTTCTTACATTTCGAAAAATTTATTATTGTGTACACTTATATGCATGAGCAATCATATTTAGTGTGTTTTAACCTTTTTGAATTAATTTGCAATAACTTATTTTTGTCCTTTTTTTGTAACTATATATTTTTATAAAACTTTTAAGTAAAAAAAAAACATATTATTTTTTAGGTTATAATTTGCCAAATTATAAGGGATTACTTTTGGGACATCGCGAACAAAAATAAGTACTTTTTCTAGTAGAAAAGTAAGTACTCGGCTCGTCAAGTTCTCATTATTGTTCTGCTTATTTTGTAAGCAAAGTTTTTGCTGGGTAAAGAACCAAAATTATTTTTCCTTATCGTAAAGCATTGATTTGAGTTTTCTCAACTTTGAAAAAATAATTTCGATTCGTTCAGATCGACTGAAAGAATTAGAAATAAAATTACTTTCGAATTTTAAAAGTATTCGATCACGACTGCCAGAATAAGCCCCAAGTTTATTAATATTCGAGAATTTGCATAAATCTACAGTTACAGTTATAAAGAAAAACTTGTTATGCAATTAAGAAAACTTGGATCCGGCGTTATTTTCAAAAATATGGCCTCAAGTTAAAATGTATAAAAGTCTATAAACATTAATTGAAATATTTGACCAAGCTTATACAGTTTTAAACAAAAATATAAGTCGAATTTTAAAATTTTCCACGACGAGTTTCCTGAGTAATATATAAACATAAAGTCGTTTGGAGGTCCTGACTAAATGATAATATATATATGTATATATATAACCTCTCAATAAAAAGAAAGAAATACATAGTCTGTTTAAAATCTTTGAAGATAATTGCATTTCAGTCACATCATCTTTTTTAAAAACACAAATAACGGTTATTTTGGAATATCTCAAATACTGTTCTACTTTTGACAATTCTTCATATTCGGATTCAGGGGATTAAAGATTAGCTGTCAGATTTATTTGGTCACGACTTTGTTGAAAATTTGTCACGTAGTGAAATCACCAGGCAAAGAATGCGTAGATATGTGAATAGTTCGGTGTTATTTTTTAATTTGGCTTTTTCTGGATTAAATATTAATTTTAAAGAAAACTAATACAGAGCAACATTGTTCATAAGATATAGCCCTAGAATATTTGTGAATAAGGTTTTTCTCTAAAATAAATATTACTGAAGTTATCAACAATTAAAGCGACACATAGTGATAAAAATAGCATTTTTAGCAAACTTTGTGGGCTCAAGGCACGCCCAATAACTATTCAAACGATCTAAAATTTTTTATATATTATTTTTTTCTAATTTGGAATCAATCTTAGGGGTTTGAAAAGTGAAAATTCGAAAAAAAATAATAACGGCCACCCTAATGTACATGCATTAAGATTTTTGGAATCAAATCTCTTTTAAATTTCTCCAGGCAAACTCAGTGTCCTTATTTTGGGGGATTCAATTTCAGTAATTCTTTTACTAAATGCACCTTCTCAGTTAAGGTTTCTCTTTCAAAAACGTAAAAAAACATGTTTGGATGTGCTTTTTATAACGAATTTGTACTTTTTTAGAAGCAGGTTAAGAACATATCACAATCGCACTACTAATTTTCGAATGCACATGCTTGAATATTTATACACCCCCCCCCCCATAAATTAATCCTCATATTTTTGATTTCTTGTGCTTTTATTTGTAAAGTAAAAAGTTAATGATGATTTTAATGAGTTGAAAAATTTTTCTTTTCAAAGTAAAACAACTCATTAACATTGAAAAACACCCACAAACTTTTTTTTTAACAACACTATTATTCTAGAATTATTTTAAAGATTTTAAAAATAAATTTACTGGGAAACAATTAAAAAATAAAGTCCTATTTTTAAAGTAACAGATGCAAGAAAAGGTTTATTTTAAAACATAAAATTTTAAATAGAGTCTTGTAGTAAATAATTCCATTATAAAATAAAAATGTGTATTTCTATACCCTTCCGTCCGTCCGTGAGTATGATAAAAACAGGGTTTCCAAAGAAGGCCCTACACAGAAAGAAAAACAATCGGGATAAATCAAGTTTTTTGGGATTACTTTAAGTACGAGTCGTACTCAAAAATTCAAGTACGAATAACACTTAAACGTACTCAAAACAATCCTAAATGGGATTACTTTTGAAAATTAATTTCTTTTCAAAATTTTTTTTTAAATTTGAACTCATGCTACTCATTTAGTTTATATTTTTGGTTAAATATGTACATAAGATTTCTAAAATAAAAACCATATCGGGCATGATGTTGGTGTTTTATCATTCTGTAATGTGTAATACGGATAAGTAAATCAATCATTATCATTTTTTCTTTGTAATTTCTTTTTTTTTTGTTTTTTTTCAATCATGAATTCGGGATAAAATCAACTTTATATTACTTGAATCAAGCTCATTTTGAGATTGATTCAATCTTAGTTTTACTTAAATCAATCTCATTTTCGGATTATTTCAAGTACGAAAACGGGATTGAATATGGCTAATTTAAGTATTTTGGGATTAAAAATCCGTACTTTAATCAATCTTTCTGTACTTGATTCAAGAAAATCCGTACTCACCGTACTATGAATACCGCTCCGGATTGATTTGAGTACGGATGGATTGATTTTTTTTTTGAGTGTAGAAATAATGGGGTGAATATTTATGTCACATATAACCCGATAAAGTTTGCTTTAAAATTCAGCTAGATCGGTCCATAAATGGCTGAAAAAACCACGACTGTCTCTTATTTTTACCCACAAAATCCCTTGTTGTTTATTTTGTTAATTTTTATATCCTTTATTTTTATATTAATTTTTAATGTTTTTTTTTGCATTTTTTTACACATAACAAACACATAGACACAGATAGATCGATTATTCGACTTTTTCCAAAAACCTGTTTTCGAATATTCTGAATTAAAAAAAACCGGGTCTCGGTTAATCAATTTAAAAATAACCGTTTTTAACTCGAATACATAGAAATACAAAAATCAAATTAGTTTTTGTAATATAAAGTTAATATGAATAAAAACAAAGCAATTCACGAAGGTAAGGAACCAACAAAATACATAGATATGACTTAAGGTATGTTTAGACCTAACAAATATTTGAGGATAAAATAAAAAAAAAGCGTGACCAGTAAATTGTTCAAACTTAAGCTTTATTTTTAACAATTTCTATTTATTTACTAAACTTTATTTCAAAGATGACAATTGTATAATGTAATTTAGAAACTGTTTGATAATGTTTGCTCTAGCGAAACGTTTTGCAAAAGCAAACAACTTCTTTTAAAAAAAAACTAAAGGTTACGTGCAGGACGTGTGAAAATAGCTTTAGCATTTTTGAGAAACTTTGGATTTAAATAATTATAGGAATTTATTAAATTTACGCTAGCGTCTCCTTTTCCTTCGTGGACATATTTTTATGCCAAAGTTCGTTTTTCTAGGTTTGAACTTGTTTAAATTCTAGCTACTTTTTAGTCGGGCCTTTTATTTCATGAACAAAGTTATATGCCAAGGTTTATGTTCCTAAGTTTTAACAAAAAAAATTTCAAAATTTTTTTATCTCATAGGTTGATATTCACACAGGACTTTGAACTTATAATTTTGTGTTTCTAAGTTCAATGAAAGAAAGCTAATTTCCCGTATTATCCTTATTAATACTTTTTACTCCCCATTTATTTACTAACAATTTCAAAGTTGTAGTGGGAGCCCATAATTTAGTACGAATATGTAAATGAATGGAGAAACATGTTTTGTAAAATAAAGTACCAAAATTAGTTTCGTTTTTCACCCATGAAATGTTCAAATTTCGGAAAAGTACAAAATTCGTATGTTTTTGATAAGTTTCGAATGTGGTATTGATTTTGGTTCTATGTTTATTAGTTCAAAAGATAGATGGAGTGTCAAAAAAGTACCAAAATTCAGGTTTTACCTGTTTACTCCCTCAAAGGGCCGAATTTCAAAAAAGTACTAGACACCTGTCCGCTTATTTTTCTAAAGAACAACGATAGGTATTACATTTTTTTGTATCTCTTTTATTTTTAGAGAAATAAGATTACCGGTCTTAATCGATTTGGGGAGTGACCAATCTCTGGTCAAAATTTCACATCAGTACCGTACAATTTGAGATTTTCTCCCAAATATATTGAAAAATCGAAAGGGTGCCTCAGGGCATCCTTGCCTGTTTACGGTAAAAATTATATGCAGGTAGAGTTTTATTAATTAAACGAGTTTTATTAAAAAATAATTTTTAGTTTTTGGAAAAAAGCTAAAATTTATTAATGATATGTAAAAAAATAGTTTTTAGTATCTGA
Organism: Pollenia labialis; assembly: GCA_949318255.1. Lineage (NCBI taxonomy): Eukaryota > Metazoa > Arthropoda > Insecta > Diptera > Polleniidae > Pollenia > Pollenia labialis. The sequence goes on from OX439141.1 coordinate 124,612,455, forward strand.
AACCCCTAAATTTATATAACACGTGTGGCATTTACATTCTGTTTGAGATGTTTTGCAGAGTTTGCATTTTCTTTTGGTCGTGTTCTGGTGGGATGTTTGGCCCTGCTACCGATTCCAGATGTCGTTGCCTGTGGCTTTTCAAGCTCTTACAAAGGATGGGCAACCGAATGAAATTTCAAAGCAAACTAAACAAAAAGCAACTATCAGCTGTTAAATGGGAGCTCAAATAAAGCAGTGGTGCCAACTCAAAGTTGTGACACTCTAAAAAACACCCTTTATTATAGGTAAGCTTATTCAGGAACTCCAAAGCAGATATGGCATGCAGATGAATAAAAATCGGTTCAGTACAAGTTTTGTATCAGTAAAGTGCATTTTACAGCGGGTATTCATTAAAAGAGCCAGTGCGTTACTTGCCATTCAGTTGAAAGTTTTCACCAACTGTAAGAACATTTTCTTGTGCCAGAAGACCACCTTCCGTGAACACGTTCGACACAACTTAAGCTGCAGAAAATTTTAAATACATTTAACTTGTTCCCATATAAAGTTCAACTTGTGCAAGCATTGAAGGCCATTTTAGCATTATTTCGCATACAAGCGATTGTAACTAGTCTCTACGTTCACTGCACTTAATAACTCCTAACAGTTATTTACTGTAGTAAATAATAATCGCAAAAATAAAAAAGTTATACACAATCCAAACCATATAGTTCGTTTTGCGCCACCCTTCTTAAGGAGAAACATAAACAGTACCCTCCTCAATTATGGTTTTTGCAAAGGGCCTTAAGTACAGTCCTTTTTTTATCGTAATCCATGCATTTAATAATGAATTTTTAATAAAAAATTTCATTACAAACTCAAAATCTTTGTGTCTATATATTAACCAATATACCCCAACATTTTCCCACACAACGCTACGTTTAAAGTTCCAATTTTACTTATCGCTCGAAAAAGATCTTTAATGGAAATCTTCACTACTGCATCTTCTTCAATAACAATTGAAGACTAATTGACAATAACACAAAAACAAAACAAACTACCTTTTTTATATCAAAATAAGATAATTTGTTCAAACAATAAAAATAAACCGGTAACATACGTTCATATACATACATACATACATACATACATACGTACCGTAACTCTCTGGCTTTTCTATTAGCTCTCATAACCATAATACGACCGGCTCTAAACAAAACTCAAAACGCAAATTCGCGAAATTATTTAAAATTTTATTACATTTTTTATTAAACCATTTGAATCGTACACCAAACGATAGTGAGAGTTATTCTCACACACAAACTTCATTAAACGCTGAACACGAATAACCGACGACTACCTATAATTTCGATCGTAAACGTTTTTATTTTTGCTGGCATCTCACTTTAATCAAACTACAAAAAAAACAAAAAAAAAACAGCAACATCGCCAAGCAGCAAGACAAAAGCTATTTTTAGTTTTTGCTGCTCTTAAGTCAGGTTCAAGACACGATTTCTAACTGTTTGTAGTGTATGACACATACACCGACAGAGAATAGAAGGAAGTAATTGAGAAGAATAATACAGATTGCCGGCTATGATCAGTGTTTGTATTGGGAAGGTGGGGTGGAGAGAGAGAGAGAGAGTGCAAGTTAGAAGTATGTTACTGTTGTTAATTTAACTTTGAGATAATGGTGTTAGAGACTCTTCCTTTCGTTTGACTTTATTTTTAGCAGAGATTGTGTTTCTGAAACAGTTTGTTTGCTAGCAATGTTCGTATTTTAAGTGAATATTTTCCCACAGTATCGTGTGGTTTTGCTGTTATTGCTTTTGCTGTTGTAGTTGTTGTTGTATGGGGTGTGCGAGCACTACATATAGTCGTCGTCGTGGTTGTTGTCGTTAGTCTATTACGATGAATTCCGTTGAAGAGATAGTGGGGTTTTTTCTTTTTTTTGTTTGTGGAATTGTTTAACAGGCAGCACCTCAAAAAACTCATTGTCTAAGGTACAATTTAGAAAAGACGGGCAAATAAAATGGACAGACGAACCTAATGTCGGCTAGTCATACCGTTAGTCAGGTTAGTTGGTTGGCTGGCAAATGCACAATGAGAGTGATCGTGTGCATTTAGGCAACATCATGTACTAGTTGCTTTTTTAAGTTCGTTTGATTGTTGTTGGTGTTGTTAGCGTTGTTGTGCTTGAATTTTTTAGTTGTGTGGCTGGTTGCCTGTTTGGTCGTTTCAGTAGGTGAGGCAGAGTTTGTAAGTGAGTATGTTTTGTGTGTGTTTTTAAGTTGACCCGTACGTGGCCTCTTAGTGCCTTCGAAATAATGCACAGTAGTTTGGAGTTAGAAATAAGTAGTTAAGAACGTTATTGTTTTAGAACTAATCGAAGAAAAATCAGAAAAAATTTATGATTTATGATAGAAAAGCTTAATTGAGTTTTGTCTCAAAATAAAGAGATTTACATAAAGGGTGTCCAAAATTGAAGTATCATTTTAATTTTAATAAAAAAAATTTAATTTTTGAGATATTAAAAATATAGTTATTTTAGTTTATTGTAAGTCCCGCTTAAAAATGAAAAATTATGTCGGTCAATTGACCCCCCCCCCCCCCACCCCCTACATACCCGGCAGGCTCCCAATCTTTTACCAAGATTCTCAATCACGTTTTTCAACAAACTGTTGTCAATGGTTGATATTTGCTCGATAATGATGTTTTTAAGCACTTGAACTTTTGTGGGACTATTGCTGTACACTTTCGATTTCAAGCAACCCCACAAAGAATAGTCTAAAGGTGTCAAATCGCATGATCTTACTGGCAAATTCACTCCTCCTCTACGAGAAATAATGCAATTTTCGAACTTTTCTTTCAAAAGGATAATTGCTTCTCTTGCTGTGTGCCAAGTGGCACCATCCTGTTGAAACCACATATTCTCATCGTCTAAATCACAATTTTTCGTCAAAAAAAGATTCGGATTATCACCCTGCAGCGATTTCGTGTTTTTGGTCTGATGATACCTCCTGATCACAAACAACACCAAACCGTTTATTTTGTGTATCTTCACCCTAAATGCCGCAGTCATCTTGTTGACGTAGCGATTGATCAGGAAATGGGCTTCGTCGGTGAAGAATATTTTGTTAAAAAAATTCTTATTTTTTTTTTTGGTTTAATTTTAAAAACGCTGTGACCCTTCGTGTAACGTATCATATTAACTAGCCGGAATGTATTAACAATATAATATTAACAATATAATAGAATTTAGAATAAAAATTTCAGGTAGAAAAAATGGCAGAAAAATTTAAATGATACGTCAATTTTGAACACCCTTTATTATAAAATTTTTTTTATCAGTAGTTTTTACAGATATTTTATGGCAAGTTTTGTAATTAGAATTTGTGTTTATATTTTCGAAGAATATAAAATCAGTTTAAAAATATAAGAAATAAAAGAAGGGACTAGGTTTATAATGGTTCGCTAAAATTAAACAAACTTCTAAATCATCAAAAAATTTATAATGGCCGATTTCACCTATTTATCTACATATCAATTTATGTTTAAAACAGTGTTCAAAAATAAACAGTACATTATTAAGCGTTCGGCTCACACACGCAGGAACGATATCTATTTTTTTCGTGATTGTGTGGACAAATATAACCCTTAATACCGTTCGTAGATATTTTCAAGAAAGAGCCGAACATTATAAAGTGTTATGTTCTTCTTTTAAAAACAGAACAATTGTTGTGATACTTTAGACAAACATAATTTTAATGTTCTATAATGTTTCTTTTTTTTCATTGGTAAAGAAAAAACAAAAAATTTTAGCAACGACCGCAGAACGAACAGCTTGTGTGTGTATTGTGTATATGTTTTGCTTGTGTAAAATTATTTTGCAGGCTTTTGGTTTTTTTCGTATGTGTATTTTGTTCTTGTAAAAAATTTTTTGTTATTTTTACTAACCAAAAGGGCGCTACGCATAACAGAAACAAATGAACATTAATAAGCTGAACCGATCACAATAAAGTTTGTGGTTTAAAAAAATCCGAACGGAGTATAATTTTTGTGTTCGCAAGATGACAAACCGAAAAACGTTATCTTTTTAATGATTTAATACACAAACACTATTAGGGTTAGTGTTTTGTCTTCTGTTGGTGTAGGTTCAGCCTTAGATCCATGTAAACTACCTTCCTAAAATCAATTAAAGGCAAACAAATATGATGTTGAATAATTTTTCTTAATAATATTCGACACAAGGAACTTTTACATGATTCTTAATCCAAAAGAGTACACTCCAGAAATTTTGTTTTTAAAATATCTCGCCAAAAAATTCAAAAGATTCAGAAGTTTATAAAATCTAAAGAAAACATAAAAAAAATCCTTACCGGGCGAAGAAACAGGAAATAATGGTACACATGTTTAGTTTCTTCCAAAATTTAAGCAAAATCAAAAATTGTTAGCTAACAGTTGTCGAGTTTGAAATATTGAAATTTAAGAGAAGAATCAAAAACTATTTTAAATGATAAATTACCTTAAACCGTTTGCATTGGGTCTTCATCTGACATTTTTTTGTCATAATAAACGTCAAACTTCATATAAAAAAAAACGGAAACAAAACTTTAAAATTTTTTTTTATATAAACTTTGTCGTTTGGTATGACAAAAAATTGTCACGTGAAGACCTTATGTTATAGTTTCTTTTTTTTCTATTTTTCTTGTAAAACCTCCCAGTTAATTTGGCTATTGACAATGTTGCCAGTGATTCCAGAAGTGCAGATTTTATATCCCAAAATTGCCAAAATGCAGATTTGTAGATTTTTTAGCTCGGTGGAAACTTCTTTACATTGTCACTTCTGTTTGTACTATTTTCACTTTTCATTAGTAGAAATTTTATTCACAATAGATTACTTGAAAATTCGTATTGTCTTGACACATTAATATCAACGGATATGCACCAACGTATTCATATGTAGTTATGTATAAATATCTTTAATAATTTCTGTATTTGATCTCTTGTAAATTTTCAAATAGTTTTAACAAGATATCAAGCAATTAGCTTTTAATTTGTTGTTTCAAATAATAAATATGTGATTAATCACCCAGCCTTAGTAGTAAATTTTAAATGTAAAAATATTTAAAAATGATCAGCCATGTTCTGAAAATCGCATTCGGGTGAAATCAAAATCGAACAAATTTTTAAAAATTTTCTGTGTTGGAAGTTCAAAAAATATTTGCTTTTTCATACCTCATACTTCGGGGACCACTTATAGATATTTACCAGAACTACTTTTAAAACAACCATCGATTTTAAATTCCAGAACATTGGCCGTATATTTTAAAATGAATTATTACATCTTATTCTAAATAAACTACATAAATAATGTAATAAATGTGTTTTGAATAATTATTGAAGATTTTTCAAATCTTGGCGCAGATTTTGCAGATTTTTTGATGAAAAATTATGGTATTTTGCTGATTTTACCTCTAAAAGTTCTGGCAATACTGAATGTTGCATATTATGCAAACTGGTAGTTAGGTCTTTTATCTTATAATCTTTTGTAGATAGGGGTTTTTTTTTGTTATTAAAATCGATAATTTTGGGCGGATGAATCCAAGAGTTGTGGTCATTTGTGTTAATACAATTCATCATAATCAATGAAAAAGACGATTTTTAATTTTTATGTGTACGACTAATTATATGGATCAAATCCTTAGTAATGATATGTTTTTTTCTTATTTGAAATATCATTTTCAATTTCTTTAAATCGAAACACTGTTAACCACTTCATTGCAATCGGTGTTGTTAGAGTTTTGTTGAGCTAAAGTTTAGCATGTTCAAAAATGAGTTTAATGCCGCTTTTGGTGTTTAGTGTTTCATTGGTTCACAGTAATTTTTTCGTTTTTTTTTGCGGTTGGCATCTTTTTTTTTTAATAATAGAGGCTCTGCAAAGGCAATTTGGTTTAGACGCGAGTGTACACAAGGCTCTGGTTGTTTGCATGACATGCCAAGCCAAATTAATCCCAAAATTGTACTGATCACTGTTGTGAATACGAACAAACGAACGAATCGAACGAGTTCATACACAATAAACGCTGAGTAGTCGCAACATGCACATTCTCGTATAAACAACATGTAAAAATTGTTTTTTTTATTTTTACTGTGGCAACAAAATGCAAAAAAGCGCAACAGAGTTAAATTGTAGAAAAAGCGTTTTTTGCAAAGAAGGTGCACATAAGGGGCACTCCTTAGTAGTCGATTTGCCGTTTTTCTGTCCGTTTGTCTGTACGTTAAAGGCTGTAATTGTGTTTGTGTTGTATAAAGTTTTGGTGTGATGATATTCTAAATGCGGTTTAAGGTTACTTAAAGCTTTTGTTGTTGTCGGAGTTGTTGTTGTTTTTATTGTTGGGACATGTAGGAATCACTGCGGCTGCTGCTATGAATATTTTGTTTAGCCGAAAACGGAATTTGAATTCGTGCGCTTCGACTTGAAATTGAAATTGGGGATCTATTTTGTTTTTCCTCTAACTAATATTAGATGTATGCTTTTGTTGCTATTTTTGTTTTTGTAGTTTAGATATCATTTTCAAATAATGTAATTGCTATTGTTGTTGTTTTTATTGCCGTTGTTTACGCTTTTGTCGGTATTATGCAGAAGATTATTAAGCTTGAAAATTGTGCCGATTTTTTTGTTGTTTTTGTTAACGAAAAACAAAAATAATTTACTTCTTTTTGTGGCAGTATGTATTTTAGATTCTTTTCGATTTAAAGGTAATTAAATGAATATTTTGCATGCATGTCCGTCCGTCCGTCTGTCAGTAAATACCATATTGTATTAGTTGCATGTGTGCACTTTATTGCCAACTTTTATACCTTCGAAATATCTATTGCTTTTGCTTTTTGTATCTCAATATAATAGACAAAATTGCTGACTATTAGTAGGCCTTGTGTATTGTTATTATGTGTAAAAGTTCTATTTATTTTTCGTGTGAATTATGCTAAGTTTTACGTTTTGATGATTGTATTTTGTTTTTAGTGTCTTTTATTTTTTCGTTTTGTTGATTTTAATGTACGATCGTATCTTAGATTGATTTTTTTTTTGGTTTTGGATTTGGTAAGTAGTAGTTCAATAAACGTTCAATTTTGTTTTTCTTTTTTTTTAACTAAAATACAGTAGTTAAATGTGACCTAAAACCTAAATGATTTTGAGATTTCTTGGAAGTATTAGAATATTCCTAGACGTGGTAGTTTGTCGTATTGTCTTGAAGATGTTTGCAAAAGTAAATGTCTGAAAAGATATTTGCACGCAATTATTCAAAGTAAATGTAGTCTGATATTTATTTATTACAGGAGTAAAGATGGGATTTTTAAAGTTGCTTTTAAAGTTTGGCTACCGTCGAAAGTAGTCTGAAAATTACTTTAGTGAAAAATGGCAGCCTTGTAAAACATAAGTTTGAAGTTTCAAGGCGATACGTTGCTTAGTTTTATTTTTTGATGTCATCATAAACAAACGTTCTTAATGAATCTGAAAACATTTAAAAAAAGTCATTGTAATTTAATTCTGTACTATCATTTCAAAGTTTCTCAGTTCAAACAATATTAAAGTCAAGATAGATTATACTCTGGGGGAGTATGTTTCTTTGCTGATGACTACATAATATTAGGTTTCAGAGTTGGAGCGATACAGTCCAAGTTGGCAAGCCGAACATCATAGTGGTCCACCTACTGAGTTTTCTACTCAAAAAACGGTTTAGAAAATCCACAAAATATTGTTTAATAACACTGTGCTAGTTGAAAAAAGACAAGCTGGACACCTGACGTTTAAACTTAATTCGGGTAAGCTGAATCCAGTGGTGCTACCCGTTTTTTACGTTAGCTCTGGTTTACGAGATAAAACCGTTATTATATAAAAATTTAGAAGCCTATCTGCATTTTCCAATTTTGTATGAATTTTTAAAAAACAAAAATTTCGAAATTTAAATAAAAAATTATTTTTTTTACATAAAAAAAATAAAGGTATTCATTTCAGTTTTTTTATATGTTGGAAAAATGGAACAGTGGAAAAATGTAATTTTTATTATAAGAACCACAAGAAAAAAATTCCACCGAAGGTTAAATTTTTGTCAAACTATAACCAAGTGTAAAAAATCAGGAAAAAAAGCTATAATTTTCCACTATAAACGTCAAACGAAATGATGTTGCCATTCATAAAAAATTGCTAATTTTTAATACAAAGTACGAAAACTTATGTGCATCTCTTTTTATAAACTCTTGAATTGTACAACTCTGATTTTAAAAATTATTTTTTATAGCTACAACATTTTAAACATAACTTCTTTAACTTCATTTAACTTTCAAAAAGAAAAAACACATATTAAGAACGAGTTCAATAAAAAAGTTATAAAAAAAGAATTAAAAAAAAGAAATGAAATGAATGAAGTAAATTTAATATTCAAAAGTTTATATTGTATTGTTTGCATGAAAATGTAAATATAATCAATTTTAGTAAATGATGAGACAATTAAATAAATTAATTCACTTTTAACACTTATGTATTTCGCATATTGAAAATGTCAATTACTTCCACGAATTATTTGGCAGATATATTTTTGACAGTTTGTACTTTTTACAAAAAAAAAATAAAAAAAAAACCCGTTCCCGTCAATAAGAGTGTAATTTTTCTTTTTTCCATTTTGCCAACCAAAAAAACTTTGAAATTAATACCCTTAATATGTCTCTAAAACCACTGCTCACATTAGAAAAAAGTTTTACTTTTCTTAAAGGAAATTTTATTGCGGAATTTCGTTTTTGAGTTACGCGAATATATGTTGTGCAACCTACTCCATTTTCGAAATAACCGTATATCTCGAAAACCAGAGCTAACCTAAAAAACGGCTGGCACCACTGAATTCAGCGTACCCGAATCAGGTTAAAACGACAAGTGCCCAGCTTGTCTCCAAAAAATTTATTTTTCGAGCACAGTGTAATCGTAGACTGAAAGTGCATGAGCTAGCTGAAGTGATAGGTAGTTGAAAAAGTGCTATACATCGCACATTGACCGAAAATTTAAAGATGAAAAGCTACTCCCTTATGGGACAGAAATACAAGAAAAACAGCATCATGAAATGTTTTAATAGGGTGTTCACCAATGTTTCAAAGTAGTAAACTGGAATAAGAGAATCGTGTCCAAAAAAGTCAAAGGCAGTTTCATCTGCATGCAAGGTATTGGCTTCTGTTTTTTTGGATACGCGTTACAAAGTTTGTTTATAATTCTATGCTTAATTTTGCAGCGTTTAAGTAATGAAATCAAAAAATTTAAGTGTTGTTTTTTCATCAGCAATATGCTCAACTATTGCGATAGCCAAAGCAACTATTAGCTTCCTTTGGACTATTTTCTATTTTCAAACATGAAAATGGCTCTATGGTAACAGATTTGCCAACAATAAAGAGGTGGATCCTGCGCTTAATGGCTCTATTAAGCTATAGAATATAGCTGAGAAAAGAGTTCTTAGTGAAAGGGAGATTATGCTAAAAAAGAAATAAAAGTTGTTCTGAATTTTGTTGTGTTTTCTTTATTAGGACGGCTAATTTTGGGGCCGCCCTCGTATTTGTGACATCAAAAAAAAAAATTATAATTTGCCCAAATCTCACATTAGAATTGTATTTTTACAACCGTTTCTTTATAAAAAAAAACGATTTGGCTATTTTAAGGTTTTTTTAATACCAAAATAAAAATTTTAAACTAAAATTCGAATAGATTCCTGATGAAGTCGTAGTAATGTGAAATTAATTTACACTCACAATATTCAGTACGTAAAATTAACTGAATTTGTAATTAAAAATAAATGAAAATTCAGTTAAAAACCGGTCTACTTATTTTTCATTTATTTTTAACGAAAAGTTCTTTTAATTTTTACTGTCAAAAATTCAACCCCATGTTCCGTAAAAACAAATATATTTTCATATATTTAATATAAATTAACTATTAAAAAAATTAACTGAATATTCCGTAAAAACAAAGAAATATTCAGTTGTTTTATTAAATACAATAATTTTCGTTTACACCACAAAAGAGCAGAATGCGTTTCGTATGATAGAGAGAACATTAATTGCTTACATACCCTGTTACACAGGATTGTTTTACTCGTTAGTTTACAGAAGAATTCTCAATTATAAGACACCAGCAACATTACCGATATGGTTTCGCATTTATTTTACTTTAAAAATTTGATGTATTTAACTAAATCATTTTAACAAATAGAAAATGTTAATTTGTTACAAAAAACAAGCCCATCGTTTTTTAAAGATAAGTAAAAATTTATTTTTTGGTAGTTAAATTACATAAAAAAACTGAATATTCCTTTGTTTTTACTGAATATGTAGTTAATTTTTTGATAATAAATGTATGTAAAATAACTGAAAACTTAAATGTTTTAACGGAATTCGCGGTTGAATTTTTGACAATAAAAATTAAATGAACTTTTCTTTACTTTCAATTACATTTTCATTTAATTTAACATAAAGAAGAATTTAAGTTAATCAACGGACAATATTAACTGCAACTGAAAATCCGTATTATTTTGCACTTAGTTTTTTGAATAACTGTTATGCTGGGTACACACTATGCAACACATTTACGCAATCTAGTGAATTTAATTAATTTTCATTCATTCCAGATTGCATCAACATCAAAACGCTTTGGTATTTTGAGGTTGCATTGAAACAGATTGCATGTAGGTTGCACTGTGTCTACCCAGCATTGGAATCAGTAAAAAATAAATTTGCTTGAAATTGTTTATGTTTATTTAAAAATGACAGAACGGAATACTTCTTAAATAAACTACAGTCCGTTACTGTAATGATATGGTGAGTGTACAGATTAATCTATCTACATATATAAAAATGAAAAATATATATATAAAAATGAAAAATGTTTGTATGTTTGTTTGTTTGTTGGCTTATAGACTCCTAAACTACTGAACCGATTTTCCTGAAATTTTTACAGTATCATCACGTGAGCCCTTAAAATAAAATAGGCTACTTATTTTTTAGATAGGGGCAGGAGAATTGGTACCCCCATTGGATGCTAATAGGAAATATCGCATATCTTAAGAGCCGCTGCACGCATTTTGTTGAACTTTTGGTAGTAGGATCTTTTGAGCCCCCAAATTGAAATAAAATAGCAGCGGGGGAAGTGGTTCCCCCCATAGGACGCCAATGCTTAATATCGCATATCTTATGAACTGATATAGTGAGAATGTTAAAACTTTGTGGAAGTCACTCTTATGGTATACTACACTTTTGAAAATAAAAATAAAGCGGGGAGGGCCAAGGGGGAAAAACCTCCTATAGGATGCAAATATTAAATATCGCTCAACTGAAGAACAATTAAAGGGGGCGTCTTCAAACGTGGTTAAAGCTACTACTATGGCAAACTATAAATTTCAGTATAAAAATGGGCGGGGTAAACAGGCGAGGAGCAGTACCCCTCATAGATAGATATATTAATAAGAGCCACTGCAAGCAATTTGTTGAACTTTTGGTAGTACGATCTTCCGAGCCCCAAAATTGAAATAAAATAGCAGCGGGGGAAGTGTTACCCCCCATAGGACGCCAATGTTTAATATCGGATATCTTAAAAACTGTTATAGTGAGAAAGTTCAAACTTTGTAGAAGTCACTCTTATGGTATACTTCACTTTGAAAATAAAAATAAAGCGGGTAGGCGCAGGGGGGAACTACCTTCCATAGGATGCATATATTAAATATCTCTCGACCGATAAAGTGGTTAAAGCAGTGTAGCGAAGCGCACCGGGTTAAGCTAGTTATTTTATAAAAGTCCTTACTAATGATCTGATGATTTGGTTTTAGAAAAAATTTTGGTTTTATTTAAATATTTTAAGTGGCTTGATTTAATATAAATTTTTCGAACATTTTTTTTAACGAAATGAATTGATTGGGTATTTTTCAGTACTGCATATATATTTATTCCTATTGTTCTCATAACAGTTATAACAGATATTTGTCACTCGAATCTCTTAAGGGCTTTTATCTTGCTACAGGTCTTCATCATCTGTGCGATTTCGCTGTCGAGTTATCTTTTCTGTATGGTCGATCCATCCTCTTTTTCGGCTTCCCTGTAAAATCCAGTCAAGCCAGGTCATATAGTTTTTTGGGCCATTTATGTATAAATTTATGTATAGATCCTTGTTAGAAATTTTTCTTCGCCAAAAGATCTTCAAAAGCTATAGTAATTTTGACCTTTAGTCCGTTATAGTGAAACAGACCACAGTATCTGGAGGGAATCGAACCAGCAGCCAGTGCTTCAAGAGTTGCTGATTTGTCGTCATTAGCCAATGACTTAACAAAGAGCCATTAAAAAAAATCCGAAGGCGTTTATGCGCTCGAACGACGAGGGGGCCGGTAAACAGGATCACTACTCGAAAAAAATTGTTAAATATTTAATTTTGCAATAAATGGATTGTTAGGCGGTCTATTTGGCAAGTTGTGCCATATTGTTGGAAGTAAATGTCTTTTATGTTAAGCTGATTAATTTTTGGAAACAAAAATTCAGTCAGTATGGCTCGATAGCGCTCGCCATTCACCGTAATGTCAGCTCTTTCCGAAAAAGCATGCAAGCCGTAACAAACAGTCAATCTTAATGGATGTTATGGTGATTCGTTAACAACTTGAGGATTCTCTTTGCTCCAAATACAGCAACTTTGCTTATTGACGTAGCCAGTTAACCAAAAATGAGCTTCATAAAATGGATTGCTCTAAGAATTTCGCGAACACATTTATTTTTTTCCAAGTAAATTTCCATAGCTTGCAAGCTTTGTTCTAACATCCAACGATTCATGATGCCAAAGCTCATGCAGAAAGAAATTAATTAAACTTAATGAACACGTTTATTTAATTCAAAATCTATTAATTTCTTCTTAGTAATTTTCTTTTTATATTTCTATTAGGACGAAATATTGGGAAATCTGTAAAAGTAGAGTGATTTTATAATACAATTCGATTTGAATTTTAATGAATAATTTAGACAAAGCTCTAGCTAATACAAAAACATATGAGGACTTCCATAATAAAACGATATAATTCCACTTAATAAAATTTTTTTTTATTAAGTTTTAACTCTCACTTTGGCTTTCAAATAACATATTGTATACTGGCAGTTATAGTCATAGTTAATAAAGGGCCTAATTGTGTAGTACACAACGCAACGCCAAAATTTCATATTGAATTTTTAAATTTCAAACACTTTATATTTTGTGCCGTTGAACCATTTAAAAAACAATATGAATTTCTGTAGACAGCAACAACAAAATTATAAAATATTTTTGAATATATTTTTGCTTTCAATGAAATTTTAAGCGTTGCGTTGCGTTTTACACAATTAGGCCCTTAAACCGAACTTGTTAAAATTCACCATTAATCAGAAATAGATAAATAATATATTTTTAAACAGTTTCTGTGTGAGAACGAATTAATATTTGTCCTTTTTGTATGGAAATAAATAAAAGTTGTTTTAAACAGTTTTTCTGGGAAAACAGTTGTATAGTTGCTACACAGTGCGAAAAAGACGTTAAAATTGTCAACCAATGTTATTGAAACTATAACGAAATGTTGTCAATATTTTGACAATATTTGTTGTCACATTTGTTACAATACGGTGTCAAATTGAAAACAAAAATGTAAAAATGCCATTAAAATTGAGAACTACTAGTTGTCAAATGGGTAACGACCTATTGCAATTATTAATGGAGCTCATAATAAATCATTATTATGAAGATATTGAAAACTCAACTCTTTAGAGAAGAATAAAATGTTCTTTTTCCATTATGACGTGCGTAAAAATAACACTTTTAAGTCGTTTTATATAAAATAATATTTTTGAGTTATGACGAATTTGCAGCAAATGAGGTATGGTTTCTAATAAAAAAAAAGCTCTAAGAACGGCTTAATCTGTATGACATATTTTATAAAAATTCTAGATTTATAGGAAAAAGCACTACAGGGCACTTGTAATATTTGTATGTACTTAAAAGCTCAATTAAATGAATCTACCTAAAGCCTTCAGTTCAACTCAACAGTTCAGTTTAACTGAGAAATATACGATTTTTATATTTTTAACTGACAGTTTCAACTGAAGTGAACGTGTTTGGAGGTTCTACTGTACCGTTCGCAGTTCAATTTGTGTCGAGCGAGAGTACGTATCATGTCGCGTAAACAGAACCAAGTACACTGAGAGGGGCCAAACCGCCCTGCTCGTTGGAATCCATGTTAAGAACTGAAGTATTTTACTGCACGTGTGTGTACATCTCAGTGAACAGTTAAGTCTGTCAGTTATAACTGTAAGTAAGTGAGTGGCCGGCTTAAGGAAACACTCTAGTTGAATTAGCAAACCAAAGTCAAACATATATTTGTGTTCATAAAGATGAAATTATAAATATCATTGTTGATGACGTCATTTGCAAACAACATAGTGCTTCATTTTTTCGATTTTGCAGATTTAATGGCAGAAATTATTTCACAATTTCTTTTGGAAAGTAATATGAAGGTAATTAGGTCCATAACTCTTTTTTTCTTTGCAAACGTATATCAATATTTATATTTTATTTTCAAAATAATCAAAGTAAATATATACCCATCATTTGTTCTTATTGGTTGGATTCAGAAGGGGTTATTCTTGATTAGACTAAGAACAATGTGCTGTCGAAATGATAACTGAATGTTGCCCATATACCAACGTTGTGTTGTTAAAAATTAAAAAAAAATGTTGTCGGAATAACACCATTATAATGATAACATGTAATGGGTACTTAGTTCAGGTAAAAACAAACAATATTATTGTCAGTGGCAATAATATTATGGCTGAATCAGTCCTTAATCAAGAATAAACAACCATAATATGGTTGCCTCAACACAAATAATGGTTACTTATAACAACAATATGTTAACCACTTACAATAGTATGATTATTTGTTAACCATAAGATGTTGCTCTTGGAAAAGAGGAAACTGTTTTTATTAATGGGCCACTCAATAACTTATTTGGATAGAAAAGGGGAAAGTAAAAAAGATAAACTCACTGTTGATTGTTGGTGTTTTGTCTAAGCTTTGATATCGTTTCCAAGTAAGACTTGGACGTTTGTAATTCTCATTCATTTTGCAGATCTATCTGTGTTATATCTTTAAGTTTTTCAGATTCTTTGGAAAAGGTTTATTTATGATCTGGCCTAAGCAACCAGTGAAATTAGCGTAGAAATTAGCTTTCCCTCAACAAAAAATTTCACTGTTTTTATCAAAAAAAAAAATGGGGAATTTAGCACGCTAAAGAGAAATCTTATTAAAAAGAAATTTTGTATTCCCTAAAATAACTTTGATAAATGTTGTGTGCCTTTGACTAATATTTTAAAACTTCTGTTCTCTACTGCATTTTTGCTTCAAAAATAGATCGTTTTGTTTAAGAACTCTCCAAATACCATTCAATACTTGTGAATATTTTGAATGTCCGTCCATACATCTACTCGCACTATAATTTATTTTTTTTTTTGTACATCTAAATTTATGGGCTACACAAAAATAACTACAATATGCGATTTATATTTCAGTTACAAAATAATAAAAAAAAAAAACAACGATAGTGTAACTTTTAAATCAAACCCTGCAGGTGAATTGTTTTGAATTAATGCCATTATTTTCAAATATAACTATTAATAACCAAATTATATGGCAATATTTCAAAACTTAACAGAAAACATTTTTATTTTAGCTGACGTGAGAAATTTAAGAAAATTTTGGCTTTAAATAAGGGTTTGTAATTTTAAATGAACTTAACAAAATTTAAATACAACAATAAAATTATTATGGTATAAGAAAATATGGATAATTTAAACACAAAAAAATACCTTTTTTTTATATTCCAATTTTTCCAGAAAATATACATTTAAAAAGAAATATGAATGTAAAAACTTGAGCTTTGTTCACAATGGCAGCGACATTTTCACTTGATGTTCACGATAACGCAAGAACTTTTTTCACACCCACAAACATTTTTAGTTAAGAAAACGTTTGCCAATTTTGCCCACAACAATATGACGTATCTATTTATAATTATTTAAAAAAAAAAAATAGAGTCCGGGAATTTTTTTTTAATGATGAGTAACATTTGTTATATAAATTTTCATATTAATTGAATGTGAATTCTAAGTCAAATTACAATTTATAAAGCTTTCATATTTTAATGGTCTTAATCCTATTAACTATTATAAATTGTAATTTAACTTAGAATTCACATTCGATTAATATGAAAATCTATATCGAGCCCTAACCGCAAAAATAACCTAAGCGCCAAAAATCAGATTTTATAGGAGAGTGTTATTTTATTTCATATAAATTTTGTATGAAATTTATCGCTTACGATAAAATTGTTTTTGCTATAAAATCGTAACGGTGCCCTTTGTGACCATGACATATTAGGAGATGATGCAAGTGTTGCCAATATAGTTATTTATTCAAAAAAACGAAAATTGAAAATGATGTCACTTACGTTATTTTCGCCTCCTCTGTATGTCAACCGATTTGAACAAAATATACACCATTTGAAAGTTATTTTTAGTCACAGAAGTGCACAATATATATTGTTTAATAATTTCAGAGTTATAAGCGTTCAAATTTGTTACTAACACATTTGCAGAACAAAAAAAAATTTGTTTTTTTTTTTAATTATCTAATAATAAAAAAAATAGGGTGGTCGATTATTCGACATTTTTCATAAGCCGGTTTTCGAATATTACGACTATATAAATCTTATGTATAAATCGGCACAGGCAAAACAGTTAAGAATGCTTTCTGCCTTTGTTTGACAACCGAACCTCAATAAGGGAAAAAGTATCAATAAGGGGAAATACGGGAAATTAAATATCTTTCTTTTTTTCCGTGCTGCTATATTATAATTTTTGTATTTTTTTAAATATTGAACTAAGAAATATAAAATTTGGGTCCTGATAACCTGTAAGATGAAAACTGTTGGCAGTATTTGTTAATCATCTGGTACTATTCGAATTTTTGTTAATATTCGATCTATGAAGATAAAATTAAACATGCATGGTCCTAAGTGAATAAAAATATATAAGAGGGAGCTTTTTGGTACTTTTTCGTTGTACATCTGGTATTTTAATTAATTTTCGTTAATTTTAGACATGGAAACATAAAATTAAACATGCAATGTGCTGAGTGCATGACAATCTATAAAGGAGACTTTTTGATACTTTTTTGTTTTTCAATTGATTTTTTTTATATTCAACTTAAAATGAAATTAACTCACGTAAAGGATAAAACATGAACCGGAGGTTGGTCCCTTGCCTTATCGATCCATTAAGACGAAAAAATAAATGCTCGAAACGTATAAATTCATATATGAGTACGTAGATAAACTATGTTTCCTGCATATTTACATAACAATTTATGGTCGAATTTTGACCATTAAGCTACGGTCACACTTGTTTGACGAAAAACGCGGGACCAACAAGCAAACAAAATAATCATTTCCTTTAATTCCAATATTTATTTGGATTTTAATACCACATCTTACAAAAAACTGTTTTTTGCTATGTCTAGCAATTAACTAACTACTAACAAGAGTAGGGGTTTAGTCTTATTTGGTCAAATATTTAATAAGTGTGACCTGACCCTAGCTTTAGGCGAACACTAGTTTTTATAATTTTTTAAAACATATTGTCGAAATTTTGATTTAAAACTAAATAAAATTGTCATAAACTTTATTTACAATTTCATACAAATTATTGCTGAAGTTGAAATAGACTAAAATTTTTGGAAAAAAAACGTTAAGCTTGGTGCAGACGGTGGTGATCAGATATAACAATATTGTAAGCAGCGTTGCCAATAGAAATATATTTCTGACAATGGTGGCATCATCAGATGCATTAATTTTACACATCTGCCAAATAAAAACAAACTTACAATGTTCACACAGTTGCAAGACATTCTTAGGCAATTTAAATGACAACCGTCGACTGTACGAGGCTTAAAGTTTAATTTTTGTTTGAAAAATTTAGGGAAAATATATAAAATACTTTGAGAAGAAATAAAGTTGAAGAAGAACCAAATTGTTGCTACCATTGTGAACAAAGTTTTAGTCCTAAATCATTTTGTTACTATCACTTTAGTATTTTAAATATGAAAATCTTCAATTTTTGTAGCATTTTTACTAATCATATTGGTTTCTAATTAATAGTTTAATGAAAGGTCCTACAAAGCATTAAACAAATACTGAATAGCTTTCAGTAATATTTCAATTTAATTTAATATTTATATGCATTTTAATAACGCGCTGTGACCAATTTATTAGCACCTGCACATCATTTTAAATTAATTTTCATGGGTCAAAGACACAAAACTAAAAGCATTTTATATGACGTCTTTAATTATTTTGTTTTTCCTTTCAATTTATTACGTTTATTTTATTGGCTCTTCTAAAAAATTTTTTATGGTTTAGAGTTAAATCAATAAATTGATTGCGTAATTGTTTATATGATAACATATATGTAGTTACCCAGTTGGCCAGATCGACGTTGATCGTCATCGATGATGTATTCACGAGCTGTCCCCTATTGTTTAGGTATAGTCGCCGTGTACAGCAGTATGAGCGACAACCTCTTGTTTGGTGTTCCATTTATAACTTTGTGAAGGATAGGACGAACGGCATTGTCTTCGAAGTTATCTCCATCAAAATCTATTCGGGACAGTATAAACGACATTGTCTTAGGTGTTGTCATCTATCACACTCTATGTGGTAGAGTATCAGTTACATTTTCTTGTATAAAAAGCTATTGACGACAATATTAAAGTCAACTTCTTCTTCTGGCGTAGTTAAATGCCTTTCAATTTGGTTTGCATAAAATTCTCACATTCTTTTTTTCATTGTTGATTTAAATACCTTCAATAAAATTTACGATATTTTTACAAACTATAACTAACTCCGATTCCAACCGCTGAAATTTTTTGAGTCAAACTCCGACTCTTACTCTAACCTTGATGCTTAATGTATATTAGACTGATCCTTATTTGACTTTAAACTCTTTTTTAAATGCAATCCCATATAAATGGTCGAATATACCAAGAAAATGATTCCGTTAAAAATTTTAAATCGTTATTTTTATTCTAACACGTGTCGTATTGATATTTAATATGGTTGTTTACTTAAGTAAAGTAGAACAATTTTGGAGCAGCATGTTTTTGTGGGTACTCCGACTCCTCAAAACTTCAACTCGGACTCAACAGCCCGTGTTTAGGGATCGCCAAATACCTTTTTTTTTTTGAAAATGCTATAAAAACAAACTACTGAATATTTTCTCAAATTTCGTTTTTTGTTTGAAAGTACAATCCTTCTGGTTAATAATGGAAAAGAATTTTATTCAAATGGCTGCCTCTGTAGCCTCTGGCCATGCAGTAGCCTACACGATAGGTCCAATTATTAAGCACATTATCGATTTTGTGCACCTGTATTTCAACAATGGCTTCACGAATATTGCCCTTTAACGCGTCAATTGTCTCTGGCTTGTCGGCGTAACACTTATCTTTGACGGCACCCCACAAGTAATAGTCCAACGATGTCAAATCGCAGCTGCGAGGTGGCCAAACGACATCAGCTCTGCGGCTGATAATGCGATCTTCAAAAACAGGGCGAAAACATCGAGTATAGCTTCGGCTGTGTGGCACGTAGCGCCGTCCTGTTGAAACCAAATGATCCCAATATCCTCCTCTTCAATTTTTGTGAACAAAAATTCGTTCAACATGGCCCGATAACGATCGCCATTGACTGTAGCGGCCACTCCTTGTCCATTTTCGAAGGAGAATTACCCAATTATGCCTCTGGACCAAAATCCGCACCATACTGTGACTCGTTTTGGGTGCAATGGCTTTTCAATGTATGCGTGCGGATTTTCCGTGCCCGAAATGCGACAATTTTGTTTGTTTACATATCCGCCAAAATCAAAATGAGCTTCACCTGAAAAGATGATTTTTTTAGCCCACTTAGCGAAGCAAAAAGCGTATTTCCCAGCGTTGTTTAGCGGACTGTCAAGTAAGGAATCACCAATGAAAGTCAAATATATAGTTATATAACCAGTTAAACCAGAAATATGTTCTAAAAAACGCGATTTATGTGCATAAAATATGCAGTAAAAACTGGAAAATATGCCCTGAAAATTTTTAAAAATATGATCCAAAAAATCCAAAAATTGCTAATTGGAAAGCAAAATATTCAACAATTTATTAACAGTTCCAACAATCCTAAAATTGTAATCGGTAAATCCTAGACGAATTTTCGAGTTTTTATCCTATTTTGAACGAAAGGCAGTCATGGTCTCATAACTACAAAGTTATTTTAAAAGGTTAAAATTCATATCAGAAATATTTGTGTCGAAAATTACATAATTAGATAGTAACATCCATATGAGATTTTTGTCTTAAAGGCATTTTAGGGACGGCCGCTAAGTTGTTTATTAATGTTAATATTCAAAAAAGCATTTATAGAAGGGAGCCTTAGGCAAATGTGAACCGATTCGAAATTTGCAGTTAAATATTTTTGGAGCGAATTTTATCTTAATACATACCAACATTATTTGATGGTTTACGGACACAAAGAGTTTAATTTGGAAAGAAGTTTTTATGGGAAATATGTGAAATTATAGACAGATTCCCACAATTGATATATGTAGACTTCGTCCTTAGTACAAATAAAATGCATTTACCAAAATTGATCAAATTGTTAGCATGGACAGACAACCATTCAGACTGATGGATGGACATCGTTAGACTGATTTGAAAAGTGATTCTGAGTCGATTGGTATACTAAAACATTGGAACAGATTTCCATGTTTTAAACACATCGCCAAAAACTTATATAATTGCCTTTTCAAAGATGGCAAGATTGAAGCCATAAGTTGGGGAAAACAGGTAGAAAAAGATTATAATTTGGAAAGAAGTTTCTGTGGGGAATATGTAAAATTAAAGGCCGATTCTAACCATTTATTTAGAATTCGTTTTAAGTACAATTAAAACGTATTTACCAAATTTTATCAAATTATCTACAAGATTGTAACTTGTACTTTGCGCGCAAACTTAATATGGCAGGCAACCAGCCAGACGGGTGGATGGTTATCGTTAGATCACTTCAAAAGTGATTCTAAGTCGATCAGTATACTAAAAGATTGGTCCAGATTTCTGTTACACACATCGTTAAAAACACATATAATGGCCTTTTCCTTATATTTTTTTTTCATAAATAAAATTTTGAGTTTGAAATAACATTTAACGATCGAATGACAACCTGCTTTATCCTACAATTTTTGAATTTCGCAAAAAAATTTTATTTGCTGCCAAAGCACTTGTAGGCATCTAAAAAATCGTACATGTTTCAAAATATGCGTCAAAAAGGCAAAATATGCGCTATAAACTTGAAAAATTCTGTAAAAAGTCTGTTTTAACAAAATTATGCAAAAACATGCTGCAAACGGTAAAATATACACTAATGAATCGGTGCCAAAATTCATAAAAAGTTCTAAAACTGATAAATACACTGTTTCTGTCTTCATTGGTAGCACAAGGAAAAACACGCAATTGCATATTTGTGGTTTCCCTGTATATAACATTTAACAGAAATTAAACAAGCGAAATAAAATTGCAACTATACTAAAAAAGCACACGAAAAATTTGTCTGAAATAAATAACCATATAATAATTTTTGTGGTGGGCGTCAAAGTAGACGACATTATAATGCACGGACATTTTTGCGCATCTGATCTTGTGTGACCTCGTTGTCCGTTGTAGGAAAATTTCGTCGACGATTTGTATTAAGCTGTCTCCACTATGTCTTCTTCGACTTACTGTTGTCTTGCACCCATCGTTAAAGATGTCTTAAAAACGTTACCAACTGGGTATATGTACATTATTTATCCAAGTATGAGTGAATACTTAGATACATGCATACAAATAATAGGTGTATTAAAGTGATTAAGGTTTAAGTTACTGGAAGTCAGCAAAAAATAATGCGATAGAGATATTTTCCGCAAATGTTTATAAAACAAAATATTAAATTTATTATTTAGACTAAAATAACCGAAATTTTTAAACTTTAACTAAATATTTAGCAGTGACAAAAATTTATATAAGAAGTCAACATTGATCAAAACTCTAGAACTTTGGAACGAGTTTAGGTAATTAATTCTATGCATGATTTTTGGTTTGTACATTAAATAAAACTCACAATAAACCATATGTTGCGCATTTAACCATATTTAAAGATCATAGCTGTGCTTAACAAATAATTATATAATATGGTTTCAGGTGACAATATATCGTTTAAATCCTTATAATGTATTTGAAATGTTGCTAATTGTGGCCATATGAAAAAATGTGTTTTTTTCTGCAGGGCTAACATGAAAAATGAACCGATTTGTATAAACGGGATATATGTATAAAGCAATACTGCGAATCGATAATTTCCAATGTCCAAAAACGTTTAAGTATACAACTTGCGCAAAAGTAATGCCATAATGTTGTTTTGCGCAAAAGTAATGTCATAATCTTGATTCGGCTGCCATTTTTGAAGATGGTAATATGTAAATGTCAATGAATTTTAAAATTTATAATGTAGATGAACAGAAAATAAGTTGTCAAAAAGCCATGGTTTGACGCCGGGCTTCTATGATGTTATTTTTTATTAAGTTACATTCTGTTTTTTACTTAAATTATACGTACAGGGGTGTGCCGGAAATCGCAAAATGCCTAATTCTAATAATTTTTGGCTTAAAATCCTGTTTAAGAGGGAAATATTTGTTTAATATTTGTCATAAAATTCTTTTATTACAGAAATATTATTAAAAAACGAGGTTTAAAATTCTTTCGTTTAACGTTTGCGATTTTCAGCACACCCCTGATAAGTATATATAAACGATAAGTATGTCAATTCTATTCTATGTTACAATTTTAAAGCCATTGCTTGCTCAAAATTTAATCCATCTTTTAATCAATATGACTTTGGTCTCTAAAACCTTTCTTATGTCAATTTTACTAAATATGTACATATATGGGTAATTCCATGTCAAAACGACCAAGAGTGGGACACGACCTCTTCCGATTGTAATGAAATTTGGTGAGAAGGTTCCTTTTATCTTATAAGGATTTTAAATTTTTTTTTTCAAAAGTTACGTCATATTCAAAATGTCATAATTTCGCAGATTTAGCCGAATGTGTAGAGCTTATTTCTTCAATATCTCGAAAACTACTTGACATACGAAGATGATTTAAATGTCATTTTAAAGAGAATACTTGGGACTACAAACCATATACTGAAAAGATATACTTTTTTTGAAAAATGTAATATCTGCAAAATATTAAATTTTAAAAACGGACTAAGTCAAAAACCAATTTTTTTATTTGGCTGATTTTTTTTTTATATAATACCCCAAACTGTTCTTAAAAAATCTTGAAACTTTGAAGGAGGTGTTTTTTTTTTTAAGATATGATTTTTTTTTCTTTCGCAACCTTTGAAAAAATAATCTTAAAATAGAATTTTAATATTGTAATTTTGAGCAATAAGTAGACTGTGCTAGTTGCAAAAAACAGACCAGCCGCACATCTTGCATTTTGCCCTAATTTGAGCACGCTGAATCCAGTGGGACTTACCGTTTTTTTAGATTGGCTCTTATTTTCAAGAATTACCGTCATTTCGAAAATGTAAGAGGTTGCACAGCATATATTTGCGTAACTCAAAAACGGTTTAGTTTATTGAAATAACTAAAAAAAAAACGAAATTCAGCAATAAATAATAAAGTGGGGTTGGTCATACAGTTCACCCATCTAGAAGAAAAAAAATCATATCTTAAAAAAGAAAAAAAAAACACCTCCTTCAAAGTTTCAGGATTTTTTAAGAACAGTTTGGGGTATTATATAAAAAAAAATCAGACAAATAAAAAAATAGGTTTTTGACTTAGTCCGTTTTTAAAATTTAATATTTTGCAGATATTACATTTTTCAAAAAAATTATATCTTTTCATTATATGGTTTGTAGTCCCAAGTATTCTCTTTAAAATGACATTTAAATCATCTTCGTATGTCAAGTAGTTTTCGAGATATTGAAGAAATAAGCTCTACACATTCGGCTAAATCTGCGAAATTATGACATTTTGAATATGACGTAACTTTTGAAAAAAAAAATTTTAAATCCTTATAAGATAAAAGGAACCTTCTCACCAAATTTCATTACAATCGGAAGAGGTCGTGTCCCACTCTTGGTCGTTTTGACATGGAATGACCCATATACACAAATTTCAATCAAACATTTTTTTAATTTTGTTTGTAGTCGAAGTTCCTACAAAAGCTCGCGGACTCAGATTCCAAAAACTTTCGGCATAAAAAATATTCTACATAGAAAAAATTAACAGTGGGTTTTTATCAAACAAAAATATTGTTTTAAAAGTATTTTAATTTAATTAATGTAGATAATAGAATCAATTTTTTTTTTTTTTTTTTTTTTTGTTGAAAGAAAATTAAAAATATAATATTGAATTAATTAACATATTATTTGTTATCAAAATAACTTCTTGGGAATACAAAAATGTTTATATTAAAAGATTTTGTTCGTTGTGATTAATTTCCAATTTTTATTCTTGGTTAAAACACTGAAATTTATTGTTGAAGGGATAAGCTATTTCTATGCGCATTTCACTGGCTGGTAAACGGCAAAGTTTTTTGATTATATTTTTTAAATTAAAATTAAAAATATAATTTATTTCCACAATTTAAAATTTTTAGTAATCTATATAATCATTTTGGTGATGCAAAATCATCAAATTGTTTGCTTGATTCTAACTATTATGAATTTTGTAATTAAAGCCAATTTTTAATTTTTTCTATGTAATGCTTTTCAAAATAAAAAAAATTAAGTCAGAAAATAAGGACAAGTCTGCTTTACATATTTAAATTACTATATCAAAGCTCAATGCGGCACGTTTTAGAATTAAAATATCGATTTGAATCATTATTTTGCTCATTTAACCATGTAAAATAAGGACCAGTCTCATATACATTTAGCGTCAAGGTTGGAGTAGAATTCGAAGTTGGAGGTGAAGTCGAAGTCGGTGTCGTAGTCGGAGTCGTACTTAAAAAATTTTAGAGGATAGAGTCGGAGTTAGAACTATTTCTTGAAGACTCCACAGCTTTAATAAACATGTCTATTGGTGAAATCAATAAGTTCCCACTGTTTTATCAAAGAATATCCAAAACTCAAAATTTCAATTAAAGTGATACAAATTAAACCAACTCCATCCTTTACATTATCATTGAATGCCATTGGCATAAACAGAGACAAATATAATCTTCTTATGGGGGATTATGTATTACATTAGGGTCGCTCAAAAATTTCAAAGCCGGGGCACTCACTATTTTTTTTCATCCTTAGTTGATAGTTATAAAGTTCCAAATATTGTATGTCCTACGTGCTTAAGTTTTTAAAACTTTTAATATTTTCTTGCCATAAAATCGCTTCTTTGGTACAAGTACAAAATTCTTAAACCAAGTAAAAAAAGGATTAACCTTTTCGTTTGTAGTGCCATTCTGAGAGTTAAATTACAAAGTGAGCGTTTTAATCTCATTTAACTTATCAAAGTTTGTTGCAGATACTACACCAACATCAAACAAGTAGTTAAAAAACGATTTGCTTGTTGCGTGTAGAAACAACAAAAACAACAGAACAGATAAAAACACATTATTTTCATCTTTAAAATATAAAATTGAGAACTTTTGCTTCTCGTTTAGTTTATATTTTCAGTTTTTAATTAATTCCCATATCGGGAATGATGCTGTGCGTTTTATTATTTTTTAAATTCTGTAAGGTGTAAAACGTATACGTAAATCAATCATAATAAAATTCTCCTTCTATTTCACTTTTGGTTTATTTTAAGTACGAATTCGGGTTTGAATCAACTTTATAATACTTGAATCAAGCGCATTTTGAGATTTTTATTTAAATTAATCTCATTTTCGGATTATTTTAAGAACGAATTCTGTTTGAAGACCTTAATTAGTGTTTGGCAAATGCTAAAGAAGAGAAACAATTGCTTCTGCAACAGGTAAAAATAACAGAAAATGGAATTAAACCGAAATGACGAAACAAGCAAATTGGCTTCCGCTTTAAAGAATTAATCCATGTTGTTTTACTATATTCCAATTAGAATATTGTCTTCAAACTTTGTCAAAATACATAAATAATTTAGAGTAAGTAAAAAAATTTGATTATGAAAATTAGTTTTTAAAATTTTTATAAATTATATGCGCACCCTAATATGAATATGGATATGTTTAATATATAATGCATAAGAATAATACTTGCGATTAGTTTTTGTGCATTTATTTGAATGAGTTTGACATTGAATTTTTTGTATCAAGGGCAAAAATCAATGAAACTATAACACCAAAACAGAAGCAGACGAAAGGACATTTTCAAATCAATATTTGAAAAAAAGATGACTAAGTTTTAAACATTTAAGATCAGGAAAATATCTTAGATTTTCAAATATTTAGAACGTTATCAAAATCATTTAAAAAAAAATCATTTAAATTGAGAACGTAAGTTAAAGAAGTTGTACTAAATTAAATAAAATGTTTATTAAAAACAACGATCTAACGAATAAATATTCAAAATACACTTTTAAAATGGAAGATATTAGAGCGAAGTAATTTGTTTGGAGTACAAATTTTACAATTAAGTAAAGCATATTCATCGTCTTCATGAGATTCTCAAAAAAAAAACCGCAATTGGTGCTCGAGTTGATAATGTCTGTTTTTTTAAGCAAAGATATAACTTGCCCTGATTTTCATTAAATAGTAAGACGAAATTCCGCACAAACCCTACTGCGAAAATTCAGTTTTTCCACTTTTCGAATATATACTAGTAAGGAAGTATAGTTAACCAAGCCTGCATGGCCATAATAGAACGCACGCATAATAGAATGCAATGCCGAGAGATGAGACTAATAAGTTTTATGAGATTAAAACCCTCATTTTGTAATTTAACTCTCAGAGTGGCACTGCGAACGAAAAGTTTAATCTTTTTTTTACTTGATTTAAGACTTTTATACTTATTTCAAGAAATTCCGGGATTTATTTTCGAAAGTAATACGTAATAAAAGAAGAAACAAATCGTCGACTTAGAATCCAAACCTGCTAACTGCCTTTCAGTAAATTTTACAGGAGAGACAAACAACTTTTTATATTTCAAATGAGCTGCTTGAGAGAAAAACCAAAAATATAATCGGCTTAACGCACTTCAAGACTCAAAGTAAAGAAAAACTACATGCAGGTCGACGAGGCGTAGCTTTCTCTACATTATGGCATCAAAAGAGAAATCCACACGGCGTCAAAATCTGAATTTACATAAAAAATGGACTTAGCAGGTTTGCAAAATAAGCCGACGAAATGTGGCGGCGCCCTGAATTTACCTATCGCTGGTCAGCGAACTTTATTTTTTAGCCTCTTCATTATTGTGATGTAGGTATTAAATCAAAATTTTTTCCGTGAAATTTTACATTCGCATTCAAAGTTCTACTACTAATCTGCTCCTCAATTAGTCATTAAATATTTATGCAAATCCAAGCTTTTTATATATTTTTAATATGTTAAGCCGCTTCCATTTTTTGCAACACTATTTGTTGTGTATTCTTGAAGGTTAAAAAGTTACTTTAAGTATGTTCTTATTACTTTTCTTATATGTTCACCCCTTTTTGCTACTTGAGAATGGTATGGCTATTTAACAAATATTAACATATCTATAAAGTACAAAAATCATATGTATATCCATTTATGTACATGTGTGTATAAAGTGAATGTCCTAAAACTTGAAATGGCATTTGTATGGCATAGTAATAGTTCAAGGACATTTACTCCCGCTTTTTTTAATATACACAATATACACAACAATTTAATGTTGAAACACAATTGAAGTAATTTATTATGAACTCTTTAAAAAAGATACATTTTTTTAATATTATAAATTATGGTGAAATTCAAATATTATAAAGGAACACATGTTGCAGTTGAAGAATTATCCAAAAGTTTTCAGTTCATATTCCTTAATTTTTTTGAGAGCATTAATTCCCAAAAAAGTGGTTGTTTGAGTTCATTTTCTATATTAAGTGGCTTTTTTAAATAACAGCTTTGTATTGATTTTTATAAAGTTTATTATTTTAAATATAAATATAAATTTGGGAATTACAATAACGAAACTTGATATTAGTTTGCTGCTTGCTGGCCTGCTTTCATAATGATTGCTAAAGCACTTACCTAGTTTTTTCTAAAAATATTTAATTTTTTGATATTCTTTAATTAGGCTTGAGTTCATCAAATTTAATTTTCATTAAATTATTTTCACTGAGGAAGGAATTTTTTACAACTTGGAATTTTTATTAAAATTTATTGATAATTTTTCTTGGCTGAGCTTGGCTGAAGATAGAATGTGGTGATTCTTGAAACATGTAAAAATCAATCCGGGTTCAAATCCCAGCTCAGCCAAGAAAAATTATCAATAAATTTTAATAAAAATTCCAAGTTGTAAAAAATTCCTTCTTCAGTGAAAATAATTTAATGAAAATTAAATTTGATGAACTCAAGCCTAATTAAAGAATATCGAGAAATTAAAAATTAACAGTTCAACTAAAATCAAAATTGTTCTTAAAAATATTTGGAATTTTTTAGTCTATATTCTTCGACCTTTTAATTTTATTTGGTTTTTTAAAAAATTTTTTTGAAATTTATAAACCAACGATCCCTGAAGAAGCTGTCCATTGTGGCAGCGAAATATTGGATAAACTCTAAATAAGTATATTTTGCATAACCTGGCCTTGAGCTTGATTTAAAAATAAGAAGAAATATTTAGAATTTTTTTTTTAATCATTTTTTAGTTAAAAAAATTTAAAACTACTTCTGACTTTTTCCAAAGTTCAATTTTCTTTAAACGAAAAATATCTTAGTTCACAAAAGTTGTGTTAATCGCACAAATCTTTAGTGCCCCTTGTATGTGTCTTTAAAGGACCTGGGGTCTAATCACCGCATTCAATACTATCGAATCGAATAAACTATCGACTTTTTTGCATACGATAAACACTGACGTATCGAATGAAAACTCGTGAAATGTAATGTCGAATTTCTCGATATCGAATGCTAATATTTTAAATTCAATAAATTTCATTCGATATCGAGAGTCATGATACCAAAATAAATAATTTCGATCAATTTTGCTCGATGTCGTGTGCGGTGATTAGACCCCTGATAAGTCGTATGCAATAACACAGTGCCACATTTTCAAAGTCATCAAATGTGCTTTTCGTTTCAATTTCGGTTTATGATTGTACTTATCAAAACTTGCACAAACCCATTTGGGGCTTTCTGGCTTAGCTCGGATTTAGACTGACCGAAACTGGATTTTGAGCTTTTTTTCAAAGAACACACAATATTTCTCACGACAATAACAACTGAAATAACTTAAAAATAAAGAAAAGCTTTTTAATTTGATTTGAGAAAAACTGTACACCAAAAATAAGACATTGGTGATAACATTAAGAACTGTATTAATAGAGTTTTTCTTTTCCCGGAATTTTTCATATTCCAGGAAAGCGGGATTTATTTTTAAATTTCCCGGGATACCGGGAATTCCCGCTCAATACAAATCGATGCAAAATATTATTTAATTTAATTTATTTGAACAAATAACATTTCCTGATAGCAATTAAATAAGTTTATAAATGCATTCAACTTTTTTTATATCTGTAACAAAAAAGAAAAACTGCTTTGGCACCTTAAGATTTTCATGTTCATAACTACGTCTGGGCACAATTTCAATGATTTTGTAGGATTTTTGAGGAATTTATAGCAAAATTACTTTTTGGTTATCTTTTTTCAATTTGCAGTAATATTTGGAGCAATGAAAACTTCTGATCTGTGAAATTAGAACTGTTTAGGAATAAAAACTAAAAGAACTATAACAGCAGAGAACTGATGATTATATTAGATTCAAAGTAAATATATCTAAGCACTTATTGCCATAGAATTAATTCAAAGCCAAAAACATTAATATAAAATCAAAAAAGTTAAACAAATTATTACAAAATATTTCTTTAAAAATACGATAGTTCAGAAAAAGCATTTACATAATCGTTTGAAAGTCTATTTTGGATTTTTGTCAAAAAGATTTCAATGAGAAAACACGTTTCATGTTTGGCTTTCTAGCCAAAGGAGCATTGTATAATCTATGGACACTTCCAGTTATCTTAGCACTTCCTTCAAAACTTGTAATTCCTTCTAAAAAAATTATTTTCTTTGAATTGAATAAGCGTTTTCTTTATTAATAACTTTTTCTCATCATCTTTTACGGAATCTAATCCAAAAAATCTTTTATGCCGCTGCTCTGCACACAAAATCATTAAATTTTTTGAAAGAAATTTTTTTTTTTTTTTCTTATGCTAATTTGAAAAATATTTATTTGGTGCATTTCATAATGCACGATTAGAAGCAGTTGTGCTAGATTTAAACCAAACAAAAGAGAAAAAAAATTTAATTTAAGTCGATCAAAAACTCAAAATGCGTATTTTGCCTAACAGCGAAGATCTATTTCATGACACAACTTATTAACAATTATATCAGTAGTAAAGTTACCATAATTAAAATAAAAAAAATTCCGGGAATTCCCGCACAAATTTTCCGGAATTTTTTTCCGAAAAATGTGTGGGATCCCGGGATTTTTGTCCTTGGAAATCCCATATAAAAACCACTATTTATTAATGATGTTACAAAATCGTATCTGAGCTAAGCCAGATTTGATTAGCACTTTCAGAAACTGAAGTCTAAATCGGAGAACACATTTTATGTTTTGCACTTTGTTGCCCGACATGGATTAAGCTGCCATAGATTTGTGAGCTTAGGTTAAGAAGCTTTTATCTGGTACCACCGGATTCGGGATCCCCTACAACTTGGGTGTCAGCTTAACTATTGATATGGCACTTCAAGGAGTATGGTGGTGGTTGTGTTTTATACCCAAATCGCGGCGAGTGTTATTGTTGATCCGTGTTGAGTTGCATTGTTACCAGGTGCAAAGGAGAAACGCATTGTTTTAATCCGCTGCTAAGAGCCACATGAGATAAGGACGCAAGGCAGGTTTTCACGTTAACAAAAGGTAAAATTTGCTGAACAAAGCCACAGCAGAGAAGAAAAAAAAGTAAATATTTTTGTAGTGTTACGAGCCAACTAAAATGTTCATAAGCAAGCTTAAGCTAACGTCAAAATTAAAGAAAAGCCACTCAAATTCATTAAAGAAACAGAATGTAAAAACTTTTGATTCCTCACGGAACGTTCGTTCAGTTTCGCGCTTTGCTTAAGCACATGACATTTAAAAAAAAAACCTAACAAACATTTCCTTAAGTTTAATATGGTTTCACACATATGATTAACATGTATTCGCACAGTTTATTAAGCCACGTTATGCAAATTCTGGTTGGGTCTTTACTAAGAAAAAAGAAAATCAAAAGTGAGAGGGGGAATGTCTTTCACACATATTTAAATAGCAAAAATAAATCCTTTAGAATACGCTATATTGAAATCCTTTTGAAATACTGTTTTACTGCAAATCAAAAACAAAAATAAGTTCCATCATAAAACTTTAAAAATATCATTACAAATATATATTTTGAGAACCCATAAATTAAGTTTTCAATTTTAACTTCTTATACTATTGTAGCATTTTCCAAAACTCTAAAAATTTGCATAAAACTGCAGTATTTTCTATATAAAAACATCACCGTCATATGAAAATAAGCCAAGAGATATTTTTAAACTAGCCATAATACAAAATGGCTTAGTCTGGCAGCTTTATTAGAAATATGGTGGTTGTATATGTTATCGTTAAAAAAATCGCAGCAGTTTCGAGTCAAAAATACCCACTGTCACTATCAAAATAGAAACACCAAATTATTGAATTCATAAAGTGTAATAAAAAGTCTATTTAAAGCAAAATTTAGAATTTGTTAAAAACCGCATTTTAAAGGGTTTTACAATATTTGTTTTACAGAGCAACAACTATAATAACAAGTAAAAGTGCTATGTTCGGCTGTACTGAGTCTTTGATACTCTCCACAAAGAATTCGAATATTTTGGGAGCTGGCTTTACAAGGGATCTATAAATTATGAAGCAATCTTTATAAAAACTAACATCACAGTATTTAAACTTTTTGCGAATTAAGGGGAAATAAAATCTTTTCCAGACAGAAAGACAGACAGATGGACAGAAGGACATATGCTTGGACCGCATTTAGATTATGCAATTAACGCCGAGTTTTTTCTATTTTCTTTTAAAGTAGTTGCTACGAAACTCTTATCACATTTCCTTTTACATTTTTTTCAAGCATTTTTCAACTTTTTCAACCCCGTTTTCTTCCCTACGCCTCTTGCTAACAAAAAGTTGCATGCGAAAGTTGCGGCGTTAATTACATAATGTAAATATGGTCTAATGGAATAGGTTTACTCAAGTACCAAGAATATACAAATATGTTTATACTATACTCCCTTCACTATTGGTGGAGGGTATAAAAACGTAATAGCTAAAGAGAGTATGCATAAGCTGGGTTCGTTTACCCCAAAATTTGCAAAGATTTGTACAAATTTGTACTGGATTTTACTGAAATGCGTTCGCGTACACATAAATTTGCGAAAGTGATCATCTACTAAGAGAGTAAAGTAACAGTTGTCAGCAAAGAGCCTGCAAATTTTTACTGAACAAATTTTTGGCTGTAAAATCCAGTAGAAAATAAGAACATATGGTTCAATATAATAAAAAAGCATAAAACATACAATTTGCAAACAAAAAGTTTACAATTTGTCAATAAAAACATTTAAAAGAACAGAAGATGAATTAAAAGTCCAGCATAAACTAAAAACTGCTTTTATCAGACATGTCACAAATTCCGATCGGAATGGTTTTAATTCCGTATGTTCAATTCCGATCGATTTAGTTTTAGCTTCTTCAGATTCCGATCGATTTTGCTTAGACCCCTTTCACACTCTGCAAGTTACTTGCGCAAGTCTCTTGCGCAACTCTTGGTTTGTAGACGTCAGCGGTAAGATCGGGGTAAGGAAAAAAATATTTAGTACAGACTTTGTTGTACTCGGCAAGTTACTTGCGCAACTAACTTGCCGAGTCTGAAAGGGGTCTTAATGTGTTTTTTTTATAACAACTCTGGTTTTACAATTGGATATGGCAACTTTACATAAAAACCATATGATTTTTGTGTTAAGTATGGCAATGTTCAGAAAAAAGTGGTTTTCGAGGAAAAAAAAGGAGGCAACGCAACGGTAAAGAATTTATTATGTTTTTAATAAGATCAATATAAAGTAAAATAAATAAATCAAAAGTGTGTTATTTCTTCAATCATAAAAAACATTTCTCCATAAAAAATAGTTTTAAGTAGTTGTTTCGGTTATAAAATACTGAAACAATCAATTCCACTTAGAAAACCAAAAGTGGTTTCATTCCGAAAAAATTTTTCGTTTTTCGTTTTCTGAAGAAGCAAAATACGGAATTAACCAGGCCTGTATAATAGGTATTTTTGAAAAGTAAATTAAATTTAATATAAATAACATTGCATTAATATTTTAGGGATGTAAACCCTACAAAAATATATGAATACTTCTTACTGCATATTACCCAAGGTACCGAATATCAAAAATTAAGTAGTCATGTATTTTCGTATGTTATATAACTGAAAACAAAATAAATAGTCGTGTTCAAACTAAACAAGTCTAAAAGCTTCCACAAAAGTTCATTTAATAAATGCATTTGCTACAAATTTATAATTATTAAACTGCAATGCTTCAAGTACCAAAAACAATTGGGGGATTCACAAGGTGTCATAAAGTCATAAGTCTAAAAATAATAACATGAAAATATACGACTGTTGTAAACAACCCCTCATAATTTAGTGTGCTATTTTGAATTTAAATCAGCTTATTTAAAACGAATATCAAAAATAAATATTTTCCTAAAATCAAAACAATTTTTAATTCTAATACATGAATCAATAAATTAAGTTTTCTATTTTTTAGTCGCAAATCACAAATAAATTTAATTTTGTTTGTTTACAAAACAGCAGAGTCCTAAGCCGATATAATTTGACGCCGCAAGTGTCAAAAATTGCAAAAATTGCTAGCCGCAGGTTAAATTCCGTTATTAGCCGGATAAAACTATACCATTAACGGCGATGGCTACAAAAACTAATGCGGTTCGGCTCAGCCGCTCAGCGCAGGTCTCTTCTGATTAATTACGATAGCACAATAAACATACCAAGCTAAGTTCTATTAATTTAAGACACTTTTTGTTTACAAAGCAACAACAATATTTTAAAACCATTGTAAAATGTTAGAACACTATGACAATATAACATAATAGCACACCTTGTGAATACCCAAAATCTATACTGGGTAGTCTAAATAACGCATATTTTATAACAGTATACATTTTAGCGATTAAATGTTTGAATTAACCTGCAAGTTTTTGTAATTTTTCCCGGTCGTTTACTTTTTTGTGCAAGAGCCAGTTTTGAGAGTAAAAATTTCATATTGCCCAAAATTTATTCACCTACTGGATTTTACTGGAAAAGTAAATAAACGCACCTATAGATGGATAAACTCGACTAGAGATATCGGCTAGAAATAAATATTTTTCTATTTTGTGTCACGCCCATTTCTTTAATCCCGCCCATATATTGTCAGATGTAGTGTATTGGTAACCAAGATGCTTGTACCTTATTTGGAAACTTTGCCGCTTGTCGTTCTCCAGATACACAGAACAAAAAACCAACAACAAGGACTTTAGGGGTAAACAAATTAGAGGCAGTCGTGATTTTCTGTTCATATCTCAGTTATTTGTCAACCGATCTAGTTAAATTTCAATAGCAAGCTTTCAATAGACAGACATGCATCGTCAAATCAACTTCGCTACTTCTAAGGATCCATATATAAACTTAAGAGAGTCGAAGATTAATATTGTACAAATTACAAAAGGAGTGACAAACTTTGGAATACCCTTTCCATCTGTGGTGACAGCTATATTAAACTATTACTTTTTTGATTCGAAAGCAATTTTATTTCTAATTCTTTCAATCGATAGTGAACAAATGGAAGTTATTTGTTCAGTGTTGTAGAGCATTTATTTGATTTTTCACAACACTAAAAAGAATGATTTCGATTTGACTGAAGGAGTCAGAAATAAAATTGCTTTCGAATCGAATAATTATTCGATCATTGGAACGTTGTCGGCAGTAGGCTTTTATAAAAATCAAGATTTAAAAGAACTACTGGTCCTATCAATATAAAACTTTTGACATTTGCAAATGTATTACAAGTTGATCTGAATTTTTTTATTAGAAAATGTAGTTCAAATTTACAAAATACTTGCTTTCCAGATAAACTACACTACACTACTTGTGTGTGTGTGTATGTTTGCATGTACTATATGAAACAGCAGAATAAAAACTAAACTCTTTTGTTTCTAGTTTCTTTAAAAAAAAAATGAAAAAAATGCATTAAATAACTTTATTTTTAATTAAAACAATGCCTCGCCCCATTAAATGAATGCGAAGAAATCAACAAAAATAAAATCTTTTTTTAAAAAAAAGTACACTACACTATAACTATGACTTCATTCATAGGCTGGCGGCACACTGGTACAAAAAAATTCACACACACACACCATCAGATTTTTTCCGTACAGACCACATAACCTGCATTGCATTTGCAATGCATTTGACATTGACATTAAACTTAATTCAACTTCAGCCATGACTTCATTCCTTCCTTTTGCTGCCGTAAGTTGTCGGTCGTTTCGCACTGATATGTATAATGCCAACCAACTACCAACAACAACTGCTTGAGAGCAAAAATAACAAAAACTTAACTAAACTGTATTAAAACAATTTATATAGAAGCACAAAAAAATCAAACCTATAAAAACCAAAGCAAGAAGTACATTTCAAATTGCAAGTAGAAAAAACTGTAACAGAAATATCAGCAAATAAATTACAATTTTTTTTCTATTAAACATTTCAGTAAGACGGGGTTGTTTAATTTTAAATGCTAAAAATTACTTCTTAGTTAAATGGATACACAAACTGCATGTCTCTACTTATTGCGAGTGTAACTAGAGTTATTAAACGAAAAAAAGTTTAGAAATGTTTAAAAGACAAGACAAATAGATTATTAACAGGGATGAATTACGAAAGAGCACAAGTCATTTGTACGACTACTTAGCCTGAGAGTTAGAGAGTTTTTTAGTGAAGACAATGTCACTTTTCGCTCAAAATCCATGTTAATTTTAAGAAAAAAAAAAATAAATAAGATTGCTTTATTCGACGAAGCCGAATCTTATATGCCTTTCGCTTTAGTGCATAACGTTAAATAAATACCGTTCTTTAGATATAAAAAATCTAATTTGTGCCGCGCTTAATTCTTCAATCCTACCCACATTATGTCGGATTGTGTGTATTGATTACTTTCTCGAAAGCTTTAGCTCTAGATGTTCTGCAGATATACAGTAATCCATAATGTCTTTGTACGAAAGTTGCTAAGCGCACTTCTCCAATCCCGCCCGTATCATAGAGGTCATTGTACAATGTTTTCCTTACCGTTCTTTAGATATCAGTAAATCTTTTTTGTGCCAAGCCCAGTTAAGTCGGAACGACAAACTTGAATATACCCTTTTGCCTTTTCCCAATAAATAATTTGGTACAATTGGTTCAAGTACTTATTAAGCTGGGTGACAAAACTTCGATAGCAGTGGGCAACGCACCAAATGTATCCTGACTTCTGTCCATTGTTTTTAGTTTAATTGAGAGTGCTGATTTCGATGGCATCATTAGTTTATTTCTAATAGCTTTAATTTTAAAGACATAGTGGCAATTAATAATTAACACCAGTATTTGTATTGTTCGCCTAATATTTCACTAATGAATATTTTCTGGATTATTAATCTACATTAAAATCTCTTTTATTTGAATAAAGTCAGATTGGTGAGTATATCAGGATATCCATCTTGTCCTAAAACTTTGAAAAATCCAAATGTTTCTCCCCATTTTTCAATGTATGCACAAACTACACATTCCAACGAACTTATTTTAGTAAAAAAAAATTCAAATACATTAAAAGGGTATTTAAATATTTTAAAAACCTCTTCACTAATTTTTTACGTGTTTTAAATAGTACCAAAAATAACCAGCTTCTGGAAGATTACGGGGCTCTCCATTAACCATCGCCATAAAGACTCTGCGCAGTTTTGTCAAACAGTATTTAGCACTTATTTAATACTATGGGTATGAAACCTTAATCTAACGGATAGCTTAGGTTCAGTTAGGTTCCAATGGCAGCCGTGATCAAACACAGCTCACGTGGGCCCTTTAATTAGTTGCCGAATGCCAGGCAATTACAGAGACGATGTTCCGTTGACTCCTCCTCCTCCTCGTCGCCGCGGATAGCTAATTATATTGACATTTTTTTTAAGATAGGTTTTGCGTCAGATACATTATACATTATAATGAGAAGCCATATAGACAGATTATGTAACCAAACTGCAAAAAAAAGTAAATTTTTGTACCATAAAAAAATACATTTTATAACGGAAATCTTTTTTTGAACTTTTTTTAAATTGTAGCCTTTCGTAAAAAGGTACTTACTTTACTTCATCGTTTTTTGTTTTCTTCAAAAAGTACTTTTTTGGAATTTATTTTATTTTATTTATTTATTTATTTATTTATTTATTAATTTATTTATTTATTAATTTATTTATTTATTTATTTATTTATTTATTTATTTATTTATTTATTTATTTATTTATTTATTTATTTATTTATTTATTTATTTATTTATTTATTTATTTATTTATTTATTTATTTATTTATTTATTTATTTATTTATTTATTTATTTATTTATTTATTTATTTATTTATTTATTTATTTATTTATTTATTTATTTATTTATTTATTTATTTATTTATTTATTTATTTATTTATTTATTTATTTATTTATTTATTTATTTATTTATTTATTTATTTATTTATTTATTTATTTATTTATTTATTTATTTATTTATTTATTTATTTATTTATTTATTTATTTATTTATTTATTTATTTATTTATTTATTTATTTATTTATTTATTTATTTATTTATTTATTTATTTATTTATTTATTTATTTATTTATTTATTTATTTATTTATTTATTTATTTATTTATTTATTTATTTATTTATTTATTTATTTATTTATTTATTTATTTATTTATTTATTTATTTATTTATTTATTTATTTATTTATTTATTTATTTATTTATTTATTTATTTATTTATTTATTTATTTATTTATTTATTTATTTATTTATTTATTTATTTATTTATTTATTTATTTATTTATTTATTTATTTATTTATTTATTTATTTATTTATTTATTTATTTATTTATTTATTTATTTATTTATTTATTTATTTATTTATTTATTTATTTATTTATTTATTTATTTATTTATTTATTTATTTATTTATTTATTTATTTATTTATTTATTTATTTATTTATTTATTTATTTATTTATTTATTTATTTATTTATTTATTTATTTATTTATTTATTTATTTATTTATTTATTTATTTATTTATTTATTTATTTATTTATTTATTTATTTATTTATTTATTTATTTATTTATTTATTTATTTATTTATTTATTTATTTATTTATTTATTTATAGTTAATCTGTATAAAAGAAAAAAGTCTTACAATGACACAGAGGTTCATATTGTTCAATATTTAAATTGTAAATTATTTTGACAATTAAAACTTAAACATTAATCCATTAACAAAAGATTACGGAATTAAACAACTTAAATAATTCAATTACAATTTATAAAATGTTGAAATAATAAACTTATTTTCAAGAATAAAGAAAAATTCAAATTTATTTAATAAAAATTAAGAAAATTACTCAAATAATAGTTTTTTAAACTGTAGAGCGTTGCTTATATCCTTAATACTTCTAGGTAGTATGTTCCAAAGACGTACAACATAACATCAATATGATCGAACAATAGGTCTTCGTTTACTTTCTGAGGAGAAAATTTCACATCCATATAATTACGTTGGGATAAGGTATGTTTTTGCAAGTGTAAGTCTAATTTTTAACGGGGTACCATATGCTGTAGACCAAAGGGTCTCCACTACTTTTATTTATATTTTATAAATTTTTACATCAATTAATGTTGTATTATTTTTAATAAGTAACAGTTCTACTTTTCCTAAAAGAACCTTTTTCTTCTTTATTTGCCTAATCGATATTTGAATGTAAGCGATCATACAATTATATTAATTGCATTTCAAAAATAACTACATCTGTTTCTACTATCTGTTTCTTTCCGCATTCAAGACATTTTCCGCCGTGCGAAATTCTTCTATATATTTAGCCAAGCCAAGTGCTTTACAGTTTCTGTAACGTATTCCTTCAATTTTTGTTTTTAGAATCGTTTGCAATAGTTTATATTTGTCATTTCTCATAATAAAATAATTTTTTTTTTTCTTGATTAAGTCTTGTCAGTACTTTGATGTTTGTTACTTAAGCGGTCCAAGGTATTCAATACTCGTCGGTAGATCCACATTTTGAATGCTTTTAAATTTTTCATATCAGCAATTTTAATCGTTAGCCCGCCTAACGCATTTAATAAAACTGACCATATTTTACATTTAATGACCCGTGCTTTTTTAATCCCAATTATTATATCAAAATTGGGCAAAACTTTCTATCATTTTTTAAAACCCCGAGTTATTTAAATTTCTGTTCTCTCTCGATATAAGTGTTCAAATAGAACTGTATCGGGACCAGATTTTCCATTGCGATCAAAAATGAGAGAGACAGGGTAGGAGGTAGAATATTTGGAGTTATAGGTATGTTTTGATGCCAAATAAAACCAAATGTGAAACAAATGTTTTTGACAAGAAAATGGAAAAAATTGGATAGTGACACCTTAATGAGCTCGCGGTATGAAATATATTTTAGAACATTTTCTCATACTTATCAAATATACATACAAAGACTCACGCAAATCGTTTGGGCCGTTTCGGAGCAGTTTAAGCACAAAATCGGGACACGAGATTTTAATTTAAAACTAATTGAATTTTTATTGCAATAACTTTCTGATTCAAATAACGTAAATTATAAGAAATTATAGCTTATTTTATC
Source organism: Pollenia labialis (assembly GCA_949318255.1). NCBI lineage: Eukaryota > Metazoa > Arthropoda > Insecta > Diptera > Polleniidae > Pollenia > Pollenia labialis. Next base: position 124,652,762 of record OX439141.1, read on the forward strand.
AAAAATTGGAAATTAAATAAATAAATAAATACAAAAACAAAAAGTAAAGGATAAAAGGAAATATAAAGTTTCAAATTCTTCCTTTTAAACTTTAAATAAATGACTAATATTTTTTGTAAAAACTAATTAAATGCGGTAAAAACTGCATTTGTATAAACTTTCCCACCCTTGATTCAAATAACAAAAACAATTTGAATAATTTGCCGCCAGCTTCAAAATAAAAATGATGAAATATTAAGTTTTAGTTTGTTAGTAGCATCTAATTTTTTTTTAATATCTATTAAAATCTGTTAAAAAAAACATAAAGGTTTTTATATTGAATAGCTGTTTATGTTTTACAAAGAGTTTTCTTTATATTTGAAGTGCGCTTTTTGATTCATTAAACTTTATGCAAATTCGAACAAATATATCATTTAATAGTGGCTACGCGTGAAGCGTCAAAAATGTACAAAGTCTGGCCATTTGTTAAGACTCATCAAATAAAATTTTTGGAAAAACTTTTCCTGATGATCTGGCTTAAGCAACCAGTGAAATGCACATAGAAACTAAAAATTGGGAATTTAGCACACCAAACAAAATTTTATTAATGTATTCCCAAAAATAACTTTAAAAACTAATTTTAATTTTCAACAAGTTAGAGCGCTACACGCGGTTAGATCTGTATTAAATTCTTGACGGATAATCAGAAAGCTTCAGTAAAATATCATGATTCGCAACAGTTTAAGCCGATCTTAAATGATTTTCAGGAGGGGAATTTATATTGGTGCCATGGATAGGTATGAACCAATCATCCTAAGATGCTGCAGAGTTATTTCTGGTATTAAAAAACATAAATTTCAATACAGCGATAAAATTAGTTTAAGCAATATCTATATCTGTTACGGTTTTACGCGTATTTAATTAATTTACCAGAGGGGGCTGTATATGGAGCCTATAGTAAATTATGGACCGATCATCACGAAATTTCACAGTGTTATTTTTAGTCCTATAAAACTGTGACGTAACAAATTTTGTTATTTTTTACGGTTTTAGGCGTTCTAAACAGTTTTCCGGGAGTAGGGTTTAAATGGGGCCTAGGAAAATTATGGACGGATCTTCACGAAATTTTACAGCGTGATTTCCAGTCGAATAAACCAAATTTTTGCAAGATCTTGTATCATTTCATGCATTTTTCCACAATTGATTTTAGTTTTCGTAGCAAAATTATCAATTTTTCAATTTTTTGTTTTCAACAGACGGACAGACGGGCTTTATGGGGTCTGAGATAAATAATAAAAAGGTTTTACACGGAAGGGCAAACTTAGTTTACCCTCTTCACAACTTATTGTGGTGGATGCTATAAAAATAGGTTACATATCAAATCTTTTTACTGCTTATTTTCGAACCACAACTGTTCGTACACATAAATCGACATACTAGACGTATGAGTAACCTGGTACTTGCTTGTTCTCTGTTATTACAAGTTTTCCTTTACTAGTCATATAACTCAACTAAAGATTTGCTTTTGATAATTATCTTTCCTTTCGTTTTCACATTAATTAACAACAAATTAGTACTATTAATCTGTTTCATTAGACCGACCCACCGACATCACTGAATGGGCCAACAATGAAAACAAAAACTTTAACATTGAAAATGAGCTACACAAACTTAATAACTCACTTACTTGGCTATAAATTGTCTGGCGGGCTGGGCTGGTTGGTCGAATATATTGTTTCAATGGTTTCATGCGACTTTGGTTTTGTTTGACTGGTATGGAAGTAGACATACATACATACATATGAACATGGTATGCAACTAATGACGTCATTAGTTGGCATTTCCGTCTTTATATGTTTCTTAAAGGAGAAACATTAGAAAGAACATTGTAGGGGTAATATTTCTTACAGTCATCCAATTGTTGTTATTTTTACAACAGGCATTCGCTATCTAAAAATATTCAAAACAAACTATAACGTCATGTCAGGTGGCTGTTTTTGAGGGGGTTTCAGATAACTCACATTGAAGTCATCGTTGAAAGTAAAATAGAGAGCTGCAGGAAAAAAAGACTTTTGATTTCAATATGTATAAATAAAATACGTTGATATGAGCAGTATTTCAATAAAGCTTTTTTTAACTTTAAGTTTTGTATTTTTTTTTTAGAAAATATTGTACATGCGCAATTTGCCAACGCAATATTTAATTAAAAATGTACGTTGATGTAATATAATTTGTAACGACCATGGCTGTGACTTAATAACAATGACGTTGAAAATGTTCATTGTGTCAGGACTGCAATAAAAAAAGCACTTTGTGTAAGAACCAGTGTTGCCAGAAATGAGGAATAATCCTTAACAGCATGTCCCTCAGTTTCGAACGAAAATTTCTTTAATATTTAAGCTGAATGTGCTGTTTTCACATTAGAAGGTATTGAACGTGTAGTAAATTGGGTATGGGCATTTCTAGCGAAAACTCTACTTTTTGTTACGTAACGCCAACAAGTTATCAAAATTGTTTCTCAAAAAAATGTGTGGCGCAGAATAAATAGTTTATAACTATTTTATATATGCGATATATTATGGGGGAATTTTTTTCAATTAGATTAAAAAATATATATCCTGCAAGTGATGTCCATTTTCTGCTTCGTACAAACGTCCTTTTTTTAGCATATTTTTCATAACTTTTCGCAAAATTTTTGGGTGTAATGGCCATGATTTCATTTCGAATGTTGGTTTTTAGTTAGAGTATGTTTCTTGGTTTGTTAATAGAAACTTAGGAAAATTCGAACAGATTTTTTAAATTCTTTTAGTTTAAAATAATTAGCATTGTAAGCTTAAAAAATGATTTCAACAAACATTATCGTCTGTGCCTAAAATAGTTTTTCTTTTTTTTTGTGTAGGGAAAAAATTGGGAGTTTTTAGACTGTGGTAACACTAGTCAAATCATGCAATCATGTAAGTGTAATTATATTTGGATTATCTATAGTACATATGCTAGTAATCAATTTCTTTATTTAGTTTTAAATCTTTAATCGAATAAAAAAATCAAAAATAAGCCCATATAAATAGAAACTTTATTATACTGTTAATAACACATTAAAGTTATAATTTAACAAAGTTTGTTCGTGTGTAATCTTTTGGCTTTGCTTACAAATAGGAACATATTGCTGTTAAAATTTGATCAAAATAACTCCTCTGTAGCCAGTTTATTTTAAAAGGGTGTCCCAATAAACTCAAGGCTGTTACTAATTCAGAGTGTTGCACATTTTTAATATATAAAAGTAGATTTAAAAACTTACTAATTACGAATATTTACAAAAACTAGTTTAAACAATTAAATTGCAAAATAATATACAAAGTTTTTAAGTCTTTGCACAGACAAAGGTGAAATTTTTGATATTTTTCAATTTGGCTTAAGCTTGTCAAATTTATCATTAATAATATTTAGTTTTAATATGCTAAATTCCCAATTCTTATACCGTCTTCAGATATGCACCTTAATTGGGTTTTACGCAATAAATAACATTATCGAGCTCAATTATCCATATAAAATTGCAATTTCGTTATTGCTCAATTAATACAAATTGCTATAAATATTGAGTAAAATTAAAATGCGACCCTGTCACAAGTGTGCTTAGTGAGCAAAATATTATGACTTACTAAGCAAAGTGTTTTGACATTACAACAAAGCAAAGGCCCATCCATTAGGTCAGATGATTATTCCTTTAAGATGTCAAAAATTGTTTACATTTTGCTTATATATCGAGCCCTAACCGCGAAAATAACGTAAGCGACATAATTTTCAATTTTCGATTTTTTTAATACATGACTTTATTGGCAACACTTACATCATCTTCTAAAATGTCATGGTCACATAAGGTACCGTTACGATTTTGTATAAAGAAGAATTTTATCGTAAGCGACAAATTTCATACAAAATTTATATGAAAGAAGATAAAAATAGTCTCTCCTGTAAAATTTGATTTTTTGCGCTTACGTTATTTTCGCGGTTAGGGCTCGATATGTACATTTTTATTAACGTTGAATATTGTATGTAGTAGAAATATACAAACAATGTTTTTTTTATCATTTCCTATTTTGAAGCTTGTTAGGCCCGGAACTTTAATGTAAATAAAACATCAATTTTATTACAGTTTTTTCCCAACGTTTCGTAGAGTATTTTTCTACTTCTTAAGGGGGTGTCTATTTAAATATGTGTAAAAACGTACATTATAATACAATATTTTTTTAAACCATGTAAATAACTTACAAATTTTTTGATTATATTACATTTTTAAATATTTTATTTCAATGTGGAAATTTTTTTGTAAAACTGTCAAACGCCAATTGAGTTAGCTAAATTATGTATATGTGAACAAAAAGATAATTTTGCCAATAAACCGAATATTGACTCAATAAAAAAAGGTATATCTGAACATGTTATTATACTATTCATAAACTAAAATTTATTGTTGGTGGGATAAGCTATTCCTATGCGTATTTCATTGGTTGCTTAGGCCAGATCATCAGGAAACATCATCCAAAGATTTTAGAAAAGCTAAAGATATTTTGCAAATAAAACTGTTAAGCGAATAAGAATTATAAATTTAATTTAATTTTCATTTAATTATTTAAGTGAAGAAAGGAATTTTACAACATGAAATGAATTAAAATTTTTTTGATACACTTAAATCTTGACTGACCAGTGGATTGAACATGGGTCGAATTAACATTTTTCGAGAATAGCCACATTCCCATCATCAGAATTCTTTGCAGTTTAAGTGCTTGCGCCACTGCAGCGCATGCCAGGTTATAGTCAGACTTCAATCTAAACGAATGGTATTGGTGGATCGTGGATCATTCAATTTATTAACATGTTTCTTGCTTCTTCCTTTTTTATAAAAACCTTTGTAAGTGCATTAGTGTTCTATGTTTTATTCCTTTGTTTATTTTTTTCGCTGACTTTTCTTACAACAACTTAAACATATAAAGCTAGTGCCATTGCTATTATTTTAAAAAACAATTGTGATTTTTTATTGAACTGTTGGTTTTAAATTGCAATTTTTGATATTCATCAAACTTAATTTTCATGATTTTTTTTTTATTATTTTTGATTTCTTTTATCAGTTAGGGCGTTAGAGAAAATTAATTCAGAAAAACTTTGTGTTTGATGTAAATCATAACTGCATTTTAAAAAAACTTGTAAACAAAGGGTGTATTCAAGCTCAATATTGCCAATTTTTTGATTCACTGGTTTGTTAATAGACAAAATTGCTGCACATAGAGTGAAACTAATTTACAACAGCCACTACAGACTCCGTTTTATACAGAAAAATGTACCGCTAGGTGCAGCTTTTGCTGCTAGCATCATCCAACCTTATTTCCTTAAAAATGAGCCGGAGATCGCGTTACGGTGAATAAAGATCATTTTTCTTTTTTGTGTGAAAATATTGATAACCTCGATTCGGCTGAGCTGTTGGTTCCGACTATGCTCTTTATTCGAAACAGCCGCGGTACCCATATGCCCGAAATCATTTTCATATGGAATTGTGATGTAAAATTACATTTATCATCAGGGACCGTAACTGTTATGACTTTTATCAAAAAAATCAAGAAATAAGAGTTATTTTTGATTTTTATATTTTTAAATGAAAAATAAAAGTTATTTTTGATTTTTATATTTTTAAATGAAAAATAAAAGTTATATTTTGATTTTTATATTTTTATATCAATTATAAAAAATCAATTCAAAACTCTTATTTATTTGTTGATGCTGTATGTATAATAATATGCGGCTTCATTCAAATTTCTATATGAATATAATATACAAGCATATAACTACTGGCAGGATCAACCAGAATAATATTTCAAAAATATTATCTAAAAATAACGGACATTCAGCCATTGCCTACTGCGTCCACGTCATTTTTTCAATTTTACCATTCTCACAGAATTTGCGGAATAGTTTTTTATTTCATTTATTTAATTTCATTGCTAACCAAATATAATTTTCTTATTATATGGTTGGTGTTTTGATGTACAATTAAGAATTATACTTCTTCAAAATATAGAAGCTTTTATATGCCCTCTTATAGCACCTAAGCTTAGAGGTATATATATTATTCAGGGTACTACTTAGTATTTAAATAAATATTTTCAAGAAAACATCCAATTTTTAGATTTTTCGTTTATCATATAATGAAAAAATTACTTCCTTCCTATATGACAAATTACTTAATACAACATAAAATATAACGCTAGTTATACGCTAAAAAAAATAGCATACACCCCAAACATTTATGAAAACATTCCCATCGGATTATCAACATTAAATATTACGAAGAATTTGTATTTAAACAAAAACCCATCCAATATCAAGTGAATTACATTAAACAATTCAATATGCAATTTTTGATATTGACGATATTTTTTGTCGACTTGGTTTTCATAAGCAAGTTCTTATAGATAGTTACGTGTAACTTCACCGCCAATTTCAGTTTTTGAAAAATTAAAAAATTCATAACTTCGGTTCTTAATAAAAATTTTTAAATTTTTTTTTTTGATTATGAACAATAATAAGCTTAACTAAAAATTTGATAAAAAAATTTTTGATTTTTTTCAAAATTGTGGATTTTTTTTTTAAATTGCACAAAGTGAACATTGGGATAAATTCGTTTTTGAAATTTTGAAAAATTAAAATTTATTAAAAATTCTTTTTGCAAATGAACAATATTAATTTATGTAAATAAATAATAAAAATTTTATACTTAATAGCATTTAACCCGCAACTTCGTTGCCTGTATGCCAAAGTTTATTTTCTCATTCACTCAGGACCTTGCATCTTGAATTTTTCGGATATTCAAAAAGTACCAGTTAAAGAACAAAAAAGTACCAAAAACTTCCCTCATAGATTCTTGTCCACTCAGGACATTACATGTTGACTTTTATGTTTCTAGGTCCAATATTAACGTTAATTAAAAAAATAGCAGTTGTAGAACCAAAAAGCTAAACAAAAATATCAAATTTCCCGTATTTCCTGTTTTGGTACTATTTTTCCCCCCATTAAAGTATCAAAAATTTCAGTATTGTAGTGGGAGCCCATAATTCAGTACAAATATGTCAAACAATGGAGGAAAATGTTTTGTAAAAAAAGTACCAAAAATAGTTACGATTTTCACCCCTTAAATGTTCGAATTTCGAAAAAGTACCAAATTCGTATTCGTATTTTTTTGATAAGTTTCGAATGTGGTATAAACTTTGGTTCTATGTTTATTGGTTCAAAAGATAGATGGGGTGTCAAAAAAGTACCAAAATTCAGGTTTTACCCGTTTACTCCCTAAAAGGGCCGAATTTCAAAAAAGTACCACCCACCTGTCCGCTTATTTTTCCAAAGAACAACGATAAGTATTACATTTTTTTTGTATCTGTTTTAGTTTTGGACATATAAATACGGTAACCTATTTTCCCGTTTTTACCCTTTTTTACCCCCTAAACATTTGAATTTCCAAAAATCCCGTCTTAGTGGATCGATTTGGAGAGTGACCAATCTCTGGTCCAAATTTCAAGTTATGAGCTTCAGGCGTTTAGGCTGTGCGATGATGAATCAGTGAGTCAGTCAGTGAGTCAGTCAGTAACGTTACAATTGTATATATATAGATTATGTGACTTATCCATTATCAGCTATAAAAACATGAATGCATAGAAATAGCTTATAAGTTTTGGCTGACATTCATGTCAGTGTTAAGAGGTCGTTTTCAGGTGTTCAATTTTACCATCATAATTGATTTTAAATGTTCCTCAGATAAATTATATCTCAAATCTCCCAATATTAAGCTGAAAATGACCTTTCTACACTGACTTGAATGGCAGCCGAAACTTATAAGCTATTTCTGTGCATTCATGTTTTTATAGCTGATAATGGATAAGTCACATAATATATTATATTCATATAGAAATTTGAATGAAGCAGCATATTATTGTACATACGGCATCAACAAATAAATAAGAGTTTTGAATTGATTTTTATTATTGATATAAAAATATAAAAATTAAAAATAACTCTTATTTCTTGATTTAAAAATATAAAAATCAAAAATAACTTTTATTTTTATTTAAAAATATAAAAATCAAAAATAACTTTTATTTTTCATTTATAAAAATACAAATCAAAAATAACTCTTATTTTTGATTGTTAAAATAAAAATCAAAAATTTAAATATCATGCAATATTTTGGATTCATTTCGCCTAAAAATCATGATGGTGTAATTAAAAGTTGTCTACGATGTTCATTTATGTATGATTTATTTCTTCAAAAATTGAAAAATAACTCTTATTTTCGGTCCCTGTTTATCATTATTTATTAAAATTTCAAGCAATATCTTGTCTTAAAAATCTCCCTTTGTTTCATAGAAAATAAATAAAATTTATAAAAAAAAATTGCCAGCACTGCTTGTGCTCGGTATCGCAAATTGCAAAAGTCTAAAGCGCTGTTATCTAAGCAACAAATTTTATATATATGTGTAATATGATCAGATGTAGTCAGTTTTGTTTTAATACTTGACAAATTAAAAAAAAATTAAGTTACTTCAGATCCGTTAGGTCGAAGTTTCACTGTATATGAAAGCTATGACCAGGGCCCTGTTTCTCAAAACAACAAGTTAAAAATCTACAAGTAAAATATATTTGAAACAAAAACGAAAATTGTTAAATTTTAGCTTTTTTAACGTATTTTACTTGTCGATTTGAAAGTTGTAGTTTTGAGAAACAGGGCTCAGTTATAGTCTATCCGAATAAAATTTTGTCAAGGTTTTAAGATTTTTATTTTGGTAACACTTGCCAAATTTTTTTAACGTGAAATAAAGCTATGGTCTATAACTATGGTATATTATCCACTCTTTTGGTCATGATTTTAACATTTTTAAGCAGTTTAATCGATTTACGCCATTAATTTAATTTAAAAGTTTTCAGAAGGGATACTTATAGACTAAAAAGGCTGGTCAAAAAAACTCACTGCTTTAATACAGGGGACAAATTACGGCATTCAATATCGATCATAGTTAAAATGCAGTTTAAATGAAATCGCAATGGTATCGCAAGCCGTAATTTGCCGCCAAGTCTTATAGCCAAGCAGATGGACAGTCGTTTTCTAATCTCCTTAGAATTAATTTTAAATCTTTTATTATGCTGAAGTCAGGTGGGTTTATGAATTAATTCCGGCCTTAACAAACACCAGCACAAGCGCATAACGCTATACCCTTTAATGTTGGTAAAAAAAAAACAAATTTCATTATATTTCATAAGTATTTACTCGAAACTTCTTTAAACAAACCCTTTTTGAAATCCATTATTTAACTTTTTATTCTTTCAGGTACCTAAAATTAAACACGCTAACAATTTATGGTGAGGCTTTTATGCCGGCCGGTTTGGAAAATTACTTCAAGTTTTTCTATGCTTGTCTACCCATTTTCCATTTCTGCTTATGTAGACATCTCCCACTTAAATTTTATAAAATTTTTTTCCTGTACGAACATACATCCCATATTGGTTCCAATAAAACACGTGCGTCCATGACGTCAACAAAAGCAGTTTTAGGAAAGAAAGAGAGAATAAGGTGAGAGAGCAATTAGTTTATTTGTACTACCAACAATAAGCAGTTTGGGGTAGGTACAGTTATTTTTACTAGAATTTTCATATTTGCCTTAGTCATGACGTCATTAAGAACGAGAAATCCGTGCGACGAGAAAAGATATAGTTTTCTTTTTCTGCGGTGAGAGAATGCATGTGCTGAGTACCATGGTGTCATTGTTTAGGGTTTCTTTATTTTTACACACTTTTTGATTAAATATGTACAAATGCATTTCCTGTTTTGTGGCTAAATAAATTTGTGGTGATTGCCATCTGAGGTTTTGTGTTAAAAACAGCAATTTCTGTATTAAAATAAATATTTATTTGAAACAAACATACATACCTACATAAGTAAGAAAATTATTAATCAATTTATATTAATATTTGTCAGTAAAGTTCTACGTTAACTAAAACAATTGGGGCAATGTGTAACTAAGCTTCATAGTTAGAAAAGAGTTAAACTTGTATACATAAGGACATTTCCATGAGAATGTCAACCACGACACAAAAAATGCAAACCCTTGAAACTTTTTAAAAAAATTTTGTTAACGAAAAAAAAACACTTAAAGTTTACTATTTTAAAAGAGCAAAAAATATAATTTTAAACTGACTTTATGTTTGATTTATTCTAAGATATTGCAATCAACTATTTTCTCTTTTCTGGCGATTAAATTGGTTACATTGCAATTATAATTTAAAATTAATGGTTCAACAACAGTGAACTAGATTTTTGAGGAAGGACCAAATAAATAGTTCGATTAGCGATATATTTTTTGTTTTGTTTTGGAGCAATTCTAATATCACGTACGTGGTGGAAAAACGTAATTTGTTGTTGATCAGTCGCAAGTGTTCTAAAATAAAAGTTTAAAGCAAGATATTTGTCGCAAACAAGTACTGATCGAATTATTTTTTTTCAAGTAAAAGTAGACGGCCATCGTTATATTAACTTCGCTGTACATGTATGAAATTGTTATGTGCAACAAAACGCAAAAGTCATATAAATCGTTACTTTTTGTGATATGTATAAAAACACAACAGCAACATGGAATTTAAGAAAAAAATTAAAGGCAGTCGATGTGACAAAATTATATCGACCCCTTTACGCGAAATTATCGTATGTTACAAATACCAAATTTTACAGGACAACCATTTTTCTATTTTTCTCTGCTTTCACTTGCAATATAAAATTAAAATATACATGTGCTTAGATAAGATAAGGTAAGACGAAGTGAAATTCGCCTACAATATTTTGCAGGTGACGTCTCTTTGAATGTAGAACAAGATTGCATCAAAAAAAAAATTTCCAAAAAATTGGCATATACGATAATTTCGCGCAAAGGGGTCGATATAACAACCAAGCACCCGTCTTCGAAAACCCAAATTCAACAGACATACGGACATGATCAACTTTTATGTATATAACCTTATACGTTCTGTGAAGAGTATAAAAATAAACATGGTTTTAAGTACTTTACTAACAAAATACAAGAAACGTTGGCTCTTGCCGTTCTCCAGATATAAAGAAAAAAGTAATAAAAATAAAACAACAACAAGGGATTTTTGGAAAAAATTCGAGGTAGTCGTGGTTTATTGCTCATATCTCAGCCATTTTTGGACCGATCTGGCTGAATTTCAATACCAAAATTAGAAATGTAAACCAACCAAGCCCGCATCATATCTGGGGGCTTCGGAACAGGATTAAAACTTCGCTTCTGATAAGGATCTAGAATATATATACTTTATAAGGTCTAAGATCAATATTGTAGAAATTACAAACGGAATGACAAAGTTACCTTTTACCTTTGATGAAGGGTATACAAATTGTATAAGCTTTAAAAGGTCACCACGTACGATATTGTTAGTATGTACTAGGGCATTTATTCGGTTAGCCGATTAACTGATCGATTAATTTAAAATCGGCTATTTTCGTTCAACAATTAATTCCCGTAATTTCTACAAAAAGAAATCTAGCTGTGCATAGAAATCTATGGTGTAAATGCTGCCATATTTTAAAGGAAAACTGAAGGTAAAAATACGTAGGCAAAATAAACGTTGAAATAGGTAAAGAAAACTGTTAGGTACGAACACGACCTGCTTTCTTTTGAGAAGTTACGGGCATAAGCCAGCTAATTTCAGTCGATTTACCGATGTAAAAAATTTTTAATTTTTTGTAGTATTATAACATATTTAATGTGTTTTCAATTATTTGTTTCGTTTAGAAAATATTTTTCATACAAAATATATTTCCTTATAGCATTCATAAAATAAAGTACAAAAAGGAATTCGAAAACAAAAATTTTTGCAAAATTTTCGATGCTGAGTTTTGCCAGGATGAGTCAGATGAAAACCTGGCAACAGCGCAAAATCTTTATAGTAACACAAACAAACTAAAACAGAATTAGAATTAGAAGTGTTAAAAATTTAAAAAAGTTAAAACATGATTCTTATGACATAATTAAAGAGTTTATATGTTTAGGGAAAGCCAAGAAAAGGATAAATTAGAAGAATAAATTAGATGTTCTGTATTATGGGTTGATTACTTCAACATCTACGATAATTATTTAAATTAAATTTAATTCGAAAATTAAAAAAAAGCCAGACTTTAATATTCAGGCATGTTCTAGAAATCGAAATGAAGTGAAATTGAAATCGAACGAGATTTTGATTTAATTTTTTACACAATGACTGTAGTTTTTTCTATTTTTAAGAGTTGTTGTTGTAATGGTAATTGTTACTAGGAATGGGCAGTAAATATCGATATATCAAAAATAATAATACATCGATATTTATTTGCGACTATTGAATTCGATATTTTGAAGAACTCTTTAAGAAAATTCAAAATTTTAACTGTTGTTTAACTGCTTACAATACTGTTGTTTTCTTTAGGAATTGCATCATATGTTTTTTTAATAGTTTTATAGTTATTATAGGGTTGCTAGAATGCAAACAAACAATCGCCTTAATTACGGCGTATTAAAGATATCAATAGACTTATGAAAGTTGGATCCTACAAAAATTTACTTGTGCACTGTATGGCTGGCATTATATAATCCCATTAAAATTTTTCGTAACATATTTTTTTTGGTTCCATATGGCGAATAACTAAAATATGGTCTTGGGAATAAATGAACTGGTTTTTCTTTATTATTCCCTTTTTTTTATTGTAGATTTAACTGCGTGTCCCTTGATTTCAAACGTAAAATTGGTTTGCATAACTTAAATTACACAACAAAATTTAAAATTTGTTTTTATTTTATATGTAAATTCTTCGTTCGAAATTCGAATTAAGTTACATACGAAACTCGAATTGAATTACACAACAACCCCCATCTGAAACCCATTCCTTCTCTCTTTTGAGTGTAACTTCATTATAAATATATTAAGAATTTTTTAATAAGTTTATAAGTGAAATTGTATTCTAATACTTAAAGTTTTATTCCAATATTAATAAAAAAAACTCAAACACTTATATCATCATTTAAATCCGCCTGCAGGGTTTTATATTTCAAATTATGATTGTTAAACAAGAATTTCCGTTAAAAAAATAGAAACTAATATTAAATATGAATACAGTATGCAAAAACCACAAACAAAAAACAAGTAAAAGAAACTGATTAAAGTTCTTTATGTCTACACGATTTTTTGCACGAAATAATATAATTTAACAATTAATATAATTAATGTTTTAAAAATAACACAAAAAAAAATTGAATTAAATAGAATTAAACACAATATTTATAATTGACCTCAAAGTAAATGCAGTAAACGTGACACACAAGAAGAGAATGGTGACGTTGAAGCTCAGATACTCATTCGTACGTACGTATAAATTAAAATGGAGTTGATGTAACTGTAAGAATAGAACACGGCATTAATGTCCACACCTCTTTTAAAAAGCAACAGACAATAAAAATACAACAAAAATATTGATGTCCCATTATTGTTATTTTTAATGGAAGAACTCAAGAAAAAATCAACTTCAAATTTGAACTCGTAAATGTCTGTATGTGAAACATATTTTACAATTAATAAAATTTTACTGTATGCACAATTGATTTTAAATGTTGTTAAAATGTAAATTACTTTAAAAAAAATATCGTAAATTATATATACGTTGCAACAAATTGATAGTAAAACATAAGTTACGAGCTAATATTGTGAGTTAATTATTTTTTTGCAACAAAGTTTTTGTTGATTTATAGAACAACTAAAAAATTATGCAAAGTTTTAATGGTTGAGCTTAAAAGTCGATGTTTTTAATTTGCAAAAAATATCTTCACACTACGACTAGTCCACATTAAGAAGAGGATCTCAACAACATGTTACTTACGCGTCACGAGTTGCGCTAAATTCTATTTACTGGTTCTAATATTTAAGGGAGATTTAAATATATTTCGGGTGTGAATTTTATTTTGGGACCTATCACAAGCAAATTAAATCAAGCTTTTTGTTTTTATATAAAAACTACTCGTAACAAATTTAATCCTTATACTTGGGGTCTTTTTCACCAATTCTGTTAAAATTAACTCAAGTCTAACTAAAAATATCAAAAATTAAAAATTAAAAATTAACAGCTTAACAGTTTAACTAAAAATCATAATTGTTCTTAAAAATAGCTATGGCTCGAGTCCAAGAAAATGTCGACGAAAGTGGAGAAAAAAAATGTTTTTGTCGACATTCTGAGCCTGGCAGTTAGTAAATCTTTGCAACCTAACACTTTTTGTATTAAATAAGTACTTGTTGTTAATTTTATTGCTTAAGCTCATTCCGTATGGCTGTTGATATGACAAAAAAATAATTCGAGGCGGACATTTGTTTGGGCGGGCGATTAGGTGTTAAATTGACGTACTTGACATATTTTAAATACCAAACAAAAACGTCGTAATAAAAAGCAGTTTGGCGAAAATTCGTCTTTTTAAAGACTAAAAAATGAAAGCAAGTTAAACTCTCTTTTAATTTTAAAATCTATAAATCACCAAACATATAAACCACCTTTATACGCATAAAATCGGGCGTTTAAACTACCAATACAGACCACATGATTTGATTAGATTTATTGTAGTGCTGCCAGATGTTATTTTTTCAACAACATATAATACACGGAAAACTGATTTAAAGTTGTTGAGTTTAAACAACACATAAATTTAAGTTTAGTTAAACTAAACCAGCGTTGAAACCATCAGTGATTTATTAGCCATAAGTCATAAGACAGACGGACGCAGACGAAATCGTCTTAGGATTTTATAAGGATACATACATATCTCCACCTTTAATGCAAACGGGCGTAACTACAATTAATTTTTTTTACAGGAGAAGCAAAAAACACTACAAAATTAATAATGGACCTTGTATTTCTTTAACCCCATGTCGACCGACGGTACTTTTAAGTACCAGTAACAGTAATATGCCTACAAAATGAAAACGATAAACGTTTTGATTCTTGTTGAAGAACACTATAATCTTTTATATAATGTGTCTTTTTTGATTATTGCCAACATCGTTTAACAAGAATAACGGTAAATTAAAATGTGTTACTCAGTGTTGCCGTTAGGATACGAAAGATACATTTTTCGTATCTTTTGATGACTTCATGTACCATGTATAATCCTGACATTTTTCGTATCTTTTGAATCTATACGTAAAATGTGCAAAAATAAAATATTAATTTTAATTTAAAAAATTTTGTTAATGAGCCGATGTTTAAAAATTTTAAAAAAGTAGTTGGTTTAATATTTGTACTTCCATTTTCGAATGCATGTGTGGAGAGAATTTTTAGCCAACTAAAACTTATTAGGACCGCAACCGACTGAATACTAATACAATAGCAGCTTTAATTATGGTGAAAGAGAACATTAAGGATGTTTCAACATACGATCCACCTAAATCGATGATAGTTGTGCGAAGTTGTCCTGAGGAATTATGAACATTGTTTTTATTTTCAGGAAATTTATACATATGAATTTTTTGATATAACCGCCCTAGTATAAACGCCTTAACTCGTATATTATATATATGTATAAATGAATTTGTTTTGGTAACATCCAAAGATAGTTACATATAATCATTTTTAAAGTTTGCTTTCCGTATTTTTAAAAATTACATACCTCCCAGCGGTAAAAAGAATGAGTTAATAGGCCTAATAGAAGGCCTTATTTAGCAGACACAAGCTCTCCACTTCGTATTCCATACTCATATTTTTTATACAGGTTGTCATTGGGAGCAAGCCTTTCCACACTCCCTTCTTCTTACAGTAATTATAAAAGGCTTTCAAAGGAATATCTTTTGTTAGCCCTTCTGATGCATGTCTTTACGAACGCCTTTTGATAAAGGACTGTTAAAAGGCATTACAACGGTGTACTGAAAAAATGGCTTCTACAAAAGAAGCACTTACCTATTGAATACCTATAAAAAAAGGTTTTTTAAAAGGACTTCTGAAAATTTTAGTTTTACATTCATAGACATTTAGTATACATACTACATGCAAATTCAATGGTAAGAATGCAAAATAGGAATTTAAAGGAAAGAACTACCGATTGGAAAAGCTACCACATCTTTTAATTCATATTTTTCTTCTCCATTTTCCATTGAAATTGGATTAAATTTATGTTTTAAATGAATTTTTTAAAAGTTCACAGAAAAATTATTTTTAAAATTTATAATAAAAAATTCCAAGATTCCTTTATATAAAACATTTATAATTTGTCATGTAGATTTTTAAACTGTTCTCCAACATTTTTACAAAAAGATTTTATAAATATTTTTATGCGTGATCTTATTCTAAAAAATAAGCTTTAAATAGGGAAAATAATTGCAAACGTTTAACATTTCTGAAACAATTTATTTATACTATTATATATACTATTGATCACAAAATGAGCGAATTTTTTAATATAAAAACTTATTGAAGGAATAACGAGCGTTTTAAATGTTTCTATAAAAATTGTTGATTAAAAATATGAGTTGTGAAAAAAAACTAATTGCTCCGTTTGGAAGTTACAAACAATTGTTTTTTTTATGAAATAAAATATGTTTGATCACAGTTTTGTGTGATCACAAAATAAACTTTTGTTTTCGATCAAACGACTTTCTTAACGAAACACGATTTTCGCTTAAAAATACGAGTTATCACAATCTTCATATATAAAGTATATGAAATAAAAAAAATTAATCAAATCTTAATTTTATTCTTAAGTTTACGACCTGCCAATGGCGGATAAAAATTCTCTTAATCAAGAGTCTTTTCCATAAAGGCGTTTAAAAACTTTAGTTTTTTTCAGCTGTTTTTTATTTGTTTAAAACTTTTTTAATAAAATTCCAAGCTTCAGCTCTTTATTTTATATAATACTGTATGTTTTATAAACTTTTAAATAAGTTTGCCTCCATGATTTAAAAAATTTGTTAAATTATTCTTTTTTATTGTCAGATAAAATTCTTTCACAGCTGTTACGTTTATACGGGGGAAAATTTTAATTTTATCAGTTTCATTTGCAACGCAACGTCATGTTTACGTAGGAGTTATTATTACTTATTATACAAAAACTTTGTAGGAAAAACGAAACAGCTGATCCGCAACGTATACGTTTACATAAGACAAACGACGCGTTTAGCGACGACGGAACAAAAATAAAAAACCGTTGTAAGAACAAGATCACGTACAAAAAGAAATGTATAAAATTGTTTTTAAAATTGAACAACTTCTTTCCCTTCCCTAAGGGAGTACAGAATCTCACTAAAAACAAAAAAAAAAATAAAAATTGAACAACTTCCTTTCTCCCTTCTTAAAGAAGGAAGTAGCAAATGTGAAATGAATATTTTGGAAGGTCTTTCTAAAAGAAATTTATACCTTCTAGAAGGCATATTTCTGAAGGCAGGATATCATACGAAGCTAATCTTTTAGAAAGGAGTGCAGAGGCATTCAAACAGGCCTTCCACTTTCAGTCCTTTCAAAATTTACCGCTGAGCTATTATTTATGACTATTTATTTAATTTATTGATAAATATGAATTTATTTAATATAACTTTCTTTACAATTTTCATTTAATATGAAATAAAAATGTTTTGTTAATAAATTATAATGTTAAAAATGGATTTTTTTCAAAATGTATCTTTTTGGGAAACTAAAATGTATCGTTCTCGAAATTTCGCTGGCAACACTGGTGTAACTGCTATAAAAAAAAACGTGCGGTTTTGCGACACAGTTATTAATTGCTGAAAATTATGATATTTAGTTGTTTTTGACACCAAAAGTTTATTTTTATTAAAAAATTATTTGTTATTGTTATTTGCCTTTTATTTTGAAAATAAGTACAGAGGACTGGTAACGCCCAACGGTACGGCTGTGAGTGTTATTTTGTATTATTATAACAGCACTATCTTTTTGTTTTCCAACAATAAAACTATGGCTGGAATTCGTTGTAAACGTCTTGGTACTGATGAAATTCTGACGATTCTGGAGTCCTGTCAATAACACTGATGACACCGATATTGAAAGTGAAGAGGAACATGAGCCGGGTAATAACACATTAATAAAGTATTTGCAGGAGTTGTTAGATGAAGATGTTTCACACAACAATCTTACAGAATGTGAGATTTTGCAACAATGTAATGACTTTATAAAGAATGAAAGACATGCTGAGAACGATAATGATAAGGTATTGCAAATAAATCCTAGCAGCAGCCATAAAAACAAAGATGCCGAGCCTAATAGCCGTTAGAAATCAAAACCACATGAAACACGTATTCCCGAATTCTCCTTACTGGAGGGACCTTTGCTAATAGCAGAACCCCTATTGTATATTTCCTTTTATTTATTGCCGATATGGCGGAAAATGCAATATTTCATTCAAATTTATATGCCGCGCAGAGGTATAAAACTTTAACTTTAAAAAATGTTAGCTTTACGCCTTTTAAGACATAAACTTCCTTCTGGTTTATCACAAACTTCACAGTTGGTAACTTTATTGGAGTACAAGTGATGATTATTGTTTGCCAATAATTGGGAAAACAATGAGCCGAAATAGATTTGATGAAATACTGAGCAAATTGCTCATTAACGATAACTCAAAAATTCCGCAATACAATAAAGATCGCCTCTTCAAGCTATGATGATTGCTGGGTCGAATAATAAGTTTTAACTGTTTTACCATGGCACAAGACAAATTTTCGTTGCTGAATCGATGATAATGTTCAAAGGACGAAATGCAATGAAACAGTATTGAAAAGTTAAGCTACTGTCACACTTGTAAAATTCCTTTCTTCATAAAAATAATTTAATGAAAATTAAATTTGATGAACTTGAGCCGAATTAAAATACTAATAATTTGGATTAGAAACCATAAATAGTTCAACAAAACTAACCACAATACTAATTATTGTTTATAATAATTTTATTTAGTTTTAAAAGAAAATTTTAACAAATTGTTTTGTATTGTTCTGGTTTCTTAATTGAAAATATGTGCGGTTATGAAACAAATTGTTTCTTTATTGAGAACTACAGTGAAAATCTTGCTTGTCATGGCACCTTTATGTAAAATTCCCCGCAGAATCTCAAGATGAAGTCGGAATGGTTGAAAATAGAACAGTTTTCAAGATATTTCAAAATTTTCATTATTTGCGTTTTTAAAAAAGATGATGTCAAGGATTTCTTATTTCCTTTTTTTTTTTTTTTTTTGAAAGAAATTGTAAGAATTTTTCAAGAAATGACTGAGTTACAAAGATGTTAATGATTTTTCGCAATTTTGCTCTTTTCTAATACTTATTTTTTTAAAACCAAAAAATAAAAAAATTTTAAGTTTTCTATCTAACGACGTTACTTTATTTTAATACAAACATTTTGTGCCCAACAAAATCTAGATCGGTGCAAAAATGTTATAGAAACATAAGATTAATTCAATTATTCGTCCACCTAATAAAAATATTTTATTGGAATTCCTTACTTTACTGCTAAATAACACGCGTTAATTCGTCGACGTTTGTCGTGGGTTTAAAAATTTAAGCGCATGAAAAATTGCAAATTAGACAACGCGCGTTGCAAAAGGCGTTCCTGTCAGCTGTTTTTTATTTGTTTTTATTTTATTTTATTTTTAACTTATTTGTGCATTGAAAACGGATTCGAAAGTATATCAAGATTTTATTATTTTATTGAATTTATACTTTTTCTTTCGTGATTCACAAATCTGTTAAATTATTCTTTTAATTGGCAGCTGATTACTTGTCTAAAATACACAACGCATTTCTATGAAAAAAAACTAGTTTAACTTTTTTTGACAGAAGACTACAGAGCGCGAGCGCACTAACGCGTGTTATGTACTTCTTTCTACCTTTAGTATTTCTTCTATGATATTTATTTGTCGAGTTATAGGGAGGTAAATTGCTGCCGTTTTCAAAAAAAATGTTTTTTAAAGTATTTTTCAAACTAAAAAAAATTTTAGGTAATTCTTATAGAAAATTTGATCTTTAAATTAAAAAGAAAATCAATTGGAAAATGACCAATTTAAATCAAAATTTTTCTAACTTAGTCCTAATTTTTTATTTTATTTTTTTAACCGATATTATATTGTAAAAGTTTTATCGTGGGACCTCTATTAGCTTAAAAGTTATGCAAATTTCTTAGCACTCGTACATGTGTGCAATATTTTACCGTAAAAGACAGGAAAGAACGAGTTTAAATTTAAGATTTTTCTAACTTCGACCAATTTGAATTTAATTTTTTTAATACTAAAACATTTTATTATTTTTTAATTCCATTACTAACTACACTACAGTGGTAGATAATAAACGATTTTGTTTTTATCGAATTGTGGAAGGTGAATGTGCCTCTTAAATTTTTTTGTAAATATTGCTTTTTTGCACATCTGAAACCCCTTTTTTTACTGGCAAAATATTTACCACGTGGGGAAAATTAGTACATATATAAATTATTTTATATGCATTTAAAAAATGAGAATTAAAACACAATTTATAAATTTTAATAGAATTACATAAATCTTTCCACAACTATGAAAATCAAATACACTTTAGTTAATGAATTAATTAAACAAAAAACTCATCAAGTAAAAAAAATTTAAACATAACAATGTATTTTAAAGTGTTACATCTTAATCAAATTTTCAAAATTTTGTACTTGTTTTTATTTAAATGATGTTTTTCATTGTAATCAACTAAAAAAACTATTTCAATAAACAGCCAATTATTTTTCTACAATATTTTTTCCTATATTCGTAAATAGCTTTGTAGACGAGTCTATCTTAGATTAGGATTTAAATCACACCTTACAAGCGAATCATAGAATATGCCGCAAAAATCATTAATGAATAGTGTCTAGTAAGTGGCAAGTAAGTAATCCATACGTTTCTACACGATTAAAATTGCAACTACAACAAAACTACAAAAAAATTTATAAGTTTTAACGAAGTTGCAAGAGAGAAAAAAAATAATATTAACTTCAACAATATACTAATGTTTCCACATAATTATATTTATGATTTAAACTGTATGCCGCAAACTAATATTTATTTCAACTAAAACGAACAAACGAAACAAATTTTAATGCTAAGAAAAACTCGTTAGAAATTAAAGGGGGTGTTAGGCAACGACTTAAAGGAGTACTACATAAGCAGTTTTGTAATGAGTGATCTTATCGAACAAAAGGGTTACGGAGATAACAAGCTTGGTCTAATAAAGTCCCTTTTTTTCTTCTTTGTTGAAATTTTTTTTTTTTGTAAACATTTTTTAACTCTTAACGAAACTGAAACAAATGAACAAGCCGAGGCCGAGTTTTAACATCAAAACTCGGTTAAGATTTTGAACATGGAATGTTAGAACGCTAGGGGAACCATTATGCTTAGATCAACAATGTAAGCGCTGCTTTACACGCTTCAAGCTTTAGCCGACAAGTCTTGAGCTTTTATGAGAGAAGGGAAAAGAGAATGCTTTTTCATTTTATCTCACTCCTAAAACCCTAAAACTTGACGACTAAAACCTGAAGCGTGTGAACCAGCACTAACAAGCTGGAGGAATTTTTTAGAGGCCAACACAAAAACGGGCTACTGGAGTGAGACTAGTTGTTAGTATTAAGAATGTTTTAGGCCTACATAATGCAATTCCAGTTAATAAATATAAAAGAAACTCAAGAAAGGTTAAACAATTTCTTTAAAAGAAAACAAAAACTTACAATGTCTTTCAAAAGGTAAGTTTTCAATTACTTTTTTGGGAATTCTAGTATTTGTGTTTAGAATAAATGAGTACGTTGTATTTTATTACCACAAAAAAAATTAAGATTATGTTATTTTAGCAAGAAATATAAGACTCTAACGTTGGTGTACCGTATTTGGTACAGTAGGGGTATGCATGAGCAATGTTAACAAATATTTTTTATTAATTTTGAGCCCATAATATTTAATTTTATGTGTCAGAGCATTGACGCTGCAGACCAATAATATTAACAATTTAAAAAAATGCGATGAAAAAGAAAAACCGGGTTAAGATTAAGATATTTTCGTACTTCCTCCTGCCACAGCCAAAGAAAACCAGACTGACAGATACGGTTACAAATTATGGGTCGGCGCAACATCGGGCGGTTATATCGCATGGTTCGAGCCATATGAATAAGCGTCTACAATTACGGGTGCTCGGTACACTCTGCTCGATCTCTGCGCAAATGTGTTGCTTACTTATGGTGATCAGTTATCAACATTGGGTAATGACTCAGACTACTTTTTATAGACAATTTTTTTACTCACTAAGACGATTTTCGTATAACTGGAACTATACAAGAAAATAAGACTGGAAAATGCCCTTTATGGGGCAACAAAAGAACTACAAGCTAAAGGGAGAGGTTTCTATGATTCTCGTTTATCTGAAGATGTGATAATTTTCAAGTGGCATAAAATAGTATTCTCAAATGCAGTTTGTATTAATCCTGTTCACAAAACTAACCGCTATTCTCGTCAACTAGCTAAAAGAAGATACTAATGCCTCAACCTCATCTGATTTAGCAATACAACTAGAACATAGGTGGAGTACAGTTATCAGGGGGTCTACTCTCTATTGCGATGCGAAAGAAAATTGTAGCAATTCTAGCGATTGGTACTCTGTAATGCGTTCGCGCATATGTCTTTCGCAACTTTTAATTTATTTTCTTTTCGTAAATCATCATTTTTTTTTATTTAAATTTTCCAATTTCAAATATTTTTACACACTTTGGCATTTCATTACTGTAAATCCGCGCCATCTTTAATTTTTATTGCCACTATTCAGCTTCCTTTTCAGAAAATTTTGCGAAACTGATAGAGAGTACCAAGTTGACATTTAGCTTTCGCATCGAAAAGGTTTTCGCATCGCAATAGAGAGTAGACCACCAGGCCAGAACATTCTGCACTACGTGCAAGCATTAGAGGAAAAAAGTAGTGAAAAAACGTGAAAACCCATTTTAGTCGCCTGTGTTCTACAATATCTGACTCCCGATGTGATGGAAAAGAACTCTTTATCACTAAGCAGGAAAAGCGAACCAGATGTGGACAGTGACAATATCTTACTATGAGTATTAACTGCGACGTAGCACACTGGTCAAAACCGGCCAAAAGTTATTATTTTTTAATTTAAAAAAAATGTTGATGACAGAATATAGCGAACACTTCAAAACATACAACTCATTTCTTAATTTGTATCTTGGATAATTATTTGACTGTTAATACTGGAGCAAAGTAGATAAATTTTTTCTTACAAATTTAAGGCCTTCCAAGTCGATTTTTTGTACTTTGAATTAAAAGAATAAAAAATAAGCCCGTTATGTTAAAACCGTATTAGTAATTAATCATTCCATGTGATATTTGTGATTTTGTGCGCGTTACTTTTTTGGATAAATGAAGTGAATGTAAGTTTCTTTAAAAATAAATAAAAGCTCAAATAAGCCAAATATAAAGAGACCATAACAAAAATGGTGGGGCTTTAGCCCTTATGACACTACATTTTTTATTCATTAATTGATAAAAAGAAACAGTAAATGCTAGAAAGAGCAAACAACAACAAAATTTAAACAAAGTTTTTTTGTTTTTTTCTCTTGTTATGGTTTTGTTTCAGGTATGGCGTTGAGAATTTTTAAAATTATACCAACAACCTTTAAAAATTGTACTTTTTTACCCAAATTGTACTAAAAGAGGTTTTTAGTTGAAATAAATTTTATTTATGTTCCTAAAAAACACCACAAAAAGGTATTATAATCTTAGTTTAAAAAGTATCAACAAAAAAGTACAATTGAAACAACTTAGCCAGCCCTGTTCTGTTAATTTTATTAAATGCTGCCAACTTTTTGTTTATGAGAAACCTGGGGCCTGATTCTGGCAGTCGTGATCGAGTAATTTCTCGATTCGTAAGCAATTTTTTATCTAATTATTTCAGTCAATACTGAACGAATCGGAATTATTTTTTCAGTGTTATAAAGCATTTATTTAAATTTCACAATACTGATAAATAATTTCGATTCGTTAAGTATCTACTGAAATAAAATTGCTTTCGAATCGAGAAATTACTCCATCACGACTGCCAGAATTAGGCCCCTGAATATGTCACAAACTGTTTATATAATCGCTACAAATGATCATATTTAATTACAACTCCAAAGCTGTTTTTTAATTTTGTTCGATACTTTTGGGTCGCCCATGGTTACCTGGCCATCCACTGTATGTGCGTGTCCAAAATTTTCCCTAAGGATCAAACATGCTGTTCTTTAGTTGGATGCCAAATTTACGCCATTTACGTAAAAAAAAAAGTTATGGATTTTTGATTGGAATGTACCACTGTGCGTTGGTGTCAGCGTGGAATGTTTTCTTTTATATCATACAAAAAAATTAATAAAAACCTAATAAGGTTGTGTAATGTTTTTGTCCACGTAAAATGTTTTTTATGTATCATTCAAAAACATTAGTATTTTTTGTATGCATGTAACCCTACTGTGTCCTATATGGTATGGCCCCCATGTAGTCCCCTATACACTAGATATATTTTTTAATATTTTTTCACCGAATTTTAGGTTGTCCTTAATAATATTTATATTAAAAAAATCAATTGCTTAACAAAAATAACACCAGCCAACAATGTTTTGGACAGGCGCAACCAAATTTCTTTCCTAGGGTAATTTGGTGGGCTGAATTCGAATCTGTAATTAGTTTTTCTCTATCACGTCAGGTTTTCGAGTTACAAATAAATGTTTTTAACCGTTTTTAAAAAATTCACTACATGTGAATGGAGTTACTTGAACGTCATTTGTATTTGTTGGTTCATGTATTAGAGTCCAGCAATAGTCTCCCAGTATGTTTTTGTCTTAAAATCCTTGAAAAATTCTTTTAATTTTCATTAAATCTTGGTGAGCACGCTCCCCTCGTTCGCGCTCACTGGAGCTGGTTTTTTTTTTTTTTTTTTTTTTTTTTTTTTTTTTGAAAAAAATCTATATGCGAATGAAGAATATGCAAGACATTGTCGGTGTCCACGGTTTGTCGAATTTTCTGAATGCAAAACCAAAAAATAATGTAAATATGCATATTTTAATGATTTTGATATTGCATATTCTTTTTTTCCATTTAAATATTCACCACACACAAAGCAAAAGTAGCTTGAATCACTAACACACGATCTCCCTGACATAAACGGTACTATTATGAAGATATACAGGGGTGTGCTGGAAATCGCAAACGCAAAACGCAAGAATTTGGATGTTGTTTTTAGTAAACTTTAAACCTAATTCTTATAATTTTTGGTTTAAAATCCTGTTTAATAGGGAAATATTTGTTTAATATTTGTCATAATATTCTTTTATTACAGAAATCTTATTTAAAAACGACTCTCTTCTTGCGTTTTACGTTTGCGATATTCAGAACATCCCTGATTGAAAAAATGTGGGCTTCTGTCCTATAAATAATTGTGAAATTGTAGTGTCAGTATTGATTCTTTTACAGTATTACCAGCATTCAATAAAAAAATTAACAAGTCGTGGTAGCCCAATTCGAATTCAGCGCAGTAAATTTTTTTTTTAAATTTGTAGACCAGTGTAATCATAGATCTATATGGGTTAAATTTTTCGCAAATTTTAAGACAAAATTGCGACAATAGTTTTCAACTTCCAGATATCCCTAGATCCACTCAGAAAGTGATTCTGAGTTGATTGGTATACTAAAAGTGGGTCTAGATTCTACCCTCTAGAGCCAATATTTTTTAGTGTGACATTATTCTGGTATGGATATAAAAAGGACAAGCTTAAAAAAAACTTTAAACTTTAATTTATTTTAAAATATACTGTTTTGTGTGTGAACCAATTTTATGTTCATTTTTTTTTTAATTGTATCTTAAAACAAATTACATATTCATACGTATCAGTTACAAATAATACTTTATACTAAAATTACCGCTAAAACCCTAATCACCGTAAGTAACTGAGCGCTTATTTTTCAGATACTTGTAGTTGTAATTGCTTTTCGAACACATAAAATATATTTTTAATGTTTCCACAGATAATCATATTTTTCATTAATGACATAAACTCACTTGTAACAATAACAACTACACAACATAACTGCCACTCAATATTATGACTATAATATTGTATGATATGATTTGCTATAGCAAATGTTTAAGAAGTTTTTTTTTATGAATGTACATACAAACATATCTTCCATTATTATTGGCTATAAAGTTAAGTTAGCAGGCAAAAACAAAAACACCAAAAAAAAAAATTCAAATATTAAAAATACTTTAATAACAATTGACGACAAAAGAAAACCAAAACCAAGAACGATGAATGAATAGAAAAAATCGTGCACGACTTGTGTCAGTCTAATAATACGTATAATTTTTTGGTATTTTTTTTTTTTTGTTTTCGAGAAGATGACACCATAACTACCACTCCAAACAATCAACCTTAAGTTAAGCATTTTTCTAATGCAACTGATTTGAAAGATGGAGGATGTATAACCTTAAGAGTATGTCTTGGACAAATTTAATGCAAAGAGACACTTAAGTAAGTACAAGTACATACCGAAGAATATGTTTTTTTTTTAATCATACACTCCTTGTTCTAAACTCTAACCTGAAAATTTAAATAGTTAGCGGCTCTAGACGTGTATGTATCAGTGGTAACATGGTTTAACATAAAAGTTAACACAAGGTCCAACACGATCATCTTAGTAACAAATATTGTTTGTAGTTGTATTGTAAGTATATGGGTGTACAAAAAATTAACATGCAACATAAATGCATGCGACACAATATGTACGTTTGTATATGTGTATACAACATAATTTTTTTTTTTTAATTTTTTTAACATGCAACTTGTAAGCAAGACAATAACACTTTTGGGATTCACTTGCAGCAGAGATGTGCAGTATTAGGAACGTAGTTAAATGTGTTGCAGGGACAAAAATTGTTATATGATGGATATTTCTCAAAACAAAATCATTTAAGATTATTTCAATTAGAAATTTTTTGTGTGTTCGTATGGAATTTTGAGAGAATTTGTTTGATACTCTTTTGAAATACACTAGAAATACTGTAGTCTTTCCTTTAAGCTTCCAGCCTTAAGGTTACTTCGCTAATGCTGATTTGTACTCTCTTACGAGACCCATTAATATACTTCTTAAGACTTCGAAACTATTTTGTCATGTGTTTCCGAAAGAAACTTTAGGCAAATTAATTAATTATATTGTTAAAGTGATCCCAAATACTAAAAATCGTTAAAGACTGTAAATACTCTTAAAAGTGAAGAAGAAAAACTTGTATCTTATAGGTAGTTATGGAATTTATCTATTAAGAAGAATGAGGCTGAAAAAAATAATAAAAAAATTGTCTCTATTTTTTTATTTTTTACAACAATAAAATTTTTGTTAATTTATTAGTGGGGTTTCTTTCATATCCCTTCTGAAAATCCCTTATTTATTAAAGTTTTGCGGATAGACGTAAACTAGATTTATTACCAAAAAAAAATTCAATGGGAAGAGCATATACCCTGCGGGAAGGATGATGGGATGTTTCGCCAACTCTTCCTCATCTTCGTATCCGCAAATTCTACACAAGTCATTGTAAAAGAGTTCTAGGCTTTGGGCATGTCTTTCAATGTGCCAGAATCCAGTTTTAACCGCAATTAGGTTCCTGAGGTGAACCGATATGATTCAAGGTGATGCCTGCATGCGCCAACGAGTCAGAAAAACAGTATTCATGAACTTGTGTAAAGGAACCCATTTAATAGTTTCCACTGAATGTCTCGCTATCTGCTCCATGTGATAAATGCATTCTTCAGGGATCTTATAGCCGTTTTATTTTCGGTTATAATGTGAAAATCCCTTCCAGATATCTCACAATAGCAGATGTGTCTGGGGCTGTATTGATGGCCATTTTATCGGCTGCCTGTGGAAACTTGTGTTAATTGTTCTTAAAGCAAAGATTTCGTGACCAGTGATTGTAATAGGCGAAAGTTGTGATAGCCGAAAGCACAACATATAAGTTAACTGATGTTATGTGCTTAAAGTGTAGTTACTCCATAGTAGGGATTGCTGTTCGGTTTTAACCGAAATCGAAACCGCGGTTTTAAATGCCTAAAAACCGAAACCGAAAACCGACAAAAAACCTCGGCAAGGTATTTTAAAATTCTTAAAATACAAAATAAGTACTAAGAAGAACAAATGTTACCTTTTTAACTTTTGAGAAGACACCTAATTTGTTCGGCACAAACTACCACCTGGGCCTGGCTGGGACCACTAGTATTTTGTATGGAGGTTTTGTGGCTATAGCAAACTCATACTAACAAACCCCTGGGCAAGGCTGGGACTACTTTTATATGTATGGAGTTTTATGAAATAGAATATATAATTCATAGAAAAACAGTGAAGAAAGAATTCTTATGTGTTGAGTATGCTTTTTGCTACGTTTCATTTTGATTTTATTTACGGCAGTACATATATAATAGGTCTGGGCCTGGCCAGTCCCAGCTGGATACAATATACACAAAATTTTCAATCGGCCGATTGCACCGCCCATCATTTTTCTAATTTTCTTGTAAAAAACACTTTTATTGAGGAATTCATAAAGTTTTGTGCTAATATATTTAATAATTATATAAAAAAAAACTGGAAAAGTAAAAAATGCCTGGCCAGGCCCAGGTGTACACTTAAGGGCTAATAAACGTACTTAAATTTAAACAAATAAAAAATATATTTGTTTACGTATAAAATTTAACTTTGATATTTTCAAACCCGAAAACCGAACCGACACCGACTGGTTTTAATCATTTTAAAGCCAAACCCGCGGTTTACAATTTTTACGGATCTAGTCATGTACTGATTGATAATTTTTTTCTGTGTATGGAATTGGATATGGAACATAACCAAATTGAAAATTACCTTTTTCCCTTGGACAAAGAGTTATATCCGGCTATATCCGTCTTCTAACTGTAACAAAATAAAGGATTAAAGTTAGGGTCTTTGAATTTACCTAAAAAAAGGCCAAGAAATTTTACCGATCGCTGAACAAACTTATAAATTTTCTGGAAAAATTCAGGAATATTGCAATGCAAGTTTGTGATCAAATATGTTGCATACATCTAGGCTTCAAAATTTTTTAATGATATTGCAACAATTTGGTAATAATGGATTGACAGAAATTGGAAAGAACTTCATATCGAAGTAAGAAAAAAACAAAACCACATGATTTAAGTAATAACGCGTTTCGAATTGACAATAAAATTTAAGAAAGAAAATGTTTTTAATTTCGTAATTGCAATTCCAATAGAATTTGTTTTGCGGCCAATTTTAAGGTTTGATATTCTATTACATTTTTATTTAAAATCGTTTTAAATAAAAAATTCCGTTCTCCACTAAGCACTTGAAAACTGGAACATATAAATTCAAAATAGAAAAGCTGCCATTTCTGTCACTTCTTCATTTGTCATTGTCAAAAAAAACTGTTGCTTTTACTTCTGATTCATTAAATGTGAACAGTCGCTGTCAAACCAACTCAAAAAGTGACAAGTTGTGCATACATTTTCGTTTGTTTGTTATTAAATTAAATAAATTTTTTTTTTTTTTTACAAAATACGGAATTGCTTCTACTTTCGATTGGAATTGATTTCTGTAATATGCCTGAAGGTTTTCAAATATAAAAAACGTATACAGTGAAATTAAAAATTTCGGTTTAAAAAAACTGGTACTTCTGGCCTGTTTTTGTTTATATAATGCAAATTCACGATGGGGAAATAATTATTGCAGCAGTTTTCCCTATCAGTATGCTCTCCGAGGAAGCAGAAAAAGCAGTTATTAACGATTACAAGAAGTATAGATTAATGTTTTCCAGAAAATGCAAAAAAACTTCAACAAATTCTGATGTTTTGCATCTGATACATATAGAGTAGTATAAAGCTGGGATCACACGATTGCGGCAAATGCACCAATATAACACAATTATTATTGTACTTTATTGACGCACAATAATGAAATTGCCCCAACCAAATTTTCTGAAATCACACGATTGCCCTGTTTTATACAAATTAAATTGCCGCTAGTTGGTACAAAGACCCCTTTCAGACTCGGCAAGTTAGTTGCGCAAGTAACTTGCCGAGTACAACAAAGTCTGTACTAAATATTTTTTTCCTTACCCCGACCTTACCGCTGACGTCTACAAACCAAGAGTTGCGCAAGAGACTTGCGCAAGTAACTTGCCGAGTGTGAAAGGGGTCAAAGCGAAATGATTACAACAATTGCCGCAGCACAGTCACACGATTGTTCTTACTTATATAAACTGCGAAAGCAGCTGTTGTGGTAGCTTTTTTATTCGTTTGAAAGTTCTTGTTGGTTTGTTCTTTAAAAAAATATGAAATTTGTATCATAATATCTACTTAAACAAATTATTGTTGAATAGTTTTATTTATTTTTTTTAAAGATATTCCAAATATTTTTTTTTTTTTTTTTTTTTTTTTTTTTTTCCTTTTTTTAACGGATTTTATTATTTATTTATTTATTTAAGTTTTATTTAAGTTAATTATTCATTTACATTAATGACCTTGCAAAGCCGCTAGGGCTTGTCTGCAGGTACAAATTTCAATGATAAATTTACTATTACATATAGAGCATTCGTTGCTGGATTGCAAAATTATAATATAAAAAAAAATAATAAAAAAATAATGAAAAAAATGTGTTTAAAAAAATTTTTAAATACAAGTTAATTTTTGGTTCATTGAGTATTTATAAAAAAGTTTTTAAATATTTTTTTTCTCTTGTTAATATTTATTGTTGTTTCCAATATTTCAGTAGGCATTTTGTTGAGTATTGTTGGTAGAACTGTGGATAGGGTGCTTTTCCCGTAGTGATTTTTGTGTCTCTGTACACGGTATCTTCCTTCAGCGTTTAGCCGGGTCTGGTGGTTGTGATCTATTCTTGTAAGGAATCTTGAATCATTGTAGAATTCGATAGATAATGTAGTGAAGTATATGCTTTTAACGTTTAGTATTTGTAGTTCTTTTGCTATATTATTAGTTAACAGATTGTTGTTATCTGTTGTACTAAAAGCATTTGAGTTGTTATACGTTGTTGATGATGTTGTTGCTATGTTGTTGATGAAGTTATGTAAGTAGTTTGTGTTGTCATTGTTGTCAACATTACTCACTATATTGTTACCATTGTTTAAAGTCATGTTGTTTGTTGGAGTGTTTGTTATGTTGTTTGAGGGTCGTGTATTTTTTAGTATTTTCAGCAGTTGGTTTTGCGTTTTTTGAAGTTTCTCACAATGTGTTGAGCTGCCCCATGCTGTTATACCATGACGAAGATGCGATTCGACTAAAGAAAAATATACTTGTCTTACCACTGTGTTGCTGGATCTGTAACTTAAATGACGCAAAATAAACGCAGCTTTTCTTAATTTTTTTACGAACTTCTTCTATATGTATTATCCATTTAAAATTATGATCTACATACACGCCAAGATATTTGTAAGTGTTTACAATTTCAATTGTAGTGGAACATTGATCTCCGTAGTAGTCGAACTCTAATAACTTTCTTCTATGCATACATTCTGTGGAATGAAATTTTAGATTTATTTCCCTATAAAGCAAATGTGGTGGTTTAATATGCATAAGTTTTGTCTTAGACGCATTAATTATTAATCCATGGTCGTGGCACCATCTTACCGCAATATCGAGCTGGTGTTGCATTATTATTGCTGCGGAATCTACATTTTTGTGGGCTACTACTATAGCAGTATCATCCGCGTAAGCATAGGTCTTACACATTTTTAATGAGTTAATAAGCTCGTTGGAGTAAACAATTTCGCATGTTTAGGTTCGAATAGAAAATCTTTAATAAAAATATTCGCACAGAACAGCTAAAAATTTAAATGCAAAATAAATAAATATGTACAAACATATTTATTTTCATAACCTACTAAAAGAAACATAAAGAAGTAAATCTAATAAAAAATAGGCAAATATTGGCGCGCATTGTGTTGTTTGATTGCCGCACAAGAACACAATAAATATTGGTGCATTTTTGTAATTTTTATTAACGCGCGGTTGCATAGCAAACAGTCACACGATTGCCGCACCAGGGTTGCATTTGATTGGTAAAAGTAAGCACAATATTGTCCTTGATTGGTACATGAGCCATTTGGTTGTGCGGTCACACGATTGGGGTATTAAAAAGTGTGAAAATTGGTGCATTGCGGCAATCGTGTGATCCCAGCTTAAGACTTCAACATCATAAAAATATTTTAGAACTTGATGATGAAGTTAAAGAAATGATAGTTGAAGCATAAAATACTTGATTTTGTCGGAGTTAATTTGTTTTTACTTGTATATGGGCTGTGGTCGTATCTGATGTTGATCAAACTTGGCGTTTGGCACGTTTTGTTTCCTCTAAAAAGTCTATGCACCAAATTTGCTTGAATAAGAAAAGTTTTATGCGAAAAAAATTTATTTAGATTGTAAGGGACGTGGGCAGTGGACAGTGGACGTGGATGAAGGCTTTTGCTTAAGTAATCTAGAAACGTTTCTTATATTTTTGCACAAAAATATATGAACCCATCCCTCCGAGAGCCGTAACAGACTGTTAACACAGACCAGCTCCTTTTAATCAAATTTTTAACTGGATTTCTTATGAATCTTTTACGATACACTTCTTGGATTTATCTGCTAGTATTATTGAACAGAATCAGGGTTGCCAGATTTTTTGAGCTCCATCGTCAAACCGGATGTCTGAAATCGCCAAACGTCAATTTCGTAACATTCTTTTTTTAAATTAAATTTTGCATACAAAAATAGATGGTATAATATTTCAGTCAAAATCGTCAAAAACTGAGAAAAAATACAAAAATTCGCCGAAAGTAAATTTTGTTTGGTTTTTTTTTTTTTATTTAAATAACATAAAATAGAGATCACATATTCAGTTACAGGACTAAAATTAAGTCTATAAGATCGTACACTTCAGCCTCATCGATTGCATTACTGGTGTTTTGACCTGCATACATACTATTTGAATTAAATAGTGACTGCATATATGCAATGCATTTACGCAATCTTGCAAATTAAATTCATGTTCATTCATTCTAGATGTCATCAACATCAAAACGATTTGATATTTTAAGATTGTATTGATGTAGTATGCACTGTCTGTACCCAGCATAAAATTCACTTAAAATGATAACAAAACAAAAATCAAGTGAAAAAAGTTGCCAGATTTTTTCATAATTAGTAATGATAACAAAAAATGGCAAACTGTAAAAAAAAATTGCTGAAATAATATAAATGGTAAATCGCCATAAAAGTCACCAAATGGAAAATTCCACCGCCAAACACGTTTCAAAATCGCCATATCTAACAGCCCTGAACAGAATGTATTGAGAAAAATTAAGTGCTATGTGTTAACTTCATTAGGTACATCGGCTCTTAGTTTTCTGTCCAATTGTCTTCTTCGAGAAGAGCTTTTAAATAGAAAAAATGCCCAGATAAAGCACTTAACTGCTTTTTAAAATGTTCACTAAAAATGTAAACATGCATTCAAAGTTTGTTCATCCCAGTTTTACAAATCCCTCCCAAATTCAAGTGGGCTTATGAATATGCAACGTTCCTTAACTTAACTTCTATTGTAAAAAGCCTTAAGCCGTTAACGAAATAAATACAAATTCATGATTGTTTTTCTTATAGTGAATATTCCTCTAACATGTGCTTGGTCGTAAATGTGATTGGCACATTAGCTACAATTGTTAGTACAACTTATTTAAGTCATTTAATTAATTCCCTCTAAAGAAATACACTGAAACTAAGAAACACTTAATAGAAAAACATATGAGGAGCAACATAACAAAACGGAACAATTCCACTTTTACAATATTTGGATAAATGAACAAAAATAATCTCAATTAAAGCCAGTACCATGTATGTTTGTATGTTTGTGAAATTGTGCGTTTTGATCCGATTCAAAGTAAATTAATTCGTTAAAACAATGACTATAAAGATTTTAGTATTTACAATATTATTCAGTTAAAAAAATATAAAATTTAAAAAGTGGAATTGTTGCGTTTTTTTATGGACCTCCTCATATAGAATGTTCATTACATGATCTGAGGTTTTTTTCCTACTTTAGTGTTTTTGTTTTAGTGATCATCTCATAAAATTACACAGAAAATCACTTGTAGCTAAATATCTTGGTTGCATTTAGTGTCGGCATAAAATTGTATTATAGACACTTTAATACACAAACATTCGTACAAACACATCTAAATATATGTACGAGCTAGTAAGTACCTTGAGTTTTGCAATCAAAGCGCCTACCCGGACAGCCTATTCAGCATCTGCCATGCCATGCGATGCGATGCGATTTTATGCCAAAACCAACCACTGGTTCTTTGCTATTGATGGCACTTTATGCCATCCATTATCGTCACTTTTGTTAATGAATCTGTATTGTAAGTCTGTAGGAATATTGAACACATAACAGAAATACGAATAAAGAAACTCACACATACTTGTATAAGTTTGTCAAAATAACCATTTATTTACATGTCTTTTAAGTAGGGAATTGGAATTATAGCCAGCCGTATGAAAATGTATGAATGAATGAATACGCGAAAAACAACATTATTATTATAACGACTATTGCTATGAAATAAGAATTAAAAAGAAATATTGAAATATTTTAAGACTGTAATGCATGCAAGTTTTTGAAGAATGTTGTGAGAATTTTTGATTTTTCTGCTAATGTACATAATTAACGTTTTTACATCTTCTTTTTCTTTTTTGGAACATTTAGTTTTAAGTTTTAAGTTTTTTTTTCTTTTCATTGACATGTGTCATGAGGAGATGGTAAATGGATATTTAGGTATTTTTAGTTGTAGCAAGTAGCAATTAAAATAAAAAAATTTTAAATTTAAAAACTAAATTTCGAAAAATTATAGAAAAATACGTGATTTAAGTTATCCATTTAAATCTGTGCCCATATGGAAAAGTAACTTATGTCGAATATTAAAGTGTGCAGATGTCCTTAGTTTTTATGAAGTTTAATTCGCGGAGGTTTTTGCTTTAAGTCTGTATATTATCGTTGTAGAACCAGCTTTATTAGAGGACAAAAGCAAATGTTTAAAAAACTAAAGTTGTATATTTAAAGATTTTACTTCTTTTCTAATTGTAATAACTTAATGTTGTCCAATGATACTTAAGCTACTATATCACACAAATAAATTTATTCTGAAACTGATTAAATTTTGTGAATGATTCTTTGTTTCAAGATGTCCAAAAAATAAGCTATTTGCTCTTAATGTTTTCTGGTACTTTTTGTCTTGAATTTCTTTCTACTGATGTTTTCTTTTCTACAAAAAAATGTGACATTTTATTTAAAAAAAAAGCAAATTGGGGTTCCTTTCTTAAAAATGCTTTATTCTCTAAAAGGATGGCTTTTTTTATTCTAAAAAACTCGCCCTTACTTATAGCATAAGGCATTGCACTTTATGCCCCGTATAAATCGACAGGGTTAATAATGCCCTGTAAAATGGTGACTACGGCTACCAGACGTGGTTGGGAAAAAATCGCCTCTAATCAGGACAGTAAAAATTTTCAATCTTAATAGTTATTTTTTTTATTACTTTATAGTAAAAAACATAAGAAAGCATTACATTCTTAATAGTAGGTTGTCAGTGATTTAAAATTTTAGTGGATTCGGTGTAATGTTGTTTTTAAAAAAAATCGTCAAGTCAAAAAATCTTAAAAACTTGGTGTCAATAATTCGGCAAAGGTAATTTCTTGTTTACATATTTTATAAAAAACAAACAAAAGAAATTTGGGATTTCGTCATTCATTTTGTTCTTTGATTTATTTATTTGATATCAATCAATAAGCAAATTTTGGTTTTTGTACATATATTTTTTTTTTATATTTTGAAGAACAAACTTTTTGATTTACGTGTTTTTTTATATTTTGAAGAACGAACTTTTTGTCAGCTGTCAATTTAATTTTGTGTTTTGTTCTAGTCAAATAAGAAATTTCATTATTAGAATTTTGCCAAGACATTTTATACATTTTTATAAATGCACCTTTTAACAAGGTGGAATTTTTTGTAGAAAAGAAACCACTATAACCTTTTGGCACCTTTTTCCGGTTTTCACAATTATTTTTATACCCTTGAGGGTATACAAAGTTTGTCATCCCGTGTGAAACTTTTTTATTATTCATCTCAGACCCCATAAAGTATATGTATTGTGGCTCCTTGAGTAATTATAAGTCAATTAAGCCATGTCCGTCTGTCCATCTGTACGTCTGTCCGTCTGTTGAAAACACGTTCACTTTCGAAAAACTCAAAAGAAATAAACAAACTTGGTGTCAAATTGCTTGCCGTTATCCTAAGCAGTTTGGGATTGAAATCCAGCAAAATCGGTTGAGTAGGATTAAAGCTATGAAACAAAATATGGAACTACCCCCTTAAAAAATTGGTAATTTTGTTACAAACACTAACATAAATGTTGGAACAATGCACGGAATGATATAAGATTTTGCAAAATTCGTTTTATTTGACTGGTAATCACGCTGTTAAATTTCATGAAGATCGGTCCACAATTTAGCCTACACTCAAAAAAAAAATCAATCCATCCGTACTCAAATCAATCCGAAGCGGTATTAATAGTACGGTGAGTACGGATTTTCTTGAATCAAGTACAGAAAGATTGATTCAAGTACGGATTTTTAATCCCAAAATACTTAAATTATCCATATTCAATCCCGTTTTCGTACTTGAAATAATCCGAAAATGAGATTGATTTAAGTAAAACTAAGATTGAATCAATCTCAAAATGCGCTTCATCCAAAAATTATAAAATTGTTTTAATCCGAATTCGTACTTAAAATAATCCGAAAATGAGATTGATTTAATTAAAACTAAGATTGAATCAATCTCAAAATGAGCTTGGTTCAAGTAATATAAAGTTGATTTTATCCCGAATTCATGATTGAAAAAAACAAAAAAAAAAGAAATTACAAAGAAAAAATGATTATGAGTGATTTACTTACCCGTATTACACATTACAGAATGATAAAACACCAACATCATGCCCGATATGGTTTTTATTTTAGAAATCTTATGTACATATTTAACCAAAAATATAAACTAAATGAGTAGCATGAGTTCAAATTTAAAAAAAAAACTTTTAAAAGTGATTGATTTTCGAAAGTAATCCCATTTAGGATTGTTTTGAGTACGTTTAAGTGTTATTCGTACTTGAATTTTTGAGTACGACTCGTACTTAAAGTAATCCCAAAAAAATTGATTTATCCCGAGTGTTTTTTTTTCTGTGTAGGCCCCATATAAAACCTACTCCCGGAAAACCATTTAGTACGCCTAAGCCCGTAATTAATAATGCTATCAGAATAAAATGTAACACATTCACAGTTTTATAGGACTAGAAATCACACTAATAAATTTCTTGACGAACGCTCCATAATTTACTATAGGCCCCATATAAAGCCCACTCTGGTTAATTAATTAAATAAAACCGTAGCAAATATATTTATTGTGGTAACATTTCTTCCAACTTATGGTGTTTTCTTTTCTACAAATATCGCCTTCTAAAAAGGTGCATGGATAAAATGTCTTGCTAGCCCTGTAATAATGCTATTTGTTAGTTGACAAGAACAAAACATAAGATATGAAAAAGTGAATTGTCCTGTTTTTAACACATGACGAAAATTGTTAATCATAGCTAATTTTTAACGAATTTTTTTCATTATTTTCTATGTTTTTAAACCGATTGAGCGATTACAAATAAATAAATTTTTGGGTTTGTTTCCAATATTGTAATTTTTCGCGAATTTTAGCCATGTTCGCGATAGACGTGATTTATACTGCAGGTTTTATGATTTTTTAGAGCTTTAATGATTTTTAATAAATATAAGACTGGTATACTGCCGCTATTAGCAAATTTTTGCGAATTTCCGCTAATTTAGCAATTGTTAATGAATGTTTGCCATTCCTAACAGTCTAAGGGACTTTTAATCAATTTTATGGGATCTTTGAAATATTAAAAATTTTCGCTATTTTTGCAAACTTTTTTATGTTGTTTTCGAATATTTTGATTTTTTTTGACTGATTAAGCGATTTTAAATAAATTTTTGCGTTTGTTTTAATTTTTGCGAATTTTAGCCATTTTCGCGATAATAGCGATTTTTATCTGTAAGGGTTGTGGTTCTTTACAGCTTTAACGATTTTAAAACATATTACCAATTGCTATTATGCCGCTGTTACAAAATTTTTGCAAATGTCCGCTAATTTAGAAATTTTTACCGAATTTGTTCCATTCCGTACAGTTTTAAGGACATTTTATAAATTTTATGGCTCGTTTGAAATAATAAAAACTTTCGCTTTTTTTGCAAACTTTTTCGAAGTTTTGCAATTTGTTCGTAGCTTTGTTGCTCTTTGAGGCAATCGTCGCCGTTATTAAAAAAAACTCATACATAAACATCATATATCACCTTTTTAACAGGGCACAAACAACACTCTCGATTTATTCGGGGTGAAAAGTGCAATTCCATATGCCATAAGTAAGGGTGAATTTTTTAGAATAAAACATGCTTCCCTTTTAGAAAGCAAAACATTTTTAAAAAACAAACACAAAATTCCAATTTTAAATAAAATATCACATTTTTTTGTAGAAAAGAAAAGTTTCATATGACTGAAAAAATGTCATGCAATTTTGTGATATACGGTCCGTAATTTACCTTTGATTCCATATTTAGCAGCCTTCTAAAATTTACTGTACACGCTAAAACTTATTTCAGCGCTGTATTGAAATTTACATTTTTTAATACCAGATATCATTCTGCAGAATTTGGGTTCATAACTTACCATGGCTCCAATATAAATTCCCCTCCTGAAAACAATTTAAGTTCGGCTCAAGCTAGTTAAAATTGCTATAAATAGCATAAAACATTCTGACGGTCGGTCAATAATATTATAAAAACGTCAGTTTTTATAAAGAATAACTAATAATAGTTAGACATCATACAGATATCACTCATGAAATATTCGAACTGTCGGCGGAGGGTATTAAAGATTCGGCACAGCCGAATGTAGCACTCTTGCTTTTTTTTGCTTTATTGCTTAGGGCTACAAAGAAATTGTTAACAACAATTTCACAGAAAAAATAAAAATTGATTTCAATAAAAAAATATGATATTATTAAAAAAATTATTAAAATTTGTACCAGTAAACAAATTAATAGTATTATTAAAACATTTACTTCACCTTTTTAACGTTTAACGTGATTAAACTTTTAATTGTAAATGATTTTATTTTGGACTAATGCTTTAATTGGTAAACAATTTTAAAGAATTGTATCAGTGTTAAAATAACGCTAAAAATT
The DNA here is from genome assembly GCA_949318255.1 of Pollenia labialis. NCBI lineage: Eukaryota > Metazoa > Arthropoda > Insecta > Diptera > Polleniidae > Pollenia > Pollenia labialis. Next base: position 124,692,233 of record OX439141.1, read on the forward strand.
TTTTTGAACTAATTCAATGTTTGAATTTTTCTTCAAAACTTGTTCAATAAAAAACTTTGTTCAATTAAATATTATAAGATTATCAAATTTTTCTTAAAAAGACCACTAAATATATACAAATAACTAATTATATAAATAATAATAAAAAAATTGTAGTCACTTTTTATTTCCACAAAGTATCGAATTTTGTTTTCGAAGAATTGATTTACTTTAAGGAAACAAAATTTTGTAGAACAGACGGGACAACAATCTGTGATCACTTTTAGTATTTTTAAAAATCGACAATGCGAATGTTTTATATGATTATTTTTTAATATTATTATAAATGTGTTAGCTTGTAAAACAAGTAAGAAATGGGGAAAAAGTTGTAATCATACCCATACCACAATAGTGGAGATGTGAGTAACACTAAAAGATAATGCTGCCATACCCACGAAACGAAGCTACAAACAAAACAAGCTATAAATGATTAAAATCTGTTTGCAACTTTTGATTTTATTCACAAAAGTCGACAAAATTATCACCATCCCTTAGGGGGCTCCCATACAAATATTGCGTTTTATGAAATTCTTAAATTAATTAAAATTTGTCGACTTTTGTGAATGAAATCAAAAGTTGCAAACAGATTTTAATCAATTATGGCTTGTTTTGTTTGTAGCCTCGTTTTTTTAAGTCTGCAAAAATTAGAAGCCTAGCTGCATTTTTTAATTTTGTATGAATTTTTAAAAAACAAAAATTTCGAAATTTTGGAAAAAAAATTAATTTTTTTTCAAAAACAAAATTATGTTTCAATAACGACTACTCATATTAGAAAAAGAGTTTTACTTTTATTTTATTGCGGAATTTCGGTTTTTTTAGTAATTTCAATAAACTAAACCGTTTTTGAGTTACGCGAATATATGTTGTGCAACCTCCTCCATTTTCGAAATAACGGTATATCTCGAAAACCAGAGCCAATCTGAAAAAACCGCGGCCACCACTGGATTCAGCGTCCCCGAATTATGTTAAAACGCCATGTGCCCGGCTTGACACGAAAAAAAGAGTCAATTTCATGCACAGTGTAATTAATGGATTAGAATTAAAAAATATTTTTATTTTTGGTAAATATTTATTTTTTATATTTGTTTTAAATCAGCTGACTTAAATTCAAAATAGCACAGTAAATTATGAGGGGTTGTTCACAACAGTCGTATATTTTCATGTACTTATTTTAAGACTTATGACTTTATGACCCCCTGTGAATCCCCAATAGTATTTTCCTCTTTAACAAGAGCAACATGCTATAATAAGTGTTAAAAATATTTTCGTTCACCATAATAAGATGCTCGAAGGCAAACATAATATGGTTGTGGCTTATCGATAGAGGAACAATTTTACCACAATATGGGTGTTGGAGTCAACAATATGGTTAAACAAAAAACATACTATTTTTAAAATTTTCTTTAAAAATAGTTTTGTTGAAGGAGATCATAATTATACATGTTTTTTTTCTCTGGATGTAGCTACTAACTATGACATGCCAGTTTTCTTTTAGTAGGACCAAACTTAGCCTTAGGTCGCATATAAATCCCCTCTCTTAAATCGTTTAAGATTAACAAATCTCTTTTATATGTTGATATTTAGATAATATTCGATACAAAGAACTCTTATGTGAATCTCAACCACATAAAATAAATTATTTTGATACGTACATGACTGACCATGTAGTGTAGGGTATGAAATGCTCGGGTTTGACCGACTAAACTTTCTTACTTGTTTTTATTTTTAGATGGGTGTTTTTTGGAATCGCTAATCTTAAAATTTCGGACATTAGCCAGAAATTTTTTGATAATATTGAACCAAATATATGTTTATTCAGAATTATTTCAGCAATTTTATTTTAGAGCAGTTGTAGGCAAAAGCAAAACGCAAAAAGTTAATTTTTTTGTAATTTGTAGGAGAAACGATGAAAAGGAAAAAGAAAAGCAAAAAAACCCCGGTTGGTAGTTTTCTCTTTAATATTTTAAAGTACAATAATAAACCAAATTTACTCTTTTCAGTACGTTTCAATATAGAAAATAGCGACCACGACGTAGAAAGTGTTTGTTGATACTGAAACACTTTTTAATACATAATGTATTTCTTAGTAAAAAAAAATTACAGAAAATATTAAAAAACATATTTAAAACTTAAATATTTGTAGTATTCTTTAACTTGTTTCCATTCTTTTTTGACAATTAAAAGCGATGACTGAGAGAGCGGAGGATTGAAAGGAACTCAACCAATAATGACAAAGTTAATTTTAGTCAAATTGGATTTATTAAGCATTTGTTTGTCAGATCGCTTCACAAGCAATCTCTTTTGCGAACCTGCTTGAATGAAGGTATTGACATCAAGGCTCCCGCAGACTTCTATTTATGAACTGTTAGTGTGAAACATTTAGAGCTCTTTTATTTTGAACAAGATCATGACTACAAAATATTCTAGTGTATAATTGGATAATTTTTTATTAAAAAATCGCTTAATCCTTATAACCGGTGTGCAAAAAAGCGATAAATAATGTTAAGAATTCCTTAAAATTCAAAAAGAGTACATTTTATTCAAAAACAGAAAATAAAACAATTTAAGGCTAACCTTCTTTGAAAACAACAAAAAAATACTTGTTTTCTCTACATTTCCTGGTTTAAAAAAGTACTTCACACACACCATCAAACAAAAGAATTATAAACATAATTTTATTGCTTTGTATCCGCTTTGTTGAAATTGAAGCAACCGCAATCAATAAGCAGCAAAATTGCATGTTAATTTTCCATCAAACATTTTAAAAGTGAATGTGACAGCCAATAAACACAGACAACAACTTCAAAAACATACACTTGAACACTGTTGTTGAAAAAAAAAATTCCTATAACTTTATAATTTGCATGTTTATTGACAAACAAATACAAAAAAAAACGACAAACACAAAATAGATTTATTTAAAATAACAATAAAATGTTACAAAGAAATAAAGATTTTTTTTAAATATGGAATTCAAAAGCAACTGAAAAAAAACAACAACACAAAAAGAAAAACCTTTAACATTTTGAAAATGAAATTGATCTTCGAACAAGACGTCCGCAGAGAGCAACAAAACAGCACTTCAAAAAACAAACAAAAAAACATTCTAAGCTGAACCCTAGATTTAAAGACTTTAGAATTAATTGCAAACACTTGATATTCGATAATTTATTGCGATCAAAATGATAAATCGGTGGACATCATTGAGAGAAGCCAGACCGTTACATCTGCATAATCAGTGGAACTCATCTTAGGTGATGATACGAGTAAATATTATAATTGTAGAGACAAAGTTAAGTTTAAACTAGGAGATTCCCAACTTCTAAGGGGAAGAGAGTTTTTACATTCTAACTATTATACACAGAAAGAAAAACACTCGGGATAAATCAAGTTTTTATGATTACTTAATGGGATAACTTTCGAAAATCAATCTCGAAATTTCTTGAAATAAGTATACAATTCTTAAATCAAGTACAAAAGAGATTAAACTGTTCGTTGGTAGTGTCACTCTGAGAGTAAAATTACAAAATGAGGGTTTTAATCTCATAAAACTTATTAGTCTCATCTCTCAGCAATTTGAACACTTGCTTCTCATTTAGTTTATATTTTTGGTTAAATATCTACATTAGATTTCTAAAGTAAAAATTATATCGTGCATGATGTAAATGTAAATCAGTCATAATAATTTGTTCTTTCTAATTTCTTTTTTTGTCTTTTTCAAGCATGAATTCGGAATAAAATCAGCTTTATATTACTTGAATCAACCGCATTTTGTGATTGATTCAATCTTAGATTTACTTAAATCAATTTCATTTTCGGATTATTTTAAGTACGAAGTCGGATTAAAACAATTTTATAATTCTTGAATCAAGCTCATTTGTTTTTATTTTATTTATTAAATTTCACTTGCAACAAAATTGTTCAATTTAACGTATTGTACAATTATATCGCCAATGTGTATGTGATATTCGAAGGTATCACAATATATTGTCAACAATCAAAAGACTTTTGATTTTTATTGCACAACGAAAAGAAAGTGAAATGTGTTGGCAACATTGTGCCATATGCTGTTTGTGTTATTCCTATAGGTTATGTTTACCTTTTTATTGAATAAATGAAATTTTTTGCGACTTATTGCATAATATAGGACAAAATGGAAATAATATGGCGAATATCATATACAATAACATTGAAGGTGTATGGGCCACTTAATAAAAAATTTTCAAAAGATTTTGTTATTCGTGCTTAATTCCCAGTTTTTATTATTGATAAAAACACTTGAAATTTATTGTTGATGGGATAAGCTATTCCTATGCTTATTCTTTTGAAAATTTAAATTTTGTATTCCCAAAAATTTAAATTACTTTTTGATAATAATAAAAAATTTAAAAGAAATTCAATAATTTAAAAATAAAAAAGTACATAGTACTTAACCACAAAAAAATGATTTATATATAAAAAAAAGTTTTAAAAAAAATAGGTTACATATTAAAAATAAATTTAAATTATATTGAAAGGTCAATTAAATTACTCAAAAATTAAAAACAAAACCCAACAATTCCAAAAAAAAATCAAAAATACAAAGATATTAACATAAATGTCAGACAAAAGTCCTACTATATTTCCCTTAGGGATCCTGCCTACAGATCAGATTTATGCAAAAGGAAAAATGCTAACTTTAACCCGACAATGCCGAAAACTCACGATATGTATAGTTTAATCCTGAAGGCATCAGGGGAAACATTAAATACCCTCAAAGAGCTTGGCAACTAATTATATAACCGAGCCACTCTTACACAAAATGAACGCTCCAAAACTGAAGCTAATCTTGGTATAATCAAATGCTTATCAACCAAATATTTAGGCGTCAGGAACTATATGACTTGTAAAAATGCAATAACGTCCTAAATTTAACTAAATCATCAAATGAAAAACCAAAAAATCGTACAACATACGAAGAAACATGCTGACATGATCTGAGAGAAAACAAATATCTCATTACCCTATTGAACACCAACCTTACCTTTTTCAAAACATATCCCCAAGTTCCCGAGTACACTTCCAAGACATAAAGAAATAATGGCATAATAAGGCCATGAACAACCCGCCTTTTAACAAAAAAAGGCAACATTAAGTCCAAACTATACAACTTACGCAAAGAAAAGTGAACTCTAGAAACTAAAGTATTAACATGGCTTTCAGAACTCAATTTGTTATCAACAATAACCCCAAGGCATTCCATTTTCTAAACAAACTCAAACAAATGACCACCTAATGTAATAGAAAAATCAACCCTACCACCTTTACCAAACATCATTGCCTTAGTTTTTTTCGCATTAATAGACAGGTCATTATTACCTATCTAATCAACCAATAACCCAACAGTTTATACAATCATGTTCTGCAAAACATCAGAAAACTCCGTAGATCACTGAACAGCAGCTGCACATCATCAGCAAATGCAAATGGAATACACATTTTATTAGCTACGTTCCCAAAATAATCATTAACAGACATGATAAACAAAAGAGGACCAAGCACAGAACCGCTGTATACCGACGCACGACCACCACTAAATGCATACTATCTTCTATGCGATAAAGCTTACAAGTCGCCTTTTGAGATTGATTCAATCTTAGTTTTGCTTTAATCAATCTCATTTTCGGATTATTTCAAGTACAAAATCGGGATTGAATATGGATAATTTAAGTATTTTGGGTGTAAAAATCCGTACTTGAATCAATCTTTCAATACTGGATACAAGAAAATCCATACTCACCGTACTATTAATACCGCTTCGGATTGATTTGAGTACGGATGGATTGATTTTTCTTTTGAGCGTATGCATGTATGTATATAGCTTAAAGTGTTTCTTTTCCCTGGGAAAGCAGGATTTAATTTTCAATTTCCCGGGAATTCCCGCTTAATATAAAACGATGCAAACTAAAATTTTATTTTATAAAATTTTTTTTTAAGAAATAACAATTTATGAGAATTGTTAAATAAATTTATTAGTGGATTAAACATTGGTAAAAAAATAAAAAAATTCAGATCTTTATATGCTAAGCCAGCAGCAATTACATAAAACCAAAATACTTAAATTACACTGTGTCACAAATTTTCAACAAAGTCGAGACCAAAAAATTATTCTGACACCTAATCTTTATGTAAAATTGTCCGCTGAATCCGCATGTGAAGTCAGTTGTCGAGATATTACCGTTATTGGCGGTTTTTAAAAAGATGATGTCACTTTAACAAATGTATCTTCGAAAATATTTAACGGATTTTTTATTTCTGTACTTTATTTTAAAAATAATGAAATTACCAAAACAACCACAGATCGCTCGTAAAAATTGGGCAGGAAATGACTAAGTTACATTGGACCAAAGTAAAAATTTCACAAAAATTTTAATGATTTTTTGCAATTTTGCTCTTTACAACTTATTTTTTTAAAACACTCAAAAAACTGAGTACTTTTCATATAAATTTTACTACACGTTCAGTCACTTCCGAATAAAAAATTGTATCATTTTGCGAAGCACTAATGGTACATTTAAAAAAATAAGCACACAAGTATGCGCTACGCAATAAGACATACAGAAATGCAGTAAAGTAAGTGAAAGAACTCTCAAAAACTTTTATAAAACAAACATAACATTTCAAGTGCTACGGCATTCCCTTACTGCGAAGCAGGTCTGTAAGGGAGAGTACTAAAAAAAACCTGTTTCAAAACATTCAGTGTGCGCTGAATAATGCGCCTTATGTGTCAAAAAAGTATTGCTTCAAAGTGGGAACTCGCCATATAAAATTCATGTCTTCCGTCTGCGTAATGGTAAGCGAAACGATTATGTTTCTCCCTTACAAACCTGCTTCGTTGGAAGCTTCATTTTTTATTGGGTTGTGTTGTGAAAACAGCACATAAGTTATAAAAATAAAACAGGTTTTTAAAAGGCTTGTAAAAGGGATTTTCTATAAAAATTTGTTTTTCAGAGCATCAAACATTATACATTACCTTACTTATCAGATTTGAATTAACCTCTATTAGGTACTTGACATGGCTTATTTACAATTATAATTAAATCAAAAAAATCCCGGGAATTTTCGTCCAAATTTCCCGGTATTTTTTCTAACAGCGCAGAGTCCCGTATGAAAAACACTAATGTAACTGAATACGTAATTGAGTAGCTAATACACTTAAAGAAATGTTATTCATATTGTCAAATCGAATGTCCACAAGCTATTTCTTCGATTTTTCGTTGTATGTATACTCTACTTGCAGGAAAATACTGACATGTGTAAACCCCAGGTAACTCCAATGCAATGCAATGCGTTAGTTAGTTTAATTAAAAATTTCGATTTCTTCCAATTTATAAACGAATTATATGGTCTCAAATAGTTCGTTGGTCAGATGAAGTCAAACTGCCAAAAACTCCAGATTTCTTAGAATATTATGCGATCTAAATAATAATAATAACAAACTTTATTTTTTTACTTATCTGAAATTTAAAATCTGTTTTGGGTGATTGAATGGTTTGCTGAAAACAATTTTATTTCTAATAATTTTCGTTGATTTAACGAATAATTTTGTTTTACAAATTTGTTGGCTCAACGAACACAGTACATTGTCTGAATTAATTATTTTTCTAACTTTCCCCTCGAAACATTATACCACCTGCCCAACCCCTCACAATACACTTCTATAACCCCCTTTAAAATCCAAAAAAAAAACTCATAATTGAAATGTGGATTTATATTTTTGCAAAAATTTTGCAAATTTATTATGGTATATACATATATGATGATATTTATATCATTGTATTAAGTTTATTTATAATTTGTATAAAGTTTTTGCAAACTAAAGCCACGCCTTGGTAATACACGTGGCAAAGCCTTAATGCGGTTTTGATAATAATACATATTTAAAAAAAATATATAATAATTATGCCAAATAAAAGGTAATTTGAGGTATTTTGTGACGATTAACTTTATATAAATATTATTATTAATTGTTTAAATCGTCAATTAAAAGTTAAACGATAAAAATAATTTTGAATAAAGTTCAAAAAAATAGAACTGGCAGGTGGATATTCTAAATTAAATAAATAAAAGATTTTAAAACAAATGTCTACAGCTTGGACAAATGTTTTAAACGGAAATGTAATCCCATCAAAATAAATAATAATGTCACTAAATTTGTATTTGTTTGGTCCGATTACTGTTATAAACGGTTGCACATTTTGCAACCTCTTTTTTTAAAATTCTATATTTTCTTCAAGTACTCCAATTTATGCTGCTAAGTGAACAAACGATTTCCGTGAATTCTAAAATGTAAATTTTGCAGTTGGTCTTTCCCCACTTAAATTTTACATGAAAATTAACAACATGAAAATTAATTAAAATAGTTATTGATAAACATTCATTCTTGACTGACCTGAGATTCGAACCCAGGCGGCTGGTTACCATGACATGTTTCGATCGCAACCACTCGATCTCCTCAGATGGATTTGCCGTCTTACACTCGCAGCCATTGACGACTGCTGACGTCTAACATCAATCCTTAAACCAAATTATATTTTAACCTTTGGTAGATCGAAATTTGCTTTTTTGAATGATTATCCATTTTAATTGATTTTACATGTTTTTCCTAACTTCTGTTTTTTTCGTACTTATGTCAAGAATTCTTCTTGAAGTCCAAAGTACATTTTTTGTTTTTTTCAATTTGTCTTTCTTTTTCTTGTTGACCTTTTTCGGCAACAACTTGAAGGACAAATGTACACATAGAGCTCGTGTCTTAGCTTTAACAATAATTAGAATTGTGGTTATTTTGTTGAACTATTTATGGTTTTTTTAATCCAAAATTTTTTTAATATTTTAATCAGGCTTAAGTTCATCAAATTTTAATTTTCATTAAATTATTTTTATGAAGAAAGGAATTTTTACAACATGAAAATTAATTAAAATTGTTATTGATAATCATTCATTCTTGACTGGCCAGAGATTCGAACCCAGGCGGCTGGTTACCATGACATGTTTCGATCGCAACCACTCGAACTCCTCAGATGGATTTGCCGTCTTACACTCGCAGCCATCGACGACTGCTGACGTCAATAGTCAAACATCAATCCTTAAACCAAATTGTATATTAACCTTTGGTAGATCGAAACATACTTTCACTTAAATCGGTTGATTTTATATTATTTACCACTAGTTTAATGGTTTGTTTACTTGATATGCTGGTTATCTTACAAAAAGTTAAGCAATTTTTCATGTACTGAATCCCAGTTGTCCAATATAGATGAAGTACTATACAAAATTGCTTGGGGATTAAATGTTTTTTATAGATTTCTAAATTTTAAAACACTAAAAGTACTGTTCGTAATTAAATTATGTTTTTTTTAAATGAATTTTGTTTTGCACAGATAGCAAATAATTTTATTTAATTTTTGCTTTTTATTTAATTTGAGAAAATTGTAATTGCTTGTTATAAAATTAAATTTTACACGGCACTTTTTGTTTTAAATAATATCTTAAAAAGAACCAACTCGACTAGAAGTAAAGCACGAAATGCCGAAAAATGTTAAGCTTACACTGTTTTAAATCAATTTAAGAAACGTTACGTTACCCTCATGAAATTTTTTTGACTTCAACGTACTAATTCGTTAAGCCAACAAATCAATTGTAACTTTTATGCGTGGGGATAATTTTTAATGAATTCGTTAACTGAAAGTCCACTTTATTAATTTTAACGTACAAGTTTGTTACGATAGCGAACAGTTCATAGAATTGGCACGCGTTCATGTTACAAACACTTGTTAAATCACTTCTTACCTCAACGAACACTTTATTAAAGTTAACGTACGAGTTCCACGGGACAACGAATAAATTATATAATTCACGCGTTTTTGTGTTAATATGACTCAATAAATGTTTTATTAGCTCCACGAACATTTTATTAACATTTATGTACATTTGAATTAAGGCGACATATGAACTAGTAAATTTAATTTTGCCAAATGAAAGATACAAAATACTTGGCTCCCTTTTATTTTGAGGATTGTAGCACCAAGTTTATTTTTGATTTGATTTTAACATTTGACATCAAATTGATAAAACATTTGATATCAAATGTTTATTTTCAAATCATTATCAATTTGAATTTAAATGTTAAATCAAACAATTGAAAAACGTTTGATGTCAAATGATAAAGTCATTTCATATCAAAGGTTTGACTTCGTGTTTGTTGGGTACAGTTCAACTTGCAAGAGAATTTGCTAGCAAGTAAATTTTTGAAACTTGTAGCAAATAAAATGAGAAATAAAGAAACAGTGTTACCCTAGATGAGCTTTGTATCAATTTATTAGTTCTTAGTAAATTAAAAATTAGTTTACAGCTAAGAAAATCGTGTATTTTTGAAAAATAAAAAACAAAAAAACATTGCTATACATTATCCTACATTACATTAATACCACTTTTTAAAAAAAAAATATATTAAAAAAATTATGTTTACAGGTTACGATAAATATTGACTACTTGGCAACACTTAGTTAACAATTAAGAAATTGAAGTTTTGCTAGAAGTTTACTTTTTGACGCCATGTTTAAAATGAACTTGCACTGTGCTGTGTAGCCATTAAAAAAATTTGTGTTTTTTTTTTTTGTGACATCTCTCCTTATTTTCGTTACCCTGCAGAAACACGTTAAATTTTTTCTTGATAGTCTTTTACATATACTGCTTGTCAAATTTTATATAAATTGAAAGCTGTGCCGTAGGCTGCACTTAATATTTAAGCAATTTACTTTCAAGGTGTCATCAAGAAAACAATTTATAAAGGCAAACTTGTAATCAGCTGTTAAATGGAACGTAAAATTGCCAAATATTTGGATATGTAAAATTGAAAGAAATCTTGTGGTCAATTTAAAAAGTATGAGTGTTCTAGTAAAAGTAAGAGTGTATTGCAAATTGAATGAAATTGAAAGGCAAAACTAGTTCGTGTGGCATCCAAGTTAGTAATATACACTACTTGCAAGTAATTACTTCCCAGCTAGAATTTTCGATCGTAGAAGAATCTTTTGCGACCGGAGCAGGCAATTAAATTAATCGTCCACGATATCGTACTCCGATCGCGCAATTCAGTACAACGGTAGAAACTGTGTCGTTAGGGCGATTCTTCCATATGATTCGTCTAAGATGCGCCTAAAATAATCGTGTAAGACTCTTTTATTCCTACTTTAAGCGATCCTTGGATAAATCGCTGCAATGAGTATTCTACGATGCGATAAAGATAATCGTGTAAGATTCTTTATATATGAATTATTAAGTTATTGTATTTTAAAATAAAAATCACTTTAATTAACACTTTTATTAAAAAGAAAACACTCTAATTAAAACAACACCACTTCTGCTTTTATCAAAAATTGACGTTATATGAATAAATAACTAATTTTTGCCACACTTTTAAATACATAACGGTAAAATTCGCCTAGATAACGCCAGAATGCGTATACGACGATTTTAAAGAAACATAAACAACAACAAAATCATTTCCAAGAGTAATATGTGATAACGGTAAAATAAAAATCGTTCAATGGTCGTCAGAATACTTAAATAACGATTGTGGATGAACATAAAAAACACTCATCCAACAATCATCAAAATGATCGCATAAACATAATTTACAAGAGATTTACGATTACGGTGAAATAACAATCGTTCAAAGGTCACCAAAACTCTTTTAACTCGTTTAACAATCGTCAAAATGACTCGCAAACCCATAATTTAGAAGAGTAAAATGTATTTTTTGCTCCAACAATCGTCTGGACGATTGAAATGAGAATCGCAAAATGATCGCGCTCGTCAAATATTCTTCCAAATGCTAGCTGGGTTGCTTGTGGCAACGTAGGGTAAATTATTAATTGTTGCTGTGGCCTATTCACAGATTCATTTCTTTAGGTTATTCGGTCACAACACGTTTGTCTCATTTCTCATTTGCCTATAGCGGGATGTAGTAGAGTTTCATGAGGATTGTGCTCTCTCTAAAAAAGACAATTCTGCTTGTTTATATACCTGTTAAGCCAGAATTAAGCCTCATCAATGAAGCTGATTTTAAGATAAAAATTTGTTACATTTTCAATTATCAGACACCAGTAAAATGTAATGCATTTCTGGCCCGCTACATCGGCAATCGTGTGACAGGAAGAACTTCACGTTTTCGGTTGTGTATATGAGTTTTAGCGATTTTTTCCATACCCTTTTAAAATGGTTTGTAAAAATTTTTTTTGATATTAACAAATTGATGGAAAGTGTATTTAATTTTAAAGGCTAATTTATTGATTCTATTCACTTACTTGCACTTTTTTGCAAAGTGCATTTTTTAAAGCACTGAAGCAATAAATAGTAAAATAGTTACATAAACTAACCGTAGGAGCTTGTTTTAAATATAACCTCGACCTGTCTCAAGTTGACTCTTCTGCAAACATGTATTCGGTGTTGCTGTTTATTTGTTCTATGTTTTTCTATGTTTTTGTGTGTATTTCTACTTTTTCATTTTAAAAGAACTACAACATGATCATCATCATCATCATGGTTGTCATATAAATTGGTATTGGCTACTACAGAATTCAACCATTTAAAATGAACATTAAATCTGAAATCTGAGAAGATTCTTTAAGTCAGTCACATAATTTATAGACATGCAAACAAGTTATAACTAAAAACTACAAGACAAATGCAACAACATTGTTGTGATTGCTACAACAACGACAACTTGCATTTTATGTATTTACGTATGGCCAGTTCTGGCATTAAGTTGTGATTTTGCTTATTCTTTTTTTTTTGCAACACACAGTGATAAGATTGTGGGTTTAAATTGGAAAAAAATAAATTATTTTTAAAAATAAAGTAAATTTTAAATATTTTACAGGACATACAAAAGATTCTATTGTTGACACTATTTTTCCAAAGGTAAATTATAATTTTTTAAATCCACGACACATATTTAGGATACATTAAATTTTTACCTTGACATTGGGATTCCTTTTTCCCGGAAATTCGAAGACTTAAATTTTGGGAAATCTCTGCAGTCTACAAAATAAATTCTACCTGTCAGATCTCAAAGTAAAAAAAAAATATTTTCTCTGCATAGTTTTAGAAGCTAAAATAAAGTTATAAATTCGTTTGTGAAGATTTTAATTAAGAATTATAGCATTATATAATCCTAACGGTAATAATTCCACAAACTGTGATAATGGAATCAATGAGTTATGAACCAATTTTAATAAAAACTAACCTCAAAGTATTTAAATCAATGCAGTTTTTGGCGTATTTAAATATACTTTTTATGGAATTGGCTTTATATCAGGTCTTGTAATTTATTGAGCGGTCTTCAAGAAATTTGTTCGTGTGTTTTCTAGTCTTATAAACCTATGAGAGACAAACTATTATTATATTATTATTGTTACAGCTTTAGGCGTACTTTAGTTTTTTCAGAGAGTGGGCTTTATATGGTGCGTATGGTTTATTAAGGGGCAAACTTTACGAAATTTGGTTATATGTCTTTTAGTTATTTACAATAAGGATTAAGCTTTAAATACATATATGGGGGATTCACAAGGTAGTCTTTAAGTTGTTAGCTCATATGTCTTAAAATAACTAGAGAAATATTAATGACTGCTGTGAGCTACCACTTGTAATTTAGGTTTCTACTGCACAGTTATGACGAATCAATGATCACAGCATTAAAGTGTTCATTTTGTGTGAAACACAACAACGTTTATTTTAAACAATTGTAAAAAAAAATTTTAAAAGCGGTTGTTCCAAATTTGTTGTTGTGACGACGGTTGGTAACCAAAATAGTATCGATCGCGCTTAGTTAAAGCTTTACATTTGGTGGGAGCTGTACCGACCAGCGTGGATCCGTTTAATGAAAGCCATTAACAAAAAAACACCCAGAACATGCTTTCAGACAAGAACATATTTGTCACCATTTGTTGTATAATGTTGCTGCACCAGTATTAAACTATTTGAAAAACAACAGATAAGAATTTTTACCTCACTCCACTTTTAGTCCTGACCTTAAATTTTGTTTTTAAAAAACAGAGGACGGGATTTTTACTACACTAGCTTATTAAAAACAACCTTGTTGGAATACAATTCAAATGGATAAGTCAGCAATTGGCTTAATACATTGTTGTCCTCAATAGGTTATACTGAAGTTCTTTTGTTATACAGAATGAGAGAGAGTTTTAGAGAACGACAGAAACTATTCGGAATTAGGATTTGCCAGACCACATTCACAGAAAAAATTATTAGTAGTTTTTTATCAATTAGGAAAATGATTTAAAAAGTATTTAAACTTAATTAATGTAATAATTGAATGAATTACTTTTTTTGTTGATCGAAAATTAAAAATAAAATTTTGATTTAATTAACATTTTAGTTGCTTTGAAATAAAATTTGAATTAAAATAATAATCAAATAACAAAAAATTGTTTCGTTTAAAATAAAATAATTTAAACTTGTGAAATTGTTGTTGGAACTTGTCAAAATCAATCAACGCATTGTTTGAAATGGCATAGTTTTTTGATCATTTTTTAATTAAAATTCAAAATATAATTTATTGAAAAAAAAATATTCAAAATATAAAATTTTTACAATTTTTAGTAATCAATATAATCATTTTGGTAATAGGTGCAAAATCAACAAATAGGTTGCTTGATTCTATGAATTCAGTATAAAATTGGTGATTAGAGACAATTTTTAATTTTTTCTGTGTTCGAGAACAGCAAAATCGTAAATATTTAAGTATTTTTTCCATATTTTAGATACCATATTTATAGCCATTTTAACTTCGTTAATCACTAATTGTTGCTCATTACCCTACGATTCCACATGCAAGTAATTCCTTGCAAGTAGTGTATACTTACTATCAACGAAAAATCGATGAACCAGTCGATGGGCTGAATGTACAAAAATTGTGTGAATGTAAGTGAAAAAGTGTGAGTGTATTGAGCTTTTCGAACTTGCACTTGCATTTGGAAACGGGGAGTTAAGGCCCTTTTTTACAACTTACCGATAGCTAAAGCAAGGATTTTATTCTACCTTTAGTTATCGGTGAATTGTGAAAAACGGAAGAATTAAATTTCTTTAATCTAAGATTTTTACACATTTTGAATAACGAACAACAGATATAGAAACTATAGAGCGTTACATTAGTTTACTTTAAGAAGCTAAAAACATTGTGAAAAACAAATAGAAATTCACAATATTTAAAACTCCATTCGAAGTTATGAAAAAAAATAATTTACATTTTTATCTTGGATTAAACTTAAAGCAATAAAATCTCTATCTGATAGTTAAAAATCGAAGATAAAGTGAAGTTCAGAACACTTTACAGGATTTAAAATAATATATGAATAAAAAATAAATTTTATATATCAATTCAATGTATTTGACCGAATACCAAAAGAAAAAAAATTTCGAAATTGCGAATAATTTAATTTCGAAATAACATATAAAATAATATAATTTGTACTAAAAATTGATTAGTTAATATTGTTAATAATTAAGATACTTTGTTTTATTTAAATCATTCCACTGTGTGGTCCTCAACCTCATCAATATTCTATGAAAGAACGATACATCTATTTTGCTTTTTAACCAATTGCATCGTTAGCCTGATTTAAATGCATTCTTAATATGAACTAAAGATGTTTACATCTACTTTTAAATACACATTTTGACGACATTCATACTTAAATCGCTATTTATCCATTTAATAGTTTATACGATTGAGTATTCATTTCAAATGCACATACGCGAATCAAATTTACGTGCAACTGATGCAGTCGTACAAACAATAAAAACAACTAAATTTAACTGAATATTTTGTTGTTATGGAACTGCAATTGAATAGAAGATTTGTTTTATTTCATGTTGCTATGGTTTGTTGTTGTTTCTAGAGGTATATTAATCAGTTTTTACACTCGTAGCATAAACTTATACATGATTTTGATGGTCACCTTTTGTTTTGTTAGTTTATATATTTTTTTTTTTTATTCCAAACTGTGTCGAATTTGAAACAAAAGTGTTAAAAAATTGTGGGAAATATGTTTGCTTTGTTTTAATAATTCTATTCTATCAGATTCAGTTTTTTTTTTAAATTGATAGGAAATTTTTGCATTTAATCGATAATTTATAGAGTTTTTTTAAAGATTTAAATCTTAAAGGTGTGATATTACTATAAAGATGACATCTGATAAAATTTGTTATAAATCATTGGAATTTGTATTACAAAATCGGAGATCGATTGGATATTATTCGACCAGCTTTTTAGTTTTGCTCAAGCCGATTATTTTTAAATGTCCATTTTTCGAATTTAGAATAAACCGGTTATTTTCGTACACTAAACCGGTTATTGCAAAAATGTGTAATTAACATACTTTTGTTGTAAATATACCTTTAATTTAAGTATTTTTAACCTTAAACTTTTTATGTAAAAACAAAATGTCACAAAAGCCAAAAACCATAATGAACGATGATAATACAAGTCCCTTCAGATAAGTTGCAAAGCTTCTTCCACGTCTCGACTTATTCATCATTTTTGTTAAGCGCACAAGCTTGACATAAATATGCTTAAAATAAAACTTGACTCCGATCTAAGCAGTTCTTAAGAGACGGAAAAAAAACATTACTTAAATGCGCTGTCAAAAAGCAATTATGTATTCTGTTAAATATTAGCCCATTGTGTTGCCGAAGAAGGAGTGCCAGTTAAGGCACTAGGAAATCTTGAGTAAATCTAGCATATTTTTATACTAAAAACAAAATTGAATAAATCAAACAAAGTCATATAACGTTTTTATATAAAAATATTACTATTCGTATTTATAATGCTGAAATAAAATCATTTGAAATAGTAACTTTTAAAGCTTCATGGACTGGCTTAACTACAAAAAATTTAAAATTTATTTTAAATTATCAAAAAGTAATTTCAATTTTTGGGAATACAAAATTTTTAATTTCAAAAGTTTTTGTTATTCGTGCTCAATTCCCAGTTTTTATTCTTGATAAAAACACTTGAAATTTATTGTTGATGGGATAAGCTATTCCTATGCGCATTTCACTGGTTGCTTAGGCCAGATCATCAGGAAACTTCATCCATAAAGATTTTAGAAAAACTAAAGACATTAAACCAAATAAAAATGTTAAACGTATAAGACTTATAGCAACAGTTCTACTTGTAATAATATCAAAGCTTAAACAAAACAACATCAACAATAAACAGTGACTTTATCTCATCTTACATTCCCCGCTACAATTAGTTGAAATTCTCTCAACATTAATTGTAGTTGTAAGTAGGTTAAGAAAAACAAAATAAAAAAACAACAACAACTTACAAAAGATGTTGTCAATTAAGTGTTTTTTAGGCCGTGCACCTGCCTGTTTATTATCAAAAAGTAATTTCAATTTTTGGGAATACAAAATTTATAATTTCAAAAGTTTTTGTTATTCGTGCTCAATTCCCAGTTTTTATTCTTGATAAAAACACTTGAAATTTATTGTTGATGGGATAAGCTATTCCTATGCGCATTTCACTGGTTGCTTAGGCCAGATCATCAGGAAACTTCATCCATAAAGATTTTAGAAAAACTAAAGACATTAAACCAAATAAAAATGTTAAACGTATAAGACTTATAGCAACAGTTCTACTTGTAATAATATCAAAGCTTAAACAAAACAACATCAACAATAAACAGTGACTTTATCTCATCTTACATTCCCCGCTACAATTAGTTGAAATTCTCTCAACATTAATTGTAGTTGTAAGTAGATTAAGAAAAACAAAATAAAAAACAACAACAACTTACAAAAGATGTTGTCAATTAAGTGTTTTTTAGGCCGTGCACCTGCCTGTTTATTATCAAAAAGTAATTTCAATTTTTGGGAATACAAAATTTTTAATTTCAAAAGTTTTTGTTATTCGTGCTCAATTCCCAATTATTTTAAATAAAATTGGGAAAATACCTCAAATAATAAATTAATTATATTCCTATAATTTTTTTAAAACCAACTTTTTATTTCAAAACCTTAAGCTTCGCTCACAATGGGAGAAACAATTTCGTTTTTCTTCTATCTTCATTCTTCCCAAAGTATTTTATATATCGTTACTTTAATATAGAAAAGTCCTATCTAACGTTTTTCTTACTTTACAGCAAAAGGAAAAAACATAATACAAATTATAGTCTTGTAGTCGCGATTTTTTTTCAAATGCAGTTTTTTTTTATTAAATTCTCTAAGCAAACTAAATAAAATTTTTTAAAAAAGTTAAGTCTACTTCAACTGCACCAACAATTTGTATGAAATCGAAAATGACGTTTGTAATAATTTTATTTAGTTTTGAATGAATTTAAAAAAATAATAATAAATAATAATTAATTAATTTTTTTTAGTGGGCAAAATTTGCAAACAGTTTCTTTATGCAAAATGTGTGAACGTGTGAAAAAAATAGTTGCTGTTTTTTGAACACCAGTGAAAATCCTGCTGCCTATTGTGAACGAAGTTTTATTTGAAATGTTTGTTTTATTTATTTGAAGAAAACCGGCTAACCGGTTTTTTTTTAAATGCTTAACTAAATACCGGTTTTTTTATAATATCAAAAGTCTAATAATCGATCTCCCTACGAAACAAATGTGCATGATATTAAATCGCCCATTACACTATAGTATACGCCACAAAAAAATTACCTTAAAAAATGAGATATTTTTAAAGCCAAAATAGGGCGGCTGAACACGAAAATTGCACTCATTTTTTGCTCTCATGAAGCCCATATTTATAGTATGTTGATCGGATAAAAATGCACTGAGATACAGACAGTCCTTTATTTCAATACTGAAAAAACTTGAAAAAATTATTTTTTTTTAATCAAAGGCCTGTAACTCAGCAAATTTTTATCCGATCAACACAGTATAAACAAGTGCTAAAAGAGATAAATTTATTCAATATTTAAATTTTGTACTATTTAGATGAACAATTCCTAAAGTTTTTCGAAACAGCTAAAACAACTGCAGAAAAACACGATTTTCGCGAATTTCTCGAAAACGCTTCTTGAGAGAAATAAATCTCATTTTTGAGGTTATGGAAAAAAGTGTAAAATTTTGAACCAAACTTAATACCACAATATACACAGAAACAAATAAAAATTGTCTCTTATAACCAAATTCATAGAATCAAGCAAACAATTTGTTGATTTTGCACCAAAATGATTATATAAATTACTGCAAATTGTAAAAATTTTAAATTGTGAATATTTGTCTCCAATAAATGATATTTTTAAAATTAATTAAAAAAATTATCAATAAACTTTGCCGTTTAAAACATTGTTTTCATTGATTTAATTAAATATGGCTCAGGTTTAAACAATTCCCAACAACAATTCTACAAGTTGAAATTAAATTATTTTAACCGAAAAAATCAATAAGGATTTATTGTTATTTAATTTTAATTAAAAATTTAATTCAATACTTTTAATTGTTTTATTTGTTAATTAAATCAAAATAATATTTTTAATTTTCTTTCAACAAAAAAAAAATAATTGATCCAATTATCACATTAATTAATTTGAAATACTTTTTAAGCAATTTTTTATTTGATAAAAAAAACTACTGATACCCCCTTGACTATTTTGAAGTTCTAAAAAAACAAATAACCTCCTTAAATGTGTTACTAAAAAATGTGCAATTTTAGAAACAAGGATGTTTCATATACAATGTTGCATTTAGTGTTATTAAAACCGCTGGGGATGTTTGTCTCTCTATTTGTAGCTCGTTCAAATATTAATCAAAGGCTCTAAAATTCTTTGCTGTACAAGTATTTTTTTATAATGCAATTGGTCTAAAATATATAAAAATCAAGATATTCGCTTATGCGTACAGAATCCAAAAAAAGGTCTGTCAAATTAGGGGCGTGCACGTGAATTTTTCGTATAACGCGAGAAAACCACTAGTTTAATCAGGCTTAAAATCCAAATTATGATTTTATTAATTGTCCTAAATTTAAAATTTCGAGACTAAATTTTTCTTATAAGTTGAAAAGATCTTAATTATGTTTTGTGTTTATTAAAAAGTATTTTCGTTCACAAAATATTTCGTGAGTGTGCGTTATTGTGAGACTTTGGAAATAATTCGTATTAAAGCGTGCGCGATAATGCAAATTTTGTTTGTAAGCGTGGGTGATTTTAAAAATCTAGGTGCATAATTACATTTTTACGAAGAGAGGGATAGCGAATTATCTCAGTAGCAGCCAGTTGTTCGTTCGACATATGTTTGAAAGCTCTTAGAGTTAAACAAAGAGTCACTTAGGATGGGGTCATCGCTCCTGTGTATGTTTTACCTCACTAAACTCCCAAAACCTCCACAATGTGGTGAAGATAATTACCTATGCGTACGTCGCTGTGCTTTGTGGTATGGTAAATGGTTATCTTGACGAAATACACAATCTTCACTGCACGTAACCAACAGCTATTACCAATGAAATCATTGTCAATACTCTTCAACACCTGGACGAAGAAGGTAAAACTCAGCCGAGAAATCATGGTAGACGGCCTACATATTCCGGCAGTATACTACCCGAAAATCTTGGGTGTCAGTGTCCCCGGGTCAGTTTTGATATATTCTCAACTTTCTCACCACACGCCACTGCATTTACGCACAAATTGCGAAATAGCGACAAGGTTCTCAAAGCTCTAGCTGGTAGCACTTGGAGTGTGGATAAAGAAACCTTGCTTGCTACTTGCAATACGATTGTTTGGTCGTTGAGTTGTGTGATACTCAGTGGAGAATTATTCAAAGCTTTTAATACGCAGGCTTAAGCACCGTCACAGGTTGCCTTCAAATAGCCTCTGAACATCATCTTCATGAGGAGACAACGGTTCTAGCGGTCAAGAAACACAACGTCATGTTGACGCAACAGTTCTTTCTAGGATTTCGGGAAGTTACCTAATGAAAAGAGCAAACAGAGGTATTGCAGGATCTATTTTATCACAGCTCGTATATTACAGCTTTGAACGAGACCAATTCCGCGGCAGCAGGATACTGCATGAACGCCCACCACCGATAGCAAACACTGCGTTCTGCTCCCGCATAGACCATATCATCCCTAGATTACACTCTGCCAAAATATTTTGCATTTGTAAAGAGTTTTAACACAAGGACATCATCTTCTAAATAACCGAGAAAATATTAATAATCAAGATATTCTTAAATAAACTTAAACTTTCATAGATTTTTTTAAAGTTTATTTTTTAATTTTCCTTTACCCAGTCCATTGACACACTTTCATGCTTGTAAAAACGTAAAATAAAAAATAAATTCTAAAAAAAATTGTGTTATAGCAAAAACTGTAAAATCATTATTAATTATCACATTTACAATCTTCATTACCAAATATGACAATATTTGTTGTAAGACAAAAAAAACAAAAGATTCCTCGCGAAAATTAAAATTCTAACAAGGTCTCATGGTCAGCATCTCAAGAAAATCAAATTGCAGACAAAAAATCAAACGTGTTTAACGCATCAGTGCGCAATCGCTATTTTTATTCCCAAAACGAAACTAAATCATATCTAGTCTTTAATTTTTTTAAATTACTTTTAAAAGTTTAAGATTCAAAAAGCTGGCAAGAAAAGAAGACAAAAACTAGTAGAAGTTTTAAAAAAAACTTTGTAGATAAGTGATATTAAGTTGCATTAAATAGATGTGTGAAGCTTAGTTGAAATTTGTCAAAATGATTCGAACCTTCTCTTTTAACGTTTTTCTAAAGTATAGTTTATCGACCATACCCTACATATTGATGTAAAAATATTTCAATAGTGTACCCTATTAACAACCTCTGGACAATCGTAGATCTAACAGAATAAATATTAATAACTTTAACACATATCAGATATAAATAATAAATAGTTTTTTTTAACCGTTTGTGTTTTAATAATTGAAAAAAAAATATATATGAAAAAGTGAATGAAATATTTACTTTGGCCGATATATGAATTCCTGCCGTTTACATTTAAAGATTTCTTCATGTAACTGTTGTTATGTTGTCTTCCAGGGCTGGAATTGTGGCATGCATAAAATAGACGTTATTTAAAAAACACATTTCCCACACAGCATGAATAAAATTCAATAGTTTTTTACTTTGTTTTTAAATTTGGTTTTTTCTTTTTATCCATAAACAACTACAATTCGAGTCAGAAAAAAGCCAACCAATTGTAGGGGAATGTAAGAAAAGATAAACTCACTGTTTTTTTTTTGGTGTTTTGTTTAAGCTTTGATATTGTTACAAGTACGACTTTGAGTGTTTATAATTCTTATTCGCTGTAAGGTTTTATTTGTATATTATTTTTAGCTTTTCTAAATTCTTTGGAAAGGTTTCCTGATGATCTGGCCTAAGCAACCAGTGAAATGTACACAGGAATAGCTTATTCTTTCAAAAATAAATTTCATTGTATTTATCAAAAATAAAAAATTGGGAATTTAGCACGTCATACCGAAATCTAATTAACAATAGATTTAAGTTCTTCGCCTCTAAAGGCTATTGGCACTATCACACAAGTCTTACGTATTCCATAAAACTTGTCATTTCCCTGCAAATAATCTTGGACCAATTTGATTAAATGGAGTACTCCATGGACTGTTCCGATGTAATGCAAGCATGGACCATGTCATTGTTCAAAAATGTTTGTAGTGAGACGACATGTCTTCGTTTTTTAACGACATGTTTTCGTTTTTAAACGAAGTTAAAACTAATCCACTTGTGTATACAATGGAGTAGTTTTAAGACTACTCCTTTGTAATCCAAAGCTGGGTTATATGGTCCTGCCCCAGGACATCATAATGTTAAATAGACCATGCTTTTCCATACGTTTAGGTTACTTTTGCAGTAGTCATAGTCCCTTGTGGGCTACATTTTACGCGCGTGTTTGGACTAGTCCTAACACATTGAATTCACACTATCACACTTTAACATATTACTTGAGTTTTTGGCATGTATTTATACAAAGTATAATAGTGTAAAATAGCCTTATTTTAGATGTAAAAAAAAACTCTGACGAGAGAGGTTCTATTAAATACTTTACCCTAAGCTTCCGTTCCCGATTTATACAAATATTTTCACAACCATTAATCAATCTAAACGGACTCATTTATTTTTAAATTTTTGTTGGTTTTGCCTTAACATACAGTTAATAGTTTCATTCCCAGCATGATTAAAATGTTATCGCATTTGTATGAGTTGTATTTAGGGTTTCTTAGGATTTCTAGGGTTTCTTAGGCCATTTCATTATGTGCAAGTTTTGTAAACATTTTGTCAGACATTTATATATACAAAGATTTTAAATGTATGCCAAACTTATCCATTTTCTTTATTTTATTTATTTTTATTTATTTTGTTTGATTGCATGCTGTTAGCCCAGTGTAATAAATAGCAGCAGTTAATACATGTTGACAGTATGTTTTTAAAATATTATTTAAATAGGTCCTAAGAATATTCTCTCGGCATAATTATTGTTCCATTATAAATTCATATTCATTTAATGCTGAATTAAAAAAGAAATCGAAACAACAATTATAATCCGAATACCAGAATCTTACCCCGCATGCAAATACAGCTACAAGGTCCAGCAACGAAATGATATCAGCAACAAAATAAAAAAAAACAGATTTACAACTATTTATCTGATTCCTAAAAAGGTACTCAAATTGCACCACAGTTCCGCTCACTATTAGGGATAAATGTATTCCACAATCCGGCCACCTTGACCACAAAAGATCTTCTCATAATTACAGTAGAATGAACAGGATATAAGTATTAACTGTGACGATCTAATCGAATTTCCAAAAATAAACTTATCCATCAAATATTGTGGGAGCTTATACTTAAAAATCTTATAAAACAAAATCATCTGGCGCGCAGTAATAGAATCATCAAAATCGTAGCCTAGTAACTCAAATCGATTCTTAGACACATGATCGCTTATTTTCAAATTATAACTATACCTCACTATTCTAATAAAACATAATTTGAGCCTAAATAAATTCCGGCGTGATGTACATACACGCAAAAACTTCCAACTCATTCAGAAATACCGGCTTGCAAAGTGCCAACCCAACTCGCCTTCTAACGGCGAGAGCCCATACAATAAAGCCTGCGCAAAGCCCAGGTTAGCCTAGATATAACAGAGTCTATGTGATGATCAAAAGTTAATTCATCATCAGTATGAAAGCCAAGGAATTTGTAATTGTTAACCCTTTCAATTTCCACATCATCCAAGAAAATATTAATATTAAAAAATTAATGTTCATATTCCCAGTAAAAATCGTAATTTTCGTCTTGAAAGGGTTCAGATCCAAGAAATTAGCTTTCGACCAACATAAAATGCGCCTCAGTTTCATGTTAAGTTGGGTTTCAAAGTACATTAAATTATCTTTAGTTCAGGCCGTCAATAATAGCATATCACCAGCGTAAGTATAACATAATTAAAGAACTCCCGGAAAACATCGTTCACATACAACGACAAAAAGTAAAGGCCCAAGTATCGAGCCCTGTGGCACTCCCCTGTATATGTTTAATGTTCATCGACCTCTCACCTGCACCAACTGTCTGCGATCAGTTAAAAATGAATAAAAAAGCTTAGTGGACATTGTGCCACAGTTAAATCGCTCCATTAACCTACAGGCCAATAAGTCATGGTTCAACGAATCAAATGACTTACATTAAACGTCTACCTATATTTTAGCGAAAGTTCTCAACTATATCAAGCATCAAAATAGTAGTGTTATATCCCTTTCGAAAGCCTTATTGCAATGGATTGATGATATCCAATTCATTCAAATAGTCAAGCATTTGATCAATTAAAATTATTTCAAAAATTTTCGAACAAGATGGTAATAAAGTAATCGGGCGATAGTCAGTCATTGAAGTAGGACGCTCCACTTTGGGAATAGGTACAACCTTACCCACATTCCAGCTCAAAGGAAATGCAGAACTTGCAATACAAGAATTGATTGTATAAATCAGATGAGGAATTATCTCGTCAAAAATATATTTTACAAATTATAAAGGAACACCGTCAACACCTACTGCATTAGATTTCACCCGCATCATAGCGTTAAGGACTTTCATCTCCGTCACATTTCTTAACTCAAAACCGCCATCATTTAAGTAGGCATCGAACGAAATTACATTAGGAGATATTGGAGGCATTCTAGAAAACTCTTTAACTCGTCCCTACAGATCTAAGCCTCCGCCACATCTAAGACTGTGTACATCTTGAAAAAAATCAATACATGATCTCCAACGCACCGTCCGGATCACCGATTTCACTTTATTCCGACTCCAACAATATGACCTAATCGTTTCCTCCGTTCTGTTTTCCTGCTTAACACGAAAAGCCGCGTCCCTATTCAACTTCGTGGCGCGAACCCTCAGGTCTCTCATTATATTCATAGAAACAATTCTTGTCAGTTTTTTTCCAATGAAACCATTTATTAAAAAAAAAAATAAGTTTTAATAAAAAATTTAATCAAGCGGATTATACGTTTCGAGTCTTTTTTGACTCCCCCGCGCAATTAAAATAATAATTTATGTGCTCGTTTTTAAGTCGAAAATAACAGACTCTTACAGAGCCACCTCAGTAACCTTTAGAACGCAAATTTAACACCACCCGGCTGGAAAATCTGATTTGAAAGATAACTTGGTCGTTTTATTTTATTGAAAATTTATTGGCAATAGAATTTTCATGTTTAAAAAACGCTTCCGCTCTTGTTTAGGTAGCTCAGTTGTGAAAGAGTCTTTTATGACTCACATATCCGATCAATTGCGACTCATTTTGAAGACATTTTGTGCTACTACTTTGACATTACTAATATTTTTATGTAAAAGCACAAATCAAATTTAATTTTATATCAGGTTTATTCCTTGCAGCATGAGCTGACTGATATAAATAAGCAAGTAATTTTGTTGAATGTCAACCGATTGTAAGTTTATCAGCGGACTTGGAAAGAACAAACTTTCGAAGATGTGAACATGAAATTTAAGTAACATTAAGGTACTTATGCGTATTTCTCCAGCAAACTCAATTTTTTAAAAAATGTTATCTATTTTTTAAATTTGGAAATGTTTTGCAAATTTATTTTATTTAGAAAGCGTATTGATTACGAATTAATTATAAAAATATGTTTATTTATGAGGAAAATGATAACATGTTTTAAAATATTCGTTAAAATTTACCGAGTTATTGAACTTTTTATAAAAATAATCTGAGAAGTATTTATTTTTATAAGTTGCTATTTATAAAAAAAAATTTTTAAATTTCCTCTTTAATGGAAACTAAAAGAGAGAAAAACAAATTTTAAATCTTATTCATTTAAGAAATTATGAAACAGGTGCTTGTACTTTTTTGGAATTTAGACCCTTCACACAGAAAAAAATCAAGTTAAAAACGTAGAAAACAAGGTTGATTTAAAATTTTTCGGTGTTGATTTTGCTTCATACGTTTTTCATGTTAATTCAACCTGATTTTAAAATTACTTGCGAACAACATTTTTTTCTTTTAAAATAACTATTATTCATGTTAATTTAACATTGCAGTAAAGTTAGAGCAAAATGTGATTTATATTGAAATAACAATCCGAATCACGTTGAATGAAAGTTATTTCAAGTTGAAACAACGTGAATTTCATATAGAATCAAATTGGTTTGAGTGTGAAGAAGCTTCAGAGACAACATATGCATTTATTTAAGAATAATTCAATATACTTACCCCTGTAACACATGCTTCACTTATTTTGTATTCTCCTTTGCCAACAGAAGCATCAGCAGAACCGCCCGATATGGTTTTCGTCATTATTCTACTTTGAAAACATGATGTACTATTTAACTAAATAATTTTAATTAAAAGAATACGGGAATTGTCTTCTTTTTATAACAAATTTTAAGAATGAAAATAAAAAAATTAACATACTTAACAATGAATGCATGTTAATTTAACAAGATAGACTTTTGATTTTAATATAAAACAGGTTTTTTAATGGATTCAATATTGAATCCATATTTATTTATATTTTAATATTTTTTTTTATTTTAAGAGTGAATAATATTAAATAAGCATGATTTAAGATTATTTTTATGATTTTCATTTAAAATTAATATGAAATAATGATAAATTTAAATAAAGGGCATACTTTTGCAGAAATTTACTATGATTCTCAATCAACATTTTTCTATGTTAATTTTACAATGGTATTTTTTTCTGTGTGTATAAGTACGTATTGAGTTATTCCTACTACAATATTGAAATTTTTGATAATTCAATGGATGGAAAATAGTACTGAAGAAGAAATCCGAGAAACTCAATTTCATTCTTTTTTTCTCCTTTCTACTAAAATTTGGCATATAAATATATCCACGAAAGAAAGTAAGACACAAATGAAGTAACAGGTTAAATGCTAGTCGCTCATAATTTTTTCAAACTCTGAGGATTTTTGAAATTTAATAACAAATTCAATCCTGTCTTCTCAACTTAAAACAATGTTAAGTTTCCTCAACTGCGCTAAGAAGCGTAAAAATTTGCTAGGTCAAAACTTTAGAAACAATTTCCGCAATTTCCGTTCTAAAATTCCCAAAAATTTTCAAAATATTTTTCGCTAATGCGAACCCTATTTGTATTGTATATTATTATACTGGTTGGAATGCGTTACAAATGCAAACCAATTTTTTTACTTTTAAGCAAAATTTGTAAAATATAGAAAATATTATTTATAAATTAATTTACTTTTTATAAGGGCATTTTTATGTTTATTTTTTAAATGAAATTGTACGATGGGAATTTAAAAATATATAAAAACATGAAATGGTAAAAATTAGCAACAAAAAATTATAAAATTGCTTGTAGGAATTAAGCGTTAATTTTTTTTTTTTTTTTTTGCTGACAAACAAAACGAATTGATTTAGAAAATTCAATTCGTTAAGTTTCAAATATGATTTTTGCAATATCCATAATAAATTATTTCTTTTGTAGTTTCTTGTTTTTTATTGTTAGATTCAAAAATACATATTTATTATTGCAAAATAATAATAATTTAATTGAAATAGTTAAATATACAATGTATGTAAAATCACTACAAAGCCAAAAATTCAAAATGAAACAAGTTAAAAAGTTTGTTCAGGCAAACCCGGATATATATTGCTCTACATCTTATGTAATTTATATTGGACCTTGGTGGCGCCGTGCTATAAAGCCATAGGCAATAAAGCCATATGGCCTTATTTGCCATTCTATTGAGAAATAAGGCCCATTAAATTGAGAAATAAGGCCATATGGCTTTATTTCCATGTAAGGAGTGAAATAAAGCCATAATTGCCTTATTTCTCATTAAAAATTTTTTCTTTTAATATAATTCTAATTTATATTAAAAGCAGCTTTAGTTAGCGAAGCCGTTGTTTGTTATACCATAGAGGAGAAAGTCCTTGCGCCCGGCCGAAGTCCGGCTATGCAGAGAAGCTTTAGTAAGCAAAGCCGGTCTTTGTTATAACATAGAGCAAAAAATCCTTGCGCCCTGCCGAAGGCCGGCTATGCTTTGGAGTTTGTGAACATGTTGTGGTGGGCACACCGCGCGCGCACCGATCGCCCGCCGGAAGCTTCCCCCTCCCCCTGTTCCCCCTACTGTACCATATTTTTCCTACACTTGACAATGGCAAATCATTCTTTTGGCAATTTGTAACCATAACAATTGCACTGTTATGGCGTTATTTCCACTTTCGATACTAAGCGATCATGGTGTTTTTGCCTACGGCTTTATTGCACTGCGCCGACCTTGGTCAGCTTACATAAAAGTAATTTAAGCCCAATTCTATAAAATATTTTAATCAATTAAAATTGGACTAATACGTCAATCTTATTAGGTGGATACATTTAATCTTGGCCTACCCAAAGGTTTTCATGTACATCGATTACTAATACAGAAATGATCACTTAGATGGGTATTGTTAAGGCGAAGGTTAAACGGGATTAAAGGGACTTAAAGTTTGTTGGCAATTAAATTTGAGCGTTTGCCTTTTGTTTTTTTCTGTAAGTTTGACCAGGGAAACCGAAATCATATGCCACTATGCACTTTAAATATGCAGTAAAAATTTAAAAATATGCTCTAAAAATTGTTAAGAAAATTACCCAAAACAAATATAACCGATCCAGCCTAACTAAATGATATACGCCACCACAATATTTACAGAAAATTAGTGTTCCCTATTTAGGAGCCATATGCAGTCATGGATCTACCAAAACAAATTTATGTTATGAGGTTAAGGTTCATAAAAGAGTTATTGAAAGTTTAGGAACGGTATTTATACAGGTCAGTCAACTCTGTATCTAGCACTACAAAATTGCCATGACATATCAAAAATTATATCAATATTAACATTTACAAAAAAGTTATGGCATTTAAATCTATTTTCGAGAGTGCTTTTTAAATGAGAGCTACAAGATATCTATATATGTATATAGACCGAGGCCAATAAATTTCCTAGACAATTTTATAAGCAGCGCTGCGAGATAAATTTGCCGAAAAGTCGTCCACTTCATACATATAACTTTAGTAAACTGTAATTGCCAAATCGTCACTTTGCTATTTCGGGGACAAATCTGGCAGCCTCGCATTTGCTTCGCCTTTACACATTTTGGGTATTCACAAGGTGTGCTATCATGTTATATTGTCATAGTGTTCGAACATTTTACAATGGTTTAAAAATATTGTTTTTGCCTTGTAAACAAAAAGTGTCTTAAATAAATTGAACATTGCTTGCTATGTTTATTGTGCTGTCGTAATTAATCCTCTGCTGAGCGACTTAGCCCTGCCGCATTAATCGTTGTAAGCTGTCGCCGTTGATGGTAAACATCCGAATTTAACCTGCGGCTAGCAATTTTTGCAACAAATCAATTGCTTAGAACTCTGCTGTTTGGTAAACAAACAAATTAAAAATGGAAAATAGTAATGTAGGATCTAATTTAATTTATTAATTCATGGATTAGAATTAAAAAATATTTTTATTATTGGTAAACATGAATTGTTTATATTTGTTTTAAATTAGGTGATTAAAATTCAAAAAAGGGTTATGAAGGGTTATGAAGGGTTGTTCACAACAGTCGTATTTTTCATTTTATTATTTTAAGACATATGCCTTGTGAATCCCCCAAATTGAGTTAAGTTGAATCTAAATCAACCACTACATAAATGTTGCTTAGCATGAGTACGATGAATAAAATCAAACTTCTAAGTGAATATGAGCTTCAATATAATTGCGATAAGTATGAGTGCGTAGAAGTACAAGAAATTATGAGTCATGATTCAGCTCTACTCACTTTTTCACTACCCTGCAAATAATATTGGACCACCTGATCCATTTTGATCAAATGGACTACTCCATGGACTGATCCGATGGAATGCAAGCATGAACCATGTCATGTAGTTTTAGAACACCTCCTTTGTAATCCAAAGCTGGGTTATATGGTCCTGCCCTAGGACATCGTAATGTTAAATAGACCATGTTTTTTCATACGTTTGGGTTACTTTTGTGGGCTACATTTTACACGCGTACTCATAGCACTTTTAATACGTACACTGACAAAATAGAAACTGATTAATTAATGTTGCACCACTAACCAAATGTGTAGTATAAATACAAAATTTTTTAATATTTACAACATTTTCTACAGCAATGTTGTTGATAACTATAAGTAAACATTCAATTCACTTGATTAAATTTTTAATTAAAACGGATATTATTTTTGGTTAATGGTGTAATTGATAAAAAAGTTGGAGGGAATTTTTTCTGTGTAACCTCCCCAATGCATATGCATATCTATAGTGGTTTGTTATGTATGTATAAATAGAAAAGCTATCTGTTAGCCAGAATTTTAGAAAAAAAATTTTATATAACTCTACAAGTTCTTGACTCAAAAATGCAAAATAATACTAAAAAGGGTAAAATATGCACTGATAAATAGGCCAAAATTAATGGTCTCCCTGATTATGATTAACCAAGGAGAAGAACAAAATTCTGTTGTCATGACTTCTTTAGATCAGCAGATGACAGCTGTGGCCCATATTCATAGTCAAAAATAAAGTCGACTTTTTTTTAAGTATATTTTAAAACAATGGTGTTCACATGCATTTAAACCCGGTTTTTATTTAAAGTCGACTTTATTTTTGACTATGAATATGGGCCTGTATCTTTAATAGTTGTTTTAATAGCAACATAAACTTTTTTTATTTAAATTAAAACACTAAAAATGAACTTTTAAAACATAAAACACTTTTCGACTGTCCATCGAATTCCAAGTGTAATCGCATTTGTTTTCATACTTAAATCAATGACAACATTTATTTATTAACAAATACAAACATACGTATTTATGCATATAAATTCTATGTAGGATTCTACAATTTAATAAAAATTTATAAAATTAAATATTCATTGAAGTTTTTTTGCTGCCTCATTTCATCTCTAAATTAAACAAACATTTAAGTTAATACGTTCAAAAACATAAATAATCTATTACGAATAATTATGTGTGTTGTTTTTGTAAAATGAATATAAATAAGTTTACGTTAGATGTCTTGATACAATTAATTATAGTTACTTCGTACTTTTATTAACGAGCATTTAGTTGTTTGTTGCAATTAAATAAAATTATTTTCAACAGGTGCTCTAAAAGTATATTAAAAAGAGTGTATTAATGTTTTCAAATTAATACATGTTTTCAAATTAATACATACTGGTGAATATTGATTGTCATTTTCAAATGCATATTTTATAAAACGGAAGTAAAAAAGTTGTAAAAAAAAATTCAATCATTTGATTTTTTGATGTTCAGGTTGGAAGACTTTCATTGGAGAATGGAGATCAGGAGCCAAATCTTTGAGTGCTTGATTTTGATCTCGAGCTTGTAATGACCCTGTTCTATTGGCCAGTGGTCTATAAAAGATTTTGATCTATTAGAGAATTATCTACTGTATATCATCTACAGTATTTGGTATATTAAAGACATTGGTTTATTAGACAACGCTGTATTACATGTCATTTGACACTGGTCTGTTCTACTTGCGTCTTTTTAATACTGGTCTCTAAGGCAATGGTATATTTGATACTGGTCTATTAGACACTAGATACTGTTAGGTACTGGTATATTAGGCACTAGTCTATTTGGAACTAGTTTAGTAGACTCTAGTCTTTTATGCACTAGTCCATTAGACACTAGTCTGTTATACACTAGTCTATTTGAAACTAGTTTGTTAGACACTTGTCTATTAGACACTTGTCTATTAGGCACTTGCTTATAAGATACCAGCCTAGTAGACACTGGTATATAAAACGCTGATCTTTTATATACATAGTGATCTACTAGACACAAGTCTTTTAGACACTGATCTATGAGACACTTGTTTGTAAATCCGTTTTCTATTAGACACTAGTCTGTGAGGCACTACTTTATTAAACACTTGTCCATTAGACACTTGTCTATTAGACCCTTGTCTTTTATATCCATGCCTTTTAGGCACAAGTCTATTAGAAACTAGTCTATTAGAAACCAGTCTCTTAGACACTAGTTTATTATGCAGTTGTCTATTAGAAACCATTCTCTTAGACACTAGCTTATTCGGCACTTGTCTATTAGACACTTGTTTATTAGAAACTAGTATTTTATACACTAGTCTATTTGAAACGGGTCTTATAGTCTATTAGACACTTGTATATCAGAAAATTATATTTTAGACACTAGTTTATTAGACACTAGTCTATGAGATGGTCTATTATATGTGACCTTAAGGACACTGGTCTTTTGGACACTGATATATTAGACACTGATATTTCAGATTACTAGCCTTAGAAGACCTTTCAAGCTTATTTTGTAACCTCTGGCATAAATTGCATTCAAATGTAATAACTCAAAATAAAATTGACATTAACTTAACTAAATACCTCTTAATGTCCAACCTTAATTTAAAGAATAGACGCTCTTCCCAATAAGCTTTCCAACCCTCTGTTAAGCAAAACACACATTCCAAAATGTCCATCACTAATTCTATTCAAATCTATTATATTTGCCAACACTTTCAAAGACGCCATGAAGATGACCATTTGTTAAATGAAAAACTAACTGCAACGACAACAAGAACAACAGCAAACAGCAACAGCAACAAAAAGCATGTTGTCTTCACAATGACAGTTGAAGGTTAGTATCATTATAATTTGCCATTAAAATAATCAAATCGATCGTTAGACAATTGGCTGTTGCACTCTCGTTTTAGTAAAAAAATCGAAATAGAAATAATTTAACAGATGAACCACTTTTAATGGCTTGTTAACCATTAGATTTTGATATGGCCAATAGCAACAAAAACAAAATACAACATCAGCAACATCCAATGGCATTAGCAACAGCGATATCTTCAACAACTGCTAAATGATCGCAATGTTTTAGATTTTTCATTTAAAATCTATTCTATTGATGATCTAAATAAATTATAAACAATGTGTGACTTGTGACATTAATACAATGATTAAATGTTGAAAATTTTAATTGTTAAATAAATGCAAGGATGCAAAAAAGTAGAAAAAGAAACAAGAAAAACTTTAAAACATGCTTCTGTTTTGCGAGTGGGCAAAGACACAGCAAGAAAAACAGCCAGACAGACAATCGGCTCAAGCAATGTTATACCATAAGAGCTTCAGCTCAACAGGTGATTAATGTAAAAAATTTAAATTTCATGGAATATCAATTGACATAATGATGGAGTGAGTAGAGCTGTTGTATTCCGATGGCAAGCAAAACTAAGAAGAACACGGCAAAAAGATAGAATAAACTAATGTCGAAAGGAATGGCACGTACAGTAGATTCATTGACAATTTCAACTTTAACCTCTATTTTGAAAGAAGCGATATTTAGTTTGGGGGAAAAGTAATTCGTAAACAGATTGAGCAAAGGCTTTATTTAACTACAAGTATTTGTCTCATTATCTGGAAATATCCTGGAATGACATAATTTTGCAATTTATATTTTTTTTTTTTTTATATTTTAAACATTTTATTTCAAAGTTTTTGCACATGCCTTTAGATATTTTTGTTAAGCTTTAAATCAAGTGTGAGTCTATCTGCTTTGTTGTGTTGTTCCTTGTTTTTCCGAATTCCATTAAAATTTCTGATTTTTACCAAAATCCAACAGGTTTATTTTTCGTTTATTATTTTTTTAGGATT
Source organism: Pollenia labialis (assembly GCA_949318255.1). NCBI lineage: Eukaryota > Metazoa > Arthropoda > Insecta > Diptera > Polleniidae > Pollenia > Pollenia labialis. The sequence goes on from OX439141.1 coordinate 124,726,568, forward strand.
TATGGAGCGTTATGGAATATCGTTACGGACTAATTTTACGGGATTGAAAAAGTGTCAATTATGTTACACTAGATAAAATTAGTAATATCTTTTCAAAACAGAACTCGTGTATTGATAATGCAGAAACGTGTAAAAATGTAGATACTTGTACTCTTACATTTCTCCAGATACACAAGACTTTTTATTGTATTTATATTGGAAGTTCCCCTTCAACTTCTATAATTAGATCAGTGCCTGCGTTCTGTAACTCCCGCGACGAGAAACTTTTCAACTCTTTTTCTCACTTAACTGCGTCTTTAACATTTTTGTCGGGTAATTGCTGTCAGCTAAGGAAAGTACTCGCCAATTTACAGAAATAGTGTGTCCGCAAAATTTTCCAGCTTTAAACTGTCAAATAAACTCACATATAAAAGCGGGGAGAGAACAATTTTTAACTCTAAAAAATATATTAAAAATGCAAAATCAATAAATAATAACACGGAATAGAGAAGTATTTTGTTCTTGGTTGACTTCTTCATTGTTCCATTATTTTGCTTTTAACATTTTTATTAAATATACGAATATTTTCAAAGCCATTTTGCAAGCAACAAGCATTAAAGTCGTACACTCACAATATTCTGTACGTAAAATTAACTGAAATTGTAATATAAAATAAATGAAAGTTCAATTAAAAACCGGTCTACCTCAAGGCCCATCTATCAGGTCTGCTTACTTGTACAAAAACAAAAAACGATTCTTTTTAGTTGTCAAAAATTTACTACCACATATACAAAGCAAAAGGAAAAAACGTGTATGTGTGGCATACCACAAACGAAAACAAACGTATACATGCACATGTAAGCAAAATGTAAACAACTTTTGAAAACTAAAAAGAACATAAACAATGATCATCAGGCTTGCGCAGACCTTTTCAATGGGCCTTGGTCTACCTATTTTTCATTTATTTTTAACAAAAAGTTCATTTAATTCTTACTGTCAAAAATTCAACACCATATTCAGTAAAAACGATTAAATATTCAGTTATTTTGTAAAATTTTACTGTCAATTTTTTACTGTCAAATTGACCCCATATTCAGTAAAAACAATTAAATATTCAGTTATTTTATTAAATTTTCGTTTACTCCACAAAAGAGCCGAATTTCTAAAAAAAATTCCAGACAGACACCTGTCCGCTTGTTTTTCTTATAAGCAAGAGAGGGAGAATATTATTATTTACTTACCCTGTTACACACGTTTGTTTTACTTTTGTTGGACTGACCACGTTGTTTACAGAAGAACTCTCAATTATAAGACACCAGCAGCATGACCGATATGGCTTCGCAATTATTTTACTTTTAAGAATTGATGTATTTAACTAAATTATTTTAACAAATAGAAAATGGGAATTGCTTACACAAAACAAGCAATTCATTTTTTATATATAAGTAAAAATAAATTTTTGGTAGTAAAATTATATAAAATAACTGAATATTTAATTGTTTTTACTGAATATGGTGTTGAATTTTTGACAGTAAAATTTTATAAATTAACTGCATATTTATTTGTTTTTATGGAATACGTAGTTAATTTTTTGACAATTAATTTATAAAAGATAACTGAATATTGATTTGTTTTTACGGAATTCGCGGTTGAAATTTTGACAGAATAAATTAAATGAACTTTTCGTTGCTTTAAATTACATTTTTATTTACTTTAACATAAAGAAGAATTTAACTCAATCAACGGACAATATTAACTGCAACTGAAAATCCGTATTAATATGCACTTAGTTTTTTGAATAACTGTTAGAATCAGTTAAAAATAAATTTGCTTGAAATTTTAAATGTTTATTTATTTAAAGATGACTGAACGGAATATTTCTTAAATAAACTACAGTCCGTTACTGTAATAATATTGTGAGTGTACTTTCCCAACAAACACAAAGTCAAACCTTTGATATGAAATAACTTTTTCATTTGACATCAAACACAATTCTAAAACGTCTTTCAATTGTTTGATTTTAACATTTAAATTCAAATTGATAACGATTTGAAAATAAACATTTGACATCAACTGTTCAATCAATTTGACGTCGAATCAGTATCAACTGTAAAATTCAATCGAAAACTAAACTTGGCAATACTAAAGCGAAAAATAAATGTAAAAATAAAAAATGGCGATTAAAGTTAAATTTTTATTTCGTGTACAAATGTGTTTTACAAGTGAACGATTAATTTCTTGTGAAAAATAAAACTTAGTTGTGAGTAATTACAATGATTAAAAATACAAATTAAAAAAAACATTGGAAAGTGAAGTAATTATAAGTTAGTTGAATGATCGCGCTGCTACAATCCTCAAAATTAAAGGATGCCAATTATTTTGCAAGAATTAGAGAATGGAAAAAACATTATTACATATTTAAGCTATGATGCCGAATGTTTATCTCACAGTTTATTTAAATAAATGTGACCTTCTCCGAGAAAATGGACCTAGTGTATGAAAATTAAGTTTTGAGAAAAACACATTTCATCTTATTCTACACCCTTTTGGGTACGAGAATCCACTCGTAAGTCCAAACCCGTTTTTTTGACACACTAATGCCCAATTTTCAGGATAGTATTTAAATCTATATTAAGTTAATTTTCATAACAAACTTAAATCGTATTTAAAACAGATTGTGTTTTTGAGTTTTATTTGAAAAGTCTTATTTAATTAAGATAAAAGTATGGTAGCACTACTAAATATAAAAAAAAAATATAAAAAAGTGTAATTATCTACAAGGTGGTCTGAAAAAACAGCTGACTGTTAATGCTTTGCCTGTTGTTGTTGTATTTTTGTGATATTCAGGCCACCTTGCTAAAATATTACAATGGAAACTTAAGTTGAAATTAAGTGTACCACATCGGTGACTTAAGTTTGATTTAAGTTTTTAGTGAAGAAAAGAATTTTGTATTTAAATCGATTTTAAAAATAAATGTGTTTTAATATCAATCCTGAAAACTGGGCATAAGTCCCTTTTCTCGGAGAAGTTCATAAATAACGAATTTAAATTAAAAAAATAAAATATTTTAATTTATGTTCCACATTGTATTATAATCCACATTTGTTAATTACTTTTAGAAGCAAGTTGAAAATAAAGGCATTTTCCAATTTGAAAGTAATTTCCCCTTTTTGTTGAGAATGCTATGATTTCCAAATCATTATCAAACGATTGTCGAATAATATTTTTATTTTTTTATAAAAAGATGGTTGTAAGGTGCCGGATCAGAGAGGCAAAATAATCCTTCAGCATGTGAAAAGGGTCAAAATCACCATCTGACATTTTAGATGTTTCTCTCCGTGACTTGAGTTTAAACCTGCGCCATCATGTCATCATACAATTATTCCAAGGGCTACTTTTTCCCGGGTACAAAATGATCAGTCGTTATCTATTGGAGTTTAAAGATTACGCCTCAGAGTTATGCCATGTTCGCACGGTGCTTTGGATTACTTCGCTCTCTGTTTTTATTACTTATTTGAATTACCATGTTCGGACGGGATTTTCCTAATCGGTTTTGACAGTTCTTCTTCTTCTTTTTTTAAAATTAATTTTGTTTATTGCTAAATTTAATTGTTTGTTTGAGGTTACTTGTATTAAGAATGGAAAGAAAAATATGTAAAAAATATTATTTCAAAGAAATACATACACATCGTTACTTTAATATAGAAAAGCCCTAACTAATATTTTCCTTACTTTACAGGAGAAGGAAAAAACTGATTAAAAATTATAGTCTTGTAGTCGCGATTTTTTTTAAAACCAGTTTTTTATTAAATTGCTTAGAGAATTGAACAAAAAACTGCGTTTAAAAAAATCGTGACTGCAAGACTATCATTTTTATTAAGTTGTTTCCTTCTCCTGTAAAGTAAGGAAAACATTAGTTAGGGCTTTTCTATATTAAAGTAACGACATGTACATAAAAATATTTATTTTCTTTTTTAGAATTCATTAAAATTTATAATATAAAATCACTTCCTTTTATTTTGTTTATCTTCTTTATGTTATATATTGTTTGTTTTATAGTGCTTTGACAACTGGTGATGGAAAACCCCGATAAAAATTAGAGATCACATTGAGTTTAAAGTAATCCACAGGGTAATAAAAATTGAATTACGTACAAATGAGATAATACGCTCTCAAAATTTTGTATGACGAATTATGTAATTTGGATCATAATTAGGCTGTGGATTACGAATGAGAGAGTGAATTACGAAAAAACGCTGTCGTGCGAACATGGTATTGCAAAGCCTCCACTGAATATTTAGGACGAAAAAGCAAAAATCAACCCTCATTATTACTTTACATAAGGCTATAAATTTTTCAGATACCTTAGGTCGAATTCATTAATTTTCACATTCTTTTAAACAAATCTTTATATATTGTTTAGCCTTATTAAACGAATCAGCTTTTTCCCCCAATTAATTTCTCTTAACATTATACATTTTAGCCATCACTACAATAGATCATAGATGTTGTCAACGTTTATCTAACGATTTTGCTTGTTTCAAATATTGTCAGAGACAGAGTACAATCCCCTAAACCATTCCTTTTTACAATACCCAGAAAATACCCCCGACTTGGTACCAAAAAAAAAACCGCATTACAGTAAACTAAATATTAAGTGGCTCTTAAACACACAGTATAATCTGTTTTAACGGACACCTTCTTAAGCAGACAGCCTCTTCCGACGGACACTGTTCTCTTTTACTATCAACATTCTAAAGGAAAGCATTTAGTTCTTTTGAGAGGACACATATTAACGATCCCTCTGGTGGCCGCACATTAGAAATTTCACTGTATTTTCAAATCTGTTCACAGTTTGCTGGCATGAGAAGTAATACTCGTACAACAAATAAAATTTAGGGAACAAAATGTGCAGCGTGTCTAATCACGCCTTTGAATTGTTTAAATATTATTTCTTCTTCTATTTTTAAGTTTTTTTTTTATTTTTATCGAAACTATGCAGACAAGCCTTAAAAAAAGAAACAAAAATCAAATACCTGCCAAATTCACCTAAATGTTTTTTTTTTACCTTTTGTTATTATTTTATTTCATTTTGTTTTATTTTAATTTAAACGTTGACGTTTTTCTATTTACACTAAATCAAACACAGATCATCGCCTCGGAACATTAATGTTGTCGAGAGTTACAGCAAAAGCAAACAACTTGAAAATTCCGCTTGAGTCTTGACTGTTAACTTTAACAATTGGGGGGCGCAACCGTAGCCACATTAAATAACAACACCAAAATTTTAAATCCAAATAAAACAGTGATGTTAAGTTTTTAAAGCCATATGAATTTCAGAAGAAAAGTTTTTTTATTTGTAATAATATTAGCAATTTTATGAGTTAATATTAAAGTGAGCAAACTAAATTAAAGAAAAATTTATAAAAATTATCCTAAATGTTGTAAGGGGAAACCAATGGCCCTGGAGTAATTATTTCAATTCTTTTGCTTACAACTTTTGTGAGGTAAAATGTAGAGAAACAAGTAAGAGTGGTACGTCGATTTTACCGAATCTTCCCCAGCCATCTCCCGGAGCTGAAGGGATTGTCTCAATGATATTTCACCATTTGGTGTTGCATCCTTCAGGAAAAATGAGGTGCGGCCAATACCTGTGATTCGGCCAAAATCCATAATTGTTAGATCTACTGAGATCGCGGCTTACTATAAATCCTATCTGTAACCAAGGAAGTCAGTAGCTTCTGTTGAACAGGCATCGGAATAACTATTGCTTAATTATTCCTATCCTTTAGGATAATTCTTTTTGCGGAAACTTTACCTTTCTTTTTACCAATTAAAAAATTTTGTTGAAAATTATTATAATAAATTTGATGTGTTAATTAATGGTGTTTTCTTTTCTACAAAAAAATGTGCCTTTTTTTAAAAAAAAATTCAATTTTGTGTATTTTTAAGAAACAGACACCAAATTGCATTTTTTTTAAAACAAAGCACATTTTTTGTAGAAAAGAAAACACCATAAATCAAATATTTTTTAATTAAAGAAAAACCAAGAATATATACATATAAAGGGTCCGCCAAATAACTTTTTTTAACTATAACTATAAAAAAACTACTGAATATTTTCTCAAAAAAAAAGAAATTCTCAAATATTTTTTTGGAAAATAATTTCATTCAAATGGCTGCCTCGGCTGACCATGCAGTAGCCTATACGATCGGTCCAATTTTTAAGCACATTATCGATTGTGTGCAGCTGTATTTTACCAATGGATTCACGAATATTGTCCTTTAAAGCATCAATTGTCTCTGGCTTGTCGGCGTAACACTTATCTTTGACAGCACCCCACAAATAATAGGTCAACGGTAACAAATCGCAGCTCAGAGGTGGCCAAACGACATCAGCTCTGCGGCTGATAATGTGATCTTCAAAAACAGGGCGCAAAACCTCAAGTGTAGCTTCGGGTGTGTGGCACATAGCGACGTCCTGTTGAAACCTAATGTTGCGAATATCCTCCTCTTCAATTTTTGTGAACAAAAATTCGTTCAACATGGCCCGATAACGATCGTCATTGACTGTAACGGCCACTCCTTGCTCATTTTCGAAGAAAAATTACCCAATTGTGCATCTGGACTAAAATCCTTACCAAACAGTGACTCGTTTTGGGTGCTTTTCAATGAATGCGTGCGGGTTTTCTATGTCCCAAATGCGCCAATTTCTGGTAGCCACGTAAAAATATAGGATTAAGGTTTCTAAATCTTAGAAATTTCCCCTCCAGCTTCCATATTAAAAAGGTATAATTAGTACGGTATTAAAATTTAATTTAATTATACATGGTATATTTGAGAAAAATTTCTGAAATAAAATAGATAAATGCGGATTTATGTGGCTCAAATTCTGAATCGACTATCACTACAGCCTTTTATTGTGTTTCTAGTCTCAGGAAACTAAATGGGACGCGATTTCACCACAACATTATTTTGGCGTATTTGACTGTTTTCAATGAGTTGGACTCATATTCGACCTATGAAAAAAATGTGGACCAATCATTATTTCTAGATTAATTAGTTTTTAATTTTATTATCAGTTATACGTTTTAATTAATTTAATAAAAAATTTTAATTGAAACTCATAAGTAATTTGATTACTAGTTTGCTCAATTTATTACTTTTTTATTTATTTTTAATTATCTGAAGGAAATTGAATCAATTTTTTTTTTTTTATTGAATCAATTAATTTTTTTAATTGTTTGAAATTCGACTGTTTGCTGATCATATTTTTAAACATAATTAAAAATATCATTTATTGAAGGAAATCCAATTTTTAATTTTTACAACTTTCAGTAATAAAAAAAATCTTTTAGGGATAGGTGTATCTTAAGGTAAAGGGTTCAACTAAAGATACTTTTTTGACGAAGAAATCACGTGGTGGTTCTGGTTTAAACTAAAGCTGCGCAAGTGACTGTCAAATTTCGTAACGATCGTTTACCATAGTTTATCATAGGCCCCACATAATGCCCATTCTGGGAAATTTTTTAAATACGCCTTAAACCATAGCAAATATTGGGATGTGGTAAAATTTGGCCAAATTTAGCTTAACATGGCCAGAAATAATACCATGAAATATTGTGATGATCGGCTCGTAATTTAAATACCTTAGATCTCATATTAATCAACCTTCTGAAAACCACTTTAAAACTATAAACACTACTTATTATATTAAAATTTGTCCTAATTTAGGATTTTTAATACCAGAAAACACTCTATAGAATTTTGTGATGCTTCGTCCATAATTTATTACGCGATATTGGACAATCACTCATGAAAAAGATTTAAGTTCGGCTAAAAATTTTACAAAACAGGACAATTTATTTTAATTTGTTCAAATTAAGTTTTATTAGCTTTCTGTTGGTCGGTCAATAGTTTCACATATTTTTTTTGTTCTCATTATTTATTTATTGAATCTTCATACATTAAATATGAACTAACAATAATTAATTAAATCTTCCAAATTCTTTATTTATGTCCTGCGAGTGCCAGACAAAAATTTTTCTTCTTCACGGGTTCTGTTCACATACATATATAGGAGTTTATCGCTCATCTAATTGGGTAAGTGCTGTAGTATCTCTTCTTCTTAAGCAAGTGTGGCCACCATGATTTAAAATATTTCGAGCTACTGGATTTGGGTGCTGTTCAAGCCTTTTTAAATATGTTACTGCATATTTTGTAATCATAGTTTTTACTAATGGCACATTGAGATCCTTATAAATGTTTGAGTTTTTAACGTACCAGGGAGCGGCTGTGATTATTCGAAGAATTTTATTTTGACGCCTTTGAATTTGTTCGATATTAGAGGCCGAGGCAGTGCCCCATAGTTGAATACCATAGCACCAGATAGGCTTTAAGATTTAGTTGTAAAGTAGAAGCTTGCAATCGAGACTTAGGACAGAATTTCTTCCAATAAGCCAATGAATTTGAATGGCTGTAAGTTTCATTTGAGTTAATTTTGCCTCTATATGGCATTTCCACGTTAATCGCCGATCCAGATGTATACCGAGATATTTTACATGCGAATGTTGAGGAATTATTTGATTATTGATTGTAATAGGGGAGCAAGATTCCCGACGCAAGGTGAATGTTATATGTACGCATTTTTGCTCATTGACCTTTATCCTCCATTGTTTTAACCATATTTCTAGTTGAAATATATGATCCTGTAAGTAACGAGATGCTTCATAACGGTTCTCGTGGACGATTAGAAAAGCTGTATCAATTTCAATTTCAATTTATGTAATAAGCCTTCATGTCAGACTTTATCAAAAGCTTAAGAAACATCGATGAAGAGTGCTGAGCAATATTGTTTTTCTTCAAATGCTTTTCTAATGACATTTACTATTCGATTAGTTTGTTTAATTGGGCTTTGTTTTCTTCTAAATCCAAATTGATGGTCTGGAATACATCTATTTTCACTTAAAATCGGTGTTAATTTTGAAACTAATAATTTCTCAAACAGCTTTGACATATTTGATAATAAGCTAATAGGCCTATATGACTCAACTTTTGTATGATCTTTCCCTGGCTTTGGTATCATGGTAACTAAGGAGACCTTCCATTTTTGAGGGTAGTATTCAAGCCGTAAAATAGCATTAAAAATATAAAGAATAATTTTCTTTGCTATGCGAGGTAGCTCTAAAAGCATTTTATTACTGATCTTATCAATACCAGGTGCCTTCTTAGTGTTTAAGTCACAAATAGCCTTTTCGATATCTCTTATCTCAAATCTTATGGGAATAGCTGCTCTAGCAGCAACAGGTGGCAACTCGACCGCAATATCGTGAGATATATTTGGTGTATATATGTTTTTCAAGTGACTAACAAACAGATTTCCTTTTTCAATATCGTTTCTTGCCCAACTACCATTCAAGTTTCTTAATGGTGGCTTAGATATAACTGGCCTTTTTAGATTTCTAGCTGCACGCCATAATGAGAAGTCTGATTATGGAGGTGCATCCTTCAGTTCCTTCAGATATTTTTCTAGAGAAGCCGTTTTCTGAGTCTGCAGTAACTTTCTACGCCTTTTTTTGCACTATTTAAATAAATTATTAAGTTGCGGGGATCTGTAAAGTTGCCACTCTCTTCGAAATCTCCTTTTTTCAGTCAAGAGCCGCTCGACATCTGTGGAGTATATTTTAATATATTTTGTTTTTTTTTTGGCCAATACTGGAATGTTGAGCAGCTTGTTTTAGATAACTTTCAATGGGTACTGAGACATTTTTTATATTTTTTAACCAAATCATTTGTGTGGCTGACCTCGCTTAGTAACCAGTCGGAGTTACAATTCTATTGGAGTTCATTATAGTAACAATTGTAGGTGTGTAGTCGGAAGATAATTCTAAGGAAGCTTCAACATGAATCGTTTCTGTGGGGTTGTTTTTAACCACGACAAATCCATAACATCTGGAATTTTTTGCTGACCAGTAGGCCAATTGTTGGTTGTCCGTTCGCGACCACATTTAAATCCATTTTAGAGATTGTATTAAACAGTACACGACCCTTTGGTTTTATAAGTCGTGACCACCAGAAGGTATGTTTAGCGTTATAATCGCCAGCGGCCAGAAAACAGGGTCCTAGTGATTTATAATATTCACAATATTGGCTTTCTGATATTGAAAATCTAGGTGGTGAGTATAAGGATGAGATTAATATGTTTCGATTTAGCTCTTCAACACAAATGTTTGTTGCTTGCAGATAATCCTCACGGTGACCACACATTAAGTAGTGCTTGACTCGAGTTTTTATCAAAATGGCAGAACCTCCACAAGCCCTTTCTCGAGGGTCCTTGGTACCATACAGTTTATAACCATTAATTTTAAACGTATTTCTTGACGTAAAATGAGTTTCAGAAACCATCATGACATCAATTTGTTTACTTTAAAGAAAATATTCTAATTCATTTTTATGTTGGCGGATGCCGTTTGCGTTCCAAAAACAAATTTTTAAACAGTTCTTGGCTTGTTAAGTACAGCTTGCAATAACATCGAATGCATTCTAAGAATGTCCTGCATCATATTACCCGTTGTGTTTGTAAAATTATTCACTATTTGCACTAATGTTTCCATGGTTTTTTCTAAACGACTTAAATTTAAAACTGTAGTTTCATCATTACTTAACGAAGCAACTTGCATTGGCACATGGTTTGATTTAAAGACGTTAGCATAAAAGGTTCTGTTATTACTAACTTGCGTAGCCTGAATCTCATTAGTGTTTACTTGATTTGTTACCTACGTTTGAGGGGAATTAATTGGTTTTAGACTTATCGCAAAGAACTGTACCATGTAATTCACCACAACCTACGCAAACAGGGGGTAAGTAGCAGTATGCCTTAGTATGACCAAATTCTTCGCAGCTTAAACACTTAACGGGTCCAATACTTTTGTGCGGCTCCTCTATCGTGATTTTCCTGTACAGGATATATTTCAAACTGGAAATAGGATGAGTTTCGTTTTGTTTTAGCTTATCAGCGCCGGGCTCTAACTCCACTCTAAAAAATAGTTGGGAATTTTTTCCCTGTTTTTAATATTAACTACATGTTTTATTTAGAAGCCTTTCTTTTCTAGGAATGATTTTTTTCCTCTGGGTCCACACATAAGTCAATTCCCAAAAGCACTACCTGAAGACCCTTACTGCTCTTCAGTTGGTATTGTATAAAAGCTTTTTTAAGTGCTTCAAATTTGTTAATAATTTTACGAAAATCATTCTCATGATTAATTTGTATTATCGTCTCGTTTATACTTCCACGCTTGATTGCAGCTACGTAAAACGAATTTTCACCTATCGCCGAGATCAAAGTCTTTATTAATTCATTTGAGTTTTGCTCCCTAAGACATATCGGGGGAGGCTTGGACGATTTAATCTTGTTTGGTGCTTCAAAGGATCCATCCTCCAGAATTGCAAAACGATTTTGTGAGTGCATTCTATCAAAAGATGGTACTTTTGAGGCCGAACCAATAGCTGAAGAGTTAGGGCTGCGATCGCGCTTGAGCACTGTTATTTACCTGTCCATACCAACTTGTTTTTGAGGCTTTTGACAAATTTTTACTTGTGGGTTTTCCATTGCGTCTGAGTTTGAGTTCATTGTATCATTTTTTCTTACTAAGATTGTTTTTGCTGTCGCGGCAATACGTGCAGTCGCGGCAGTTGCTACAAAAAATAGGTTAATATTTTTTTTTTAATGTATCACAATCAACCGTTTTTGTAAACACTGAAGGAGAAAGGGAACGTGTGCGAATAATTGGCTTAGCCGTTAGGAAGTTATTTTTGTTTTCTTTTGTTTTATTTGTTTTAGCATTGCATTCTTTAGCATTTACTGTTATGTTTGCATTTCTTTCATTCAGTTTTATTGTTGTTTCATTGATAAATCAAGTTGTTTTTGTTTTTCACTTTTTTTGCCGTGTATTAAAAAAAATAAAATAAAAAAATTAAAATGAAATGTATACATACATATGTACATATGTATGAACATTCATACATAAACTGCCTGTTCAACAATTTCGAACGTCAACGTTCGCATAGAAAACTACATTTAAAACAAAAGCAAATTTTCGAATATTGTTTTTGTTTTACATATAATTTTCTATGTGAACGTTTACGTTCGAAATCGATGAACAGGCTGATATTTTTTTATTATTCTTTATTTAATTTTTCGTTTTGGTAATTATCCACTTTTAAGTTAAATAATTTATTTAAGAATCATTTAGTTTCTTGCGTCCATTCGCTAAACATTTATATTACAAAATCAAATGTAATTGATTAATAATTAAAATTGTATGCGGGTATTTAAAATGCACATTTGTATCACAACAAAGCACAAACCGAACATATGTACATATGTATGTATACAGAAAAAAATATCTCAAGAAAATATTAAACAACACAGTTTGTTAAAAACAAAATTTTAGGTCAACAAACTTTTAATTTGATTCAATGAAAAAATTTATCAAAATTACAGCAAAAAAAACATATTTAATAATGAAATAATATATTTCTTCATTATCAATAAAAAAAAATATTTGAATCAATGTGAAGTCAGTATTTTATCAACTCTTGTCCAATTTTTTATTGCTTTGTTATCGTTGCAAATAAGACTTGAGTGTTGGTAATTCTCATTCGCTTTACAGTTTAATTTGTATAATTTCTCTAGTTTTCCCAAACTCTTTGCAAAAAAGTTTCCTTATGATCTGGCCTTAGCAACCAGCGAAATGCGCATAGAAATGGCTATATTTTGATGGTAACTAAATAACTGTACCCGTGTAGTTTAGTATAACTTCAAATCGTTGGAAATTATTCGAAACAAGAAACATAGGGGCGATACTTTTAAAATGTCTAAAAATGTTAAAGTAAATAAAATTCACTATAAATTTGACACATCAAATCATGCTGATAAGAAATTCGATCAAATTAAATTTAAGTAATTTTTTTTTAATAAAACTAGGTTTGGGGAAAATCCCGCATATACAAACTATTTGATGGTCTATAATTCTACTACGCCTTTTATGCCCCTTCTTTTAAAAATCAGATAGAGAAGTTTGTGAATACGTACACTTAAAAAAAATTATTCTGCAATCGAAAATAAGGAAGTTATTTAATTCGTCCATCGAGCTCCAACAGCATCCATTATAATGCCTGCGTCATTGAACGTTCGTTCTTTATAAGGATTCCTTTCAAAATGTTCACTTTTGAAATTCAAAGAACTATTATTCATTTGGTCTTCATTAAGGGCCAAAAGTCTTGAAATTTATACTAGTGGTTTATATAAGGTAGATTAGTTATTAAAAAAGGGTGGAGATTAGCTGACAAAACATTTGAGTCAATCTAGGAAGGTTGAAAACTTAAATGAAACCAATTTAGTTTCAAAATTTTCTTTAATAAAGAGAGTTATTAATTTATTTTTAACAATCTCTACAGTCATAAAGACAACAACGTTTAAAATACAAACCAAATACCAGCCAAACAATATCAACACGAAACCATCCCTGAGTCTATTACATCATAATTTTTTTTTTAAATACAAAAGCATCCTTGCCAAAATCCAATACTCCAAAATCTTTCAAATTATTTAGTTTTGTTTCGTTTTTTCTTAACATGCAAGAAATTTTTAAAACACGAATTTAATTTTTTTTTTGTTTTTCCGCAGACAATTAAGAAATTTTACAATAATTTTTGTTAACAATATTTTATTTATTACAATGTAGTTAGTCCCTTGAATGTATCCAAATGTTAATAAATTAAAACAAAAAAAAAATCATGCCAGTCACTCTATTCCATTCAATCTTAACTACAAGATACCATGTTACGATTAAGGAGCGTTCATAATTTGCCTAAACCAAAATGAGGGAAAGGTGAAGAAGAAATAAACAATTGTTTTTTGTTAATAACAAAATTTTATTTCTTTCTTAAAGTATTAAAATTGGTCGTTTACCAAGCATCTTTGTTGATTAGTTTTAAATATTTAATTTTTTTTTTTTTTTTTTTTGGAATTTCCCTCCATTTAACAGGTTGTCTGTTACCTGGATGCCAGTTAAATTTGTTTCTTTTTCTCATGCAACGACATCAAGAACTTTGATGCCGACATTAAAGACAAAAATTTTATTTATTTAATTGAATGTGGAGGTTTTAGCATTAATTAACCCTTTACTTGAAGTCGTTGCTTACGGGGTTTTAATTGTTGAGATATTTATTTAAATGTCCGAATAAAAATTTTTAATTGTAAAATCTTTTAAAAATCGGATAAAAAAACGTTGACAGAAAATATAATAAATATATGCACGACTTTCAGTGTCAGAAAATAAACACGTTATATCGCTCCTTAGTGTTCGCTTCGGTAGATTTGCGGAAAACACAAACGCTAATAGTGTTTTTGTAGTAAATCATTAAAAAAAACGTTTCCCTATTTGTCATCTTTTGAACACAAACATAATGCATACTATTTTTATCCAACTCAACAAAAAGATGTGAATATTTTTTTTTACCACAAACTTCATTGTGTTCGGTTCAGCTCACCAATTGTTTTGGTTTTTTCTTGAAAATAGTTACGAACGGTATTAACACTGAAGTCAGTTCCGTCCTTAGAAGGCTAAACTTCGTAAAATAATCAATTGAATGAATGCATACACTCAGAGAAAAAAAATGTTCAGTATCAGTCTTGCCAAAAATTGGTGACCAAAAATGGCTAAAAGTACGGCAAAAATGGCTGAAAACTAAAAATAAAAACGCATTAAAATTTAATAACAAAACAAAAATAATTAATTAAAAATTGTTAACAATGAAATTGTTAATTGAAATCAATTTGCTGCATAAGAATTAACGTCGATAAAATATTTAAGCATTAAAAAAATTTAATTATCGACAAATTCGATGTCGTTATTGTATTCATCTCATGGTAATCACTGGTGTGTTTTAGTATTTTGAAGGTAAATCATAATTATAGCAACATTTACCCATCCTCTGATTCCAAATCTACAATAAAAAAAAAGGTAAAAACAAGCGAATCATTTATTTCGAAAAGGCCTCAGGTACAAATTTTTGGAAATTAATTCTTTGTTCGTTTTTGGTGGTACACATATAGACCAATATACTGTGAGAATGAAAGGTCCCTTTTTTATAATGAATTTCGAAAAGGGCCTATCACCATAAAAGCAATTAAAAAAAATTTTAATTCAAAATTTTTACAGTGAAAGGTGAGTTTTGGCTGTGTAGTCAATTTGTTATAAAAAAATTATTTTTGATTTTGCCATTTTTAAAAAAATCTGAATAGTGAACACTCATTAAGGAGAAAAATAAAAATTATAGCACAATTTCTGTTTATCTTCATTTTGAAAATGTGTGAATGCAGCTGCTCGGAGGATAATGATATCCATATTTTCGATTTCCAAAATTTGTATAAAGTTATTTTGCAATGGCCAACCGACAAGTATTCACAGGCACATATAGAAAGAAGTAGATTTCTTATTTATATGTTTATCTTGATGAAATATTTTCGTTTTTGTTCTATGAATGTTTTTTTTTCCTAATTTGTAATCTCAATAAACAGATAATAATTTATAGAAATGTTCTTATTGTTCACTTATAACAAAAAGTTTTCGTTGAAAATGTTGTTTGCTCCCTTTTACGAGTACACTATTCCTTTGATTTTAACAAATGACACATCATTCAAAAGTTATTTGTTGGTAGAAGTGCCCAATCTACGTTTTGTTAAAAGAATTTTCAGGATTTTAGGAGTTATAGGCGTTAGAAAGTGTTACTAATACAATCAAACATTTCACATACGTGTGAGCAAAAAAAAAAAAAAGTAAACAGATACACAGTTTTATGCTTCTGTTCTGTGTTTATACAAAGTAAAAACAACAGCAACATACAAGGGGTAGCCCCCTTTTTTTGCGATGCCAAAGAATATGGTAGCAAATCTAGCGATTGGTACTCTTAATTCGTTTGCGCATTTGTCTTTCGAATCTATTAATTTTTTTCTTTTCCGAAATCACCACTATTTATTCTAATTAAACTTCCCAATTTCAAATATTTTTACATAATTTAGCATTTCCTTACTGTCAATCTGCGCCATCTTTAATTTTTGTTGCCAGTATCGATACATTTTCAAAACATTTTGCGAAAGTGATAGAGAGTACCAAGTTGGCATTTAGCTTTCGCATCGAAATTGTTTTCGCATCGCAATAAAGCTGGAGGTCCACAGCACGCGTTACTCGCTTTTTCGCTGCATACGCAGCTGTAAAGAAAGTAGAATCTGTGTAGTTATACGTAGTAAGTAAATGGTTAAATTGGCAACACTGGTTGATATAGTCACCTCCAATAAAACTATTATTAACGAAAATTGTTAAAGATATTATGGTTAAGTTAGTTATTTCTACCTAAATTAGTCCTGCATCAAGAAGCCGCAATCATATTATGGTTGCCATTAACATTGGCAAGCAAATGTTTTACCAATATACTCTTATAAGGGTTTGAGCCCTAAGTCCGTTTGTGCGTCTCCTTTCCGTATGGACAGTTTTTTTTAAACCAAGCGTGCGCGTCAAGTTAGGGAGAACTCTTGTCAACTAGGAGTTGTATTTCCGGTAATTTTGAAGGAGGTCCTAAGATTAAATACATTGTTTCTCTATAAAATATAATAGAAAAAAAATTTTTAAAGTTAAAAAGAAAAAGAAATAAAAATAGATTTGATTAAAATACCTGGAAATACGCGGACGCCCGAACACATTACGAACGGAGAGGAAAACCCACCGTCAGCTTCCTTGTGCTTCCCGTGCTGCCAAAATAGCTAAAATCTTAGAAAAAGCGGTCCCAGGCTTGATTTACCTCGGATTTAGATATTTGGCAAGACGTGTCTAAGAAATCAAAAAGGAAACACCCAAAATGTTTTTTATTAAGATTGATTAATTTATTGAGAAATTCAAAGTGGTTAAAGCTTATAATTAAAACTAAAATCAAGAATTTCAAAGTAAAAAATTGGAGATCAGTACCTATGTTCTGAAACTTTGGTGAGAACTTCTCGCATCGAAAAGATGTGAAACAAAACTTTCCATCAATTAAAAAGGTTTCGTTTAAATGTGCTAACCATTTCTTGAAAAGTGAGAAGAAAATTGTGTCTGTAAGGTATGTCGAAAACTATCAATAGAGATTACGTCGATACGTTTTAAATGCCATAGTATTTCACTCGACGCCGATGTAAAATTGCAGATATTTGACAATTTTTGATTTTTAAAACAGTTGGTAAGTAGTGCCAATTTAAATCATTAAATAATGTTTGCCATGCGTTCAGACTAAAACACACAGAAAAAACTATTAGTAGTTTCTTATCAATTAAAAAAATTATTGAAAAAGTATTTAAACTTAATTATTGTAATAATTGAATCAATTATTTTTTTTGTTGAAAGAAAATTAAAAATATAATTTTGACTTCGTTAACATTTTAGTTGTTTTGAAATAAATTTTGAATTAAAATAATAATCAAATACCAACAAATTATTTCGTTTAAAATTAAATAATTTAAACTTGTGAAATTGTTTATGGAAATGGTCAAAATCAATCAACACATTGTTTGAAACGGCAAAGTTTTTTGATCATATTTTTAATTAAAAATATTGTTTATTGAAAAAAAAATATTCAAAATATTAAATTTGTACAATTTTTAGTAATCCATATAATCATTTTGGTAATAGGAGCAAAAATCAAAATCAATGCTTGATTCTATGAATTTGGTATAAAATTGGTGATTAGAGAACATTTTTAATTTTTTCTGTGCAAATATTTGCATCAAATAATTATTTAATGAAAGTGTTCAAAAATAAAAATATATTTCACAAATAGTAAAAATGAGCGCAGAATCTAATTTATTTGTTTTATTCTGTGGAGCAGCATCTCTTATAGTGTTAGAACATGAGAATGTAAAAGAAAAAAAACTGGAAGACAATGGGTAACGGGAACATGGTTTATATTTGCGTAAAATTGCAAACTTGTAAATAAACCTCAAAATCTTATATATAAATACGGAAGCAAGTTGAAGTTGATGTTTAAGTATCTTATCGACCACCGATTTTGATAAAACTTATACCGTTTTAAAGGTATTTTCGTGTAGATATGCACAATTCTTTTTTTCTAAATTTTTAGGATTTCAGCGCTTAAAAAGCGTTTTAAATTTGCTTGCAAACACACGCACATTAATAATAACATTTGATGAAAATCTTTAAAAGTAAATTCTAGATGGGTGAATACACAGAAAAAATTTTTGCAAACAATTATTCAATTAAATAATTAATTGGTGTACATTAATTATTCAATTAATTTTTTGTTTGCTGCAATTAATTTTTTTAATCAAAACCCATAAAATTAAATGTTTGTGTATACGTGGTGTATTTTTTAGTTTATGCAATTAATTTTTTAATTGACTAAATTTGTGTCGCATGACTCGAAAATACAAATCCGTTAATTGGTATGATCAATTCCTTTGCAGGGGCAAAATTAGTTAAATATTTAAATGTCTGAACGAATTGTTTAATTAAAGTCGATTTTCTATTTTTTCTGTGTAGTGCATTTTGCCGTTTTCATAAAACGTGTACGTTTTTATTGTATAACGCACAGGTTCTCTCGAAACTAAATGTCAAGTGGTCGAATTTGGCCACCGGGCGATCCTAGTATATTTGAAATCGCTTAAGCGGTTAAAAACAAAATGTTGGGAAAAAAAACAAAAAAAATTTTTTTGTAAAAATAGCGAAATTTTGCGAAAAATTAAGATATTTCAAACAAGCCAATAAATTTATTAAAAGTGCCTAAAATTATAAGAAATGGCAAAAATTCGATAAAAATTGCTAAATTAGCGGAAATTCGCAAAAATTTTCTAATAGCGGTATGTTAGCAAATTCTACTATTTATTCAAAATCGTTAAAACTGTAAAGATTTACAGGGAAAAATCACTTCTTCGCGAGCATGACTTAAATTCGCGAAAAAATTGCAAACTAAAATTTATTTGAAATCGAGTAAACAAAATCAAAATGTCGAAAAATAACAAAAAATTTTTTTTTCAAAAATAGAGAAAATCCGCGAAAATTTTATGTATTTCAAACAAGACATAAAATTGATTAAAAGCCCAAAAGAGTGTAAGGAATTGCAAAAATTCAGTAAAAATTGCTTAATTAGCGGAAATTTGCAGAAATTTGCTAATAGCGGTATGATAGCAAAGTCTAATAATTATTAAAAATCTTTAAAACTGTTAAGAATCCAAAAACTTACAGAAAATTTGCTTATATCGGGAACATGGCTAAAACTATATGTCGTTGCTTGCTCTTTCAATTTTTTTACAAAATCAAAAAAATCTTTGTTTAAAAATTACAAAAATATTTGACTTTTTGTGTTCACAATATGTTCACATTGGGCAAATATTTGTTTGCCGGCAAATACTTGTATTTGCTCCAAATCAGCTGTTATTTTATTTGACACTCAAAAATAATTTGTGTGAAATGTAATGTAATGAAATATTTAATGTTTGCTACCAAATATTTCATCAGTCTGAACGTACCTTTAAAGTTAAAACAAAAATTTTAAATTACAACTAAAATTTAAAAACCCAATTTTTTTTTTAATTTAATTATTGAGTGAATCAAACCAAACTATTTAAGTCCAAAGTAAAACTTATATCAAAAATATTAAAAGTAAAAACTAAAACAAAAATTCGTGAAACGTCATCGTATTACAAAAGGAGAAAACGAAGAGGAAAAATATCAAATTTTCAACTAAAAATGGAATTATGTAAAAAAAATAAATCCTTTTTTTTCTCTGGCGGGAATCGAACCCGCACCCTCCGCTCTGATAGACTAACTCCTCCAATCTAGCCTACCGGGCACATCAATTTGAAATCGGTATAAAATTTTGTAAAATGGACTATGTTTGTAGTGGAATAAACTGAATTAAATACAAAGTATTTGTGACAAATTTCATTTAATTAACTTTCACAGTTTCTCTACATATTAAATTTATTTTTAATGGATATTCCAATCGCCAATGTGAAAATGTATCTAATTTTATTGTTAATATTTTATTCATAATGCATTTATAACTTTAAACATTATCATATAATATGCAATCTTTAATTTACTTCAGACTTTTTTACCCCCTAGTGGGTTAAATATAATTTACATTGCGGATTTCAAGAAATTATTATCATGTGGTTTTAAAATTATTTTATTGTTGCATATTTAAGTTTATGTATGTAATATTTTCCATTTAGCCAATTTTAATTACTCACCTTTATTTGTTATTAATAAATGTTATGTTGTTGCTGTTTTTTTTTATTTTAACATATATTTTATTGTTTATAATGCGATGTCAGATGTCATTCATACAGATTTATGTACAATTAATAATAAAAAAGCGAATTCATTTGGCAGAAGATAAAACGGTTTTAATAATATTATGATAATTTTTTATTAAAGTTTTTTTTTAAAGAAAGTGTAAAAACAAGACTGCTGCTAGATTAAAGTAAATACAACTGAACTATTGTCGATTTTTATTCCAAATAGCTCAAGATTTAAATTCAAAAGTTCCATACTCTTTTCCAATATAAACGTATATTAACATATAACGTTATCTTAAATGCAAAAACTCCTAACTAACCAAAAATTGAGAATATATTTTTTTGATTCAGATGTATTGCATCACACGAATGTCGACAAAAAATATTGGAATCTCTCGACCAAAATTTGCGATTTCATTAACAAAAATCCAACTCTTCTATGCACAAAAGATTATATGATGAACGCTAAAAGGACTTACTAAAAATGGTGTTTTTTTTTTGGAGTGATACAACTTTGAGTTGGCATCACTGTTTTATTTGGCCACCCATTTAACAGCTGATAGTTGCTTTTTGTTTAGTTTGAGTTGAAATTTCATTATGGATCGACTTACACCAGAGCAACGCGTGCAAATTGTGGAAATTTTTAATCAAAATAATTCGGCGAATAGGCTGAAGCATAAATTGAAATTCTTTTTGAATTTCCATTCAAAATTTTATTTTCCGATGAAGCCCTGGTTTCTGGTTGAATAGGTACGTAAATAAGCAGAATTGTCGCATTTGGAGCGAGGAGTATCCCAAGCTCTATAAAAAACACCCTTTAGTTTGCATAATCTAAAATATTGTCAAAACAACTGGTAGGTTTTACAAGAAAAATAAATTTTGAACAGATTAAAATTTTCAAAATGTTAGAAATGGTCTTTTGTGTTTTACGCAACGAAATATGCAATAAACAACATCGGAATAACAAAAAAACAAATGTTTATTATTTTCTACAAATCTTATGAAAGTTAGGTGACGTTACAATAAGGCTATTAATTCACAGAGTATTCTGTTGTGTCAAAATGGTTTTATTTTATGACTGTCATAAATATTGTATTACTATTTGTTTAGCTGATTTTTTTTTTAAATTTAAGTTCAATATTTTTCGTTAAACATACATTTATTGACGTAATAAAAAAATATTATATATTTATATGGTTTTTTGTCATTTAATTCTACGTTTACACAGTTGTTTTGTATGAAAATACAACGGGCTGTTCACAACAGTGCTATTTATCATAAAAAGGTATTTAATTACTTTGTATTTTAAAACACTTTGTGGATTGGCTTAATATTAATAAAATGAAAAGGTCATAGTGCTAAACCTAGTTCATGTCAAAATCTAACATTTCTATTGAGTTCATATCAAAGCGAATTCATTTTCTTTGAATCGAATCAAAATGTTTACACAGACTTGTTTTTTTATTAACTTCGAAACTAACTGCCCAACAAATTAATATTTGATGAACTGTATAAATGCTTGTAAACTATCATACAACAACATTGCTGTTTGAATTGGTTAAAATCTTATCTTTTACGTCGTGAACAGCGTGTGTGTTTTAATAATACATTATCTAAACATATTATAGTCAACTCTGGTGTTCCACAAGGTAGTCATCTCGGACCAATACTTTTCTTATTATATATCAACGATCTACCTACCACAATAAAATTTTCCAATATACTTATGTATGCTGACGATGTAAAAATTTTTTCAAGTTGTGCTGACTCCATTGTTCAACCCTACTTACAACAGGATTTAAATTTATTCTTCAACTGGTGCCAAATAAACTTATTGGATATAAATTTAAAAAAATGCAAACATATACGTTTTTCCAGAAAAACTAGACCTATTGGCTGCTATTTTATTGGTGATCACAAATTGGAAGTTGTTAATGCTTTCTTGGATCTCGGTGTATTATTTGACACTAAGTTATCTTTTTTAGAACATATTAACATGTGTACTAATAAAGCTCGTGGTGTATTTGGATTTATTAAACGTTGGTCAAAGGAATTCTCTGACAGATCTATAACAAAACAGTTGTATATAGCACTTGTCAGACCTATAATCGAATATGGCTCAATAATTTGGGATCCATATTACAACGTTCATAGTGATCGCATTGAGTCTGTCCAAAAACAATTTCTGCTATTCATATTACGGAGCACTTACCCAAATCCATCTATATATCTTCCTCCATATAGAACCAGGTTATTGGAGATTCATTTACCAACTTTAAAAAGCCGCCGAACAATGCTGAATGTCATATTTGTTATCAATCTAATTAAAGGCAATATTTGCTCGGAGTTCCTGTTAAACAGTTTATTTTTTAATGTTCCCCAACGCCCTACACGTTATTACCAGCCGTTATCAATTGAATACTTTCAACAAAATTATGCAAATGCTGACCCTTTTCGTCGAATATGTGTAAACTTTAATGATCTGTACAGTATTATTGATATGAATTTGAATATTAATACTATCAAACTGAATTTAATTTTATATTTAAATAGATGATGTTAAATTTTGTAATTTTTGTCTGAAAGGAGGTAATCCATAGACTAAATAAATAAATAAAATAAATAAATAAACAATTATTTTTTTTTTTTTTTTTTGTTTCATTTATTAAAAAAAATAATGGTATAAGGGTGTTATTGCGTTTTGTTTCCATGATCATTCGTATTTTCCGCTTAAAATCGATTTTAATGTAGCGCTTTAATCGTAAAAATTGGGTTAATGCTAAAATGTTAAAAACTAGAAAAAAAACATATAAATCGAGAATAGAGAGCTTATCCCTGATTATTTACATTTTCCCGACAAAAATGTGAAAAATTCAAACTAAATCTGGTTTCTTAAAAAAGACCGGAAAACATAATTAATTGGTAACCACTCATATTTCCGATTTTTTTTATACAAAATGCCAAAAATACAAACAGACTGTAGTTTCCTAAAACAAGTCAAGAATAAACCGAGTTTATTTATACTGGGTAGTCAAACCATAATGCACGATGTTAATTGTGAGTCACACCTTAACGTCAAGTTTTTGCCCAACTTAATTTGACATTTCTTTGTTTCAGTGCTTGACAAATTAAACCATGGAGGGGTACACAATTGAGCAGCGCGTTATGATTGTTCAAAACTTTTTTTGGCGCGAATTTCTGCAAACCGGCTCTGTGGGAAATGTGAAAACTCTCCCAGTTCGGCGGCGTCATCGGGCCGTACATCTTCGAAAATGAGGTCTACCATGAAGTAACCGTGAATGGTGTTCGCTATCGCAAGATGATAACGGACTTCTTGTGGCCAGACAATGAGGATATCGACCTGGAAGATATGTGGTTCCAACACGATGGTGCCGCTTGCCTCACAGCCAACGAAACAATAGCTCTTTTGCGCGAAAAATTCAATATCCGTGTTATCCCACGTCGTGGCGATGTTAATTGGCCGCCACGATCACGTAATTTAACACCGTTGGACTTCTTTCATTAGGAATATTTAAAAGAAAAAGTTTATGTCTATTAGCCAAGAACAATTCAACAGCTAAAGGATGAGATAATTCGACATTTTAATGACATTGAACCCCAGTTATGTCTCAGAGTCATTAAAAATTGGGACCATCGGATAGAGTTATGCCACCAAAGCCGTGAGAGCATTAGGCCGATATTTTGTTTCACATTTAATTGCCATAGATCCTTCGATCATAAAAAAGAGATAAGATCATTCTCTGAAAACTTTTTTTACAATTAACATCGTGCTTTTTGGTTGGACCACCCTTTATAATTAATTTATTTTAACTGAATTTATTTTAACAGATTTTTGTCGCATACGCTTTGTATGCCTCGCTTTGCCTTTTTTATTAACTTGACTTTAATAATTTCCAGCTCAGTTAAAGCTATCTGAAATAAGCTGGAATCATTTTTGGAGTTATACTCAAGAATTGTGACGTCTTTAAAACCATTCTTCCTTTTATTATTCTAATGCTGCGAATATGTTTTGCAGGGTCAATAAATCTTTAAACTAACTTTATGCAGCTTAATATGTTACCTCATCATCACTTCAATATTTTTCCATTCTAATTCGATTTAATTGGGTAAAACCAATTTTATATTTTGTTTAATAAAAAACAACAATAATAAAAAATTTCGATCACCCATTATAACGACATTTTATAAACGTTGCAAATACACTCGCGAAAAATAAAGAACAACAGCACAAAAACAAAAATTGCAATTAGATGCGGCTAAAACGAAAGAATAATAAAATAATAAATTATTTTAATTAAAAAATGGCACTACGAATAAGTTGAAGTCATAAATTTACAAATGATTTTAATTTAAAACGGAGAAAGAAATAAACGACGACAAGAACAAGAAAAGCAAAAAACAACTACAATTTAATGAAGCGCACCTTAAATACAATAACAAAACCAAAAACACTGAAATCATGAAACAATCGTAAATTCCAATAACAACAACCAACAAAAAAATCACCGTTACTGCAATTGTTATTATAAAAAAAAGTGTTTTACTCACTTACAAACATTCTCAAAATTTTATGCACCCTGCAAATATAGGACTAGTCCAAACACGCATGTAAAATGTAGCCCACAAGGGATTAGGACTAGTCCAAAAGTAACCCAAACGTATGGAAAAAACATGGTCTATTTAGCATTACGATGTCCTAGGGCAGGACCATATAACCCAGCTTTGGATTACAAAGAGTAGTATACACAAGAGGATTAGATTTAACTTCGTTTAAAAACAAAAACATGTCGTTAAAAACCGAAGACATGTCGTCTCACTACAAACACTCTTTAACAATGGCATGGTCGATGCTTGCATTACATCGGACCAGTCCATGGAATAGTTCATTTAATCAAAATGGATCAGGTGGTCCAATATTATTTGCAGGGCACATACATACACATACTCACAGAATTATGTTTCATCCCTCCAAGCAATTGGCAGAGTAATTTTTGATCATCCATGAAATTTGAACTACTTCGTCACATTTGGTAGTTAAACAGTAGATTTTGCGGAATTTAGCAACAATAAAATACCTTAGAATCAAATAATGAGTTCTAAAATTATACTTTTTCGTCAATTTGAAGAGTTGTTCAGAAAATTGTAACAATTATACAATTACAACAATAATAAAAATGAACATTGCTCATGTAATATTGATTTCTCCACAACGATTTGCAGTTAAAAAGTGAATACCAAGTACAAAAGCAATTTGCCAAGCTATGAAAGTTTTTACTTAAATTGCAATGTGATCGGTGGTGTTGAGTGTAAAGTAAAAGTGAACTAGACAAATGATAATTGTCTTTTTTAAAGGATATTGGTGATTTTTTTTTTTTAACTGTTTGTTTATTCAATGACTTTAATAATTTTTGTTGAAAATTAGTGTTTTTATTTTTCTAGTGAAAAAAATTTATAAAATAATGTTTGCAAAACATTAAAAAAATATGCTAGTTATAATATGATAAAAATTTCACAAGGTTAGTGTTTAAGCAAATTTGCGACTTTCTGTAATTCCTTTAAAAAAAATTTGTCCACATTAGGTTTTTAACTTTGAAACATTCATGGCCAATTTCACCATTTTTTTTTTTTTTTTTTGATATTTATTTATTTATAAAAATTAATTTTTCATGTCAAAATTAACAAAATTATTTGAAAAAATATATTTAAATATAAATTTATATATAAAAAGAATGGGTGAAATTGGCCATAACAATTCTTATGACTAAATGTGCTGTAGATTTTTGATAATTTCCAAAAACTTTCAGCTCAGTTATTTTGTATTGTACGCAGACTTGCCTTACAAAAACAAACGAAGAATAACTGTAAAATGGCCGACTTCTTATAATAAAGAACAGTAAGAAAAAAAATTTAAATTCACAAGAGTACTTTTTAGAGCATAGAGCGATACTACTAAATTCAGTTCCCAATAAAAAATGTTATCATTTTGCGAAGCACTAATGTTACATTTAAAAAAAATACGCACACTTAAATATTACCATAGTAGGACACATCTTCCCTAACGATGTTACTACATCAATAAGAATTGAATAGCAATGGCGATAGATTTTTGCTAAAAATTATTCTTCGATCGAAATTGTTTGCAGGGATACTTTCAAAGAGATGAACACTTGCAAGAGTGCGAATTTACCTGAATTTATATTAAATGTACTATTTGTTTATAATGTGGTGTTGTTTTAAACAAATTATAATAGCTGTTATTGTTGTTTTTGCAGTAAATGTTAAATTTTGATATCTGTATTAATAGCAAACGGCAGCAGCAGGAAGCATTTTTGTATGGCACTAGAATAAAAAACAAATACAATTAAAAAATACAACTCGCATTTGTTTAAACGTTTGAACCAATAAGATTGTTTTTCAATTGTTGTATTACGATTATAAATATTACATACTTGTATAATCTTGTAAATAAACAAATATACTTATTCGAACATGTGCAAAAGATACTTTCCAGATTGTTTGTTTTATTCAGTTTTAATAACTTTAGTTCATTGCACCGTGGTACCGACCACGAAGTCTGCGTATATACATTTTGTACCACTAAGGGATCAGTTAGCCGGGAGCAACAGTAACGTTGCATATCAGCTACTTCATTTTGTTGTATGAAATGCAATTAAAACTACTACAGCTAGCAGTAAGATGTTACATCTCAATCTGTAAGAAATAGATTGGTCTTACTTTTTTACGGTAATGTTAAGTTACGGTTACTCAAAACATAGTAAAAAACTTATTTTTTTATTTGGTTTACTTTTTTTATATAATACCTTAAGCTGTTCTTTAAAAATGTTGAAACTTTAAAGGAGAAGTTTATTTTTCTTTTTTTTAAGATATGATTTGTTTCTTCGCCATCTTTAAAAAATAATCTTAAAATAAAATTTTAATATTGTAATTTTGACCAATAAGTATTTATTAAATATGTTTTGTTTGATTTCAGGAAGTTGCTTTTGTTTATTACATTTCTCAAATAAAAATGATTTGTTTTTATTTTTGTTTTTTTTTTAACCCACTTACAACTACATTTAGAGTTGACAAAAAATCAACCAATTGTAGTCGGGACTGTAAGAAAAGATAAACTCGCTGTTTATTGTTGTAGTTTTTGTTTAAGCTCTAATATTGTTACAAGTTAAACTGAGGTTTATAATTCTTATTCGCTTAACAGTTTTACTTGTATAATATCTTTAGCTGTTCTAAAATCTTTGGATGAAGTTTCCTGATGATCTGGCCTAAGCAAATAGTGAAATGCGCTTATCCCTTCAACAATAAATTTCAGTTTCTCAATAGTATGAAATGGGAATTTAACACATTTGACAGAAACCTTGTTAATTAATACTTATTGTTGTTCAATTATGATTTTTTTAGTTCAATCAAATTTAATTTTCATTAAATAATTTTTTTTAACTAAAGGAAGGAATTTTACAACTTGGAATTGTATTAAAATTTCTTGATAATTTTCTTGGCTGAGCTGGGGTTCGAACCTTGGTTGAATTTACATTTTTCAAGAATCGCCACATTCTTTCATCAGAATTCTTTGAGTTCGAACTTCTGCGCCACTGCGGTGGCTGCCAGCTAACAGTCAAACATCAATCTTTGACCAGTGGTACTGGTTGTTCGAAATTTGCCGTTATTATCATTTTCAATTTTATATCACATGTTGCTTCCTTTCCTCTGTTTTTTTCGTATTCTTTCTGTCAAGACTTTGTCTTGAAACCCTGAACACATTTGTTTATTATGTTTCTTGTTCACTTTCGTCAACATTTTATTTGTACAACTTGAAGTACAAATGTAAGCATTAGAGTTTGTGTCATGTTTATTAAAATAATGAGCGTAGAGGAGTCTGTTATTTTTTGAAATTCTACTGTTTTGGGGAGGAAACGGGTAAAATCATTATTTTGGAACTTTTTGTCACCTCATCTATCCAAAACAGAAAAAAAAATATATTACATACGTTACTTACCAAAAAAAAATACATACATAATATTTTGTAATTCGACCGTTTAAGATTTGAAAAACGTTGGTTCCTATTTTCGGTACTTTTTTACAAAACATTTTTCTCCATTCACTAACATATTGTAACGAAAGTTAAATTATCGAAGATTTTTTTATAGTTATAGTTATAGTAATTAGTTATCTTGTAAGTTATAGTTTTCTGTCATATTAGTAACTTTAAATTGTCTTGTATAATACACAACTGTATAACGGCCTAAAAGTGTACTTAAATTATAACAGTTACTACGTGAATTTCATAGTAGTTTCTAGAAATGGTTGTAGAACACAATAAATCAGGGACCGTAACTGTTATAACTTTTATCGTAAAAGTCATAAAATAAAAGTTATTTTTGACTTTTATTATTTCGAGCATGAATAAAAGTTATTTTTTGACTTTAATTTTTTTGAGCAGAAATAAAAGTTATTTTGTGATAAATTAATTATATTTATTAAAAAAAAGGGGTTGAAACACACAAAAATAACTTTTATTTCTACTCGAAAAAATAAAAGTCAAAAATAACTTTTATTTCTGCTCGACAAAATAAAAGTCAAAAATAACTTTTATTCATGCTCGAAATAATTAAAGTCAAAAATAACTGTTATTTTTGCTAGAAAAAATAAAAGTTGAAAAATAACTTTTATTTTTGCTCAAAAAAATAAAAGTTAAAAAATAACGGTTATTTTTGCTCAAAAAAATTAAAATCAAAAAATAACTGCTATTTTTGCCTGAAAAAATAAAAATCTGATTTTCAAAAAGCATCGCATTTTCTGACAATTTGGTCCAAGACTTTCAAAATGGTATACTTGGTTTCATTCTCCGACATTTCCTTGAGGTTGATTTTTTTAATCAAAAATTCAAAATTAACAGTTATTTTCGGTCCCTGCAATAAATTGTTATTACAGGCAGTTTCAGGAAAAGTCTTGAAATAGTTATGAAATATAAAAGGGTGTGACTCGTAAATAATTAGTGAGTTGGTTTTCAGAAAC
Source organism: Pollenia labialis (assembly GCA_949318255.1). NCBI lineage: Eukaryota > Metazoa > Arthropoda > Insecta > Diptera > Polleniidae > Pollenia > Pollenia labialis. Next base: position 124,755,949 of record OX439141.1, read on the forward strand.
GGTTCTGTTCGTAACTAACAATTGTAAACAAAAATTACATATGTATTTCCACATGTATTTTACACATACAAAGTTTCATATGTATCACACGATGTGTACAAATTTTACAGATGGAAAATTTGACAGTACATATGTAAAATACATCCCGTCTGATAGCACCTTAACGTGTATTACTTTTCGAATTTTCTACAATATTGAACATAGAAACATAAAATAAAAGGTGAAGGTGAAGGGACCTGAATGAATAAGAACCTATAAGATGAAAAATGTTGATATTTGTTTGTTAAAACCTAAAAACATAAACTTTGGCAAATAATTATGTACACGAAAGAAAGCGAAATGCTAACGAAGTAGCAAGTAAAGTGCTAGTAAATAAAATAATTTAAAACTTTTGTATAAAGATGTCATTAAAACAGGAAGCAGACGAAAATCTTTGATTAACAAGATATTAAAAATTCCATATTCATTTAAAAAGATGATAATACATTTCCAGTTCATGCTTGAACTTCACTGTGCAAATTTTTTTAATCCATTTTCCATAAATGGGGTCTACATTTTTAGGGTTAGTCATACCATTGCAATTGAATCAGCAGAAATCTATGCAAGCCACATAATGGCTAGTGGAAAGAGAAAAAAGATGATAATAAAATAACTAAATAAACAGATTTAACCTTGCATGTTCCTTAAATGGGTTCATTATTTAAACAGAAAAGTACACACACAATTAATGGAAACGCGACATTCTCAGGCGATTAAACATCACAATCTCTACAAAACGTAAGTGCAGCATAAACAGTATTTGAATTTTAACAAAAAACAAAGAGAAAAACAATAGCATTCGCAAAACTTTTCAAAAAAAAATCTATATCTAAATACAACAACAATTATTTTAATGTATGTTCAATTTTTTCGTACAATTTAAAGTTAAGGATTGTTTAATTATTCGATTCTATGTTAGGAATACATATAGAACAAATAAAATAGCCAACAATTTTGTTCTATTCTTGCTGTACGATCAGAATATTTATTATTTTATAGCTTTTTAATGATCAGGTGTCACTTTGATCTGCAAGAAGCCATTTATTTTGCCAAAACCATACACCAAGACATTTACGAGTTTGGCCATAGCTTTTAATCGAAGTCGAACAGTAGGAGCATATGAAAAAAGTCAAGAAAAATATTGTACACAAATACAATTCTGCCATGGTGGCCGAAAGTGAGTGAGTAATTGGCTATTAAAATTCAACAACATAAACATGACACTCAATTCCACTCAATACCAATGTGCCGAACTAACCAATGGTCATGTTTAGCAACTAAATGGAAATACATAATAAACAATACGATACATAAACAATAATATGTAAAAGCAAAAACAATAAACAATTTATGCAGAAATTAAGACAAGTAAAAGTGTTTTATAAAAGTCAATAACGAATTTTGTGAACACTTTAATTGAAGTTAATAATTTGTAACCTAAATAATAACAGAAACATTAGACATCCTTTGTCTCAAATTTTCCACCAATAAGTCTTTAAAAATAAAGTGATTATTGAGGAAATAATACTTACCCAGTAAAAACTTCGCATACAAGATAATATGTTGAGTAATCAGAAAAATATAAAAGCACTACTTGCAATTCTACTGAATGAACCAATGAATTTTACAAGGGATGTCCCAAAATGAACGCATTCAAAAGTAAGTCATTATTTTTTTAACCTACACACATCCAGGAAAAAGTAGTTATAGAAGTTGTTTAAGAAGTAGTTATAGAAGAAAGCTACTAAATACTGAGTGAAAGAAGCTATTCATTTTGAAAAAGTAAGCGAAGTTTTTTTTTAAAAAAGGAGGACTCGGCAGGCATTACAGCTGTCCAGATATCGCCTTAGAAACCTAATTGCGATTATAGCCGGCCACTGACCATTTGGGAGGCACGCCCAAAGGCTATGCTCCCTTACAATGACTTATGTAGAAGTTGTGGTGACGAGGAGGAGTAAGAGTCAATGGAACATATTCTCTGTCATTGTCCGGCATTCGGAGATTAAAGAATTGGAGTCTTTGGTCGGAGAACCCTTGGAGACAAAACCTGTCTCTCTGATATTGATTTGAACAGGATCTACCTACTTCTTTATTGAATCAACCGGATTGCTGAGTGAGAACATTAGCAGCCAGCCAACATAGGATCCCTGGGAGGCGGTGTTGCAAGGAAGCTCAACAGGAACTAATTAATGGCCCCACGTTAGCTGTGGTTGTTTACGGCTGCCAATGGAACCTAACCTAATCTAAGCTAATATTTATTAGAAATCATGTGATTGTATCGAAATTGATTGCTATCATTTGCAGATTAAGTGTAAGGTATATTTACGTTAAAATCCTAATAATTTTTAACGTTTTTAATCTTCTTATTGTCCACAACATAACAAATTATCAACTAACCATATCTAATTTTCCATAATATTCTACTTTGTAGTACATCCCCACATGACAAGCGTTTTTTTGTTTGATAAAAAAAGTTAACATTTAGTTACTATCTTTATTTAAAGAGTATGGTTTAATTTTATTTTGATTTGCAACACTTCTTATTTGGCCCTGAAAGCATAAAGTCATCGTATGCCACCATAACTTTTATTTTTGTATTGAATTGCATATGCCGCATCATAAATTAATCAATTAAATGTCTTTGCCATTGATCTAACACAGTGTTTTTTCTTCGCAAATAAATGTTTGTAAGGGGAAGTTATCCCAATATAATTCAAGATTTAGATAACAAATTAAAAACTTACAGTCGGATATACTATTTCCTAAATTTAAGCCGACGTATAGAAAAAGCATTAATTTTTAAATTATTCCATAATGTAAATAAACGAAAAAGTCGTTGTGGTCTAAATACTTTCAAATATGAATAAAAACTGAACTCTCTTTTTAAAATCAATCGATCTTAAATACAACTAGGGAGATCGATTATTCGACTTTTTTCAATAATCGGTTTTCGAATATTCCGAATAGTTGGTATTTTTGGAAAACCTGTTTTCGGTTAAGCATTTTAAAAATAACCGGTTAACCGGTTTTTATTCGAATACATAAAAATACAAAAATAGAATTAGTTTTTGTAATAAAAAGTTTATTAGAATAAAAACAAAACAATTCACGAAGGCAAGGAACCAACAAAATACATAGATATGACTTAAGGTATGTTCAGACCTAACAAATATTTGACGATAAAATCTTAAGCTTTATTTTTAACAATTTCTATTTATTTGCTAAACCTTATGTCTAAGATGATAATTTTATTAATGTATAATGTAGTTAAGAAACCGTTAAATCATGTTTGCTTTAACCAAACGTTTTGCAATTCTAAAAGAAAACTAGTGGTTACGTGTAGGACTGTCAAATATTTAATAGGTGTGACCATAGCTGTAGAATTTTTTAAAAACTTTGGTTTTAAAAAAAAATAGGAATTTAATAAATGTTTTATTTGAGATATTCTCCCAAATTTATTTTAAATGAGTTTTAATTTGTTAGTGGCTAAGCATGTCTATATGAATCAGTAAAGTTCAGCCATCTTTTTGAAAAGTTGCAAACAAATCCTTTTATCCATGATTATATGTATATTTAAATTGTTTTTGTTTCAGCATTATAAAAAAAAATAGTAATATGAACATTCGTTATGTTTGAAATATCTGTCAATTCGTCCAACACAATTTTGACCCTTCCATGAGATTGTTTGATTCCTTCGATTTTGTTTTAAGTTCTTGGTAATTTAATAAATAAAACTGAAGAATTTTTCCATATCGTTGATTTCGCCGGTATGGTGTAGTTTTAAGCATGAAGATATGGCTGAACTACTTAAGAGTTTTCATACATTATTGGCATCATATTTTAGTAAAGTATTATTTGCAGTCTCTTAAAAACTACTTGGAACATAATCACGTTGTACTTGGCGTATATTTATGACAAGCTTGTGGACTAATTAAAAGTGATTTATAAGTCGTGACGTTAAATAACCTTTGCAACTTATCATTTTAGGGTCGTTTAAGCACCATTGTCTTTTAAATCAGTCCGATACCATCACCATGAACTATTTTTTGTAGTATTTTGAATTATTTTTGGTTTTTTTTTACAAGAACACACGCTTTAAAAAGCGATTTGTATTTACATTGCTCATATTGTTTTTTTGACTTTTGTTGCATTTTGTTTTGACATTTTTTATGAAAAGTTTAAGTTTGCCAAATATTCAATCAGAAAAATACTTAAATTACGGCTACATTGCGGCCCTATGCTCCTTGCAGGAGTAAAAGGAACAAACATATATATACATTTATACATTTATAACAAAAGTAAGGAAAACTTATATAAATTACACATTACTAAAATAACCGGTTTATTCGATATTCGAAAAATTTACATTTTAAAATATTTGACTTGGGCAAAACTAAAATAACCATTTAAAACCGGTCGAATACTATTTGATCGATCTCCCTATATAAAACATAGTTTTGTCAATTTTTTTGTTTTGTGATAACATAAATCTTATTTATATGTTTTTAGTTCTTAACGCAATTATGGTATTTTTTTTTATTGTTTGTTTGTTTGTTTTACAGTTAGTTCATATTACAATACTTAAACTTTTTAATACAAAAAATTATCTTGGCCTTCTTCCCTCATTTTTAATTTACTTTTTTAGATTTTACCTTGCCACCATTATAAAACTATATCAAACGAAAAAAATACATAGTAAAGCTAAAAAAAATTGAAGCTACAAATTTTACACATGAATTTAGTTTATTTTTTTTTTATAGAGCTGGTTCAAAGTCAATGGCTAAAACAGAAACGAAATATTAGCAATGAAGACAAACAAACAAGTCTAACATACAGAAATTTTAAACAACTACGTACTCCACAGTATAAAAGTGTAATGGAAATTGTGTTGTATGACTCTTTAAATTAACGTTTTCCAGGTGCAGCTAACTGCTTGCTTACTCTTTTGCGCATGAGTGTTTTAAGTTTCTTGAAGTGTGTATCAAACAAGCATTAACTACTCCATAGGCCTTACACACTTAAATACATTTACTGAGTGTTTAGTCATGCTGCTAACGGTTGCAGTTGCAATAATTTCAAAGTGTATTTGGGGCTTGCTGCTCAACAAGGAAATACTACTTGAATACTTGACTTTTGTTTGGTTTGGATGAGTTCATAAGTTATATGCAAACCCTTTTGGGGAAAAATTGTGAGTAACACTTTATAAATTTTATGTTTTTACTAAAATTATTATAAGAGTTTTTCATCTATTCTGTAAAAATGTATCACTTTTATTAAAATTTATTAAATAACTTGCTGTTTGGCCCCGGCGCTGCTCGGGAATATCAAAATAAAAATAAAAAATTAAATATTGGTGAATTTTGTTAATCACCTAACCCAGCGCTATCTACAGGGTCAAAATGTTATCAGGAAACTAATTTTTGTTTAAAATGTCGAGCCATTACCGCAGAAATGGCTTATTTGCAACACTTGCATCATCTCCTTAAACATCATGATCACATAAGGAGCCGGTACCATTTTATCCCTCTATAACTCAACATCTTAAAATTACAAATTTTTAATTCATTCACATTTTTTTTAATTTTAAATTTTTTTTTTAAAGGAGTAAATTCATAAAAACGGAGTGTGTCCTACAGGCAACAACGAGCAACAAGGGAAAGGAAAAGTAAAAAAGCTATGAAAAAGCTTAACGTAAAAAAAAAATACAATTTGGTTTAAGGATTGATATTTGACTATTGACGTCAGCAGTCGTCGATGGCTGCGAGTGTAAGACGGCAAATCCATCTGAGGAGATCGAGTGGTTGCGATCGAAACATGTCATGGTAACCAGCCGCCTGGGTTCGAATCTCAGGTCAGTCAAGAATGAATGATTATCAATAACAATTTTAATTAATTTTCATGTTGTAAAAATTCCTTTCTTCATAAAAATAATTTAATGAAAATTAAAATTTGATGAACTTAAGCCTGATTAAAATATTAAAAAAATTTTGGATTAAAAAAACCATAAATAGTTCAACAAAATAACCACAATTCTAATTATTGTAAAAAATTTAATTAATTTCATATTTATGCTAGTTAGATCAGTGAGACGAGTGAAAACTCTTCAAATAGTTTTTTGTTTTCGAGTAGCTTAAATCTACGACGCATATCTCACACAGAATGAGTAAATTTTACATATTTTATATAGTTGCGATGAATTATTTTTCGCTAATTGAGGCCAGTGAGCGACTTGATTCTGGCGGACTACATGCGAAGGCAAGTGTTGCGGAGATTTTCTATTCGTTTTTGCTTAGATTTAACCTTATAAAAGTCGGCGTGTAAAGGTGGGTTAAGTTCTTATCCTACATAGAGATTCGCTTACTTCTAGGCGAAAGCTTCTAGATAACATAATGCACCTTGATTTATTTACATTCGCTCTTATAAATCAACTAAAAGTTAGAAATTGTTACGTCGAAATAGTAATTATCAACCAAAAAATATAGAATAGCACTATAATAAATTTGCTGGAGACTGTAAAAAAATACATTCCATTTTCGCTCAATGTAGCCCACAAGACACGAACACTTAATTTCGTGTTTTACGCAAATAAGTCAAAATATTAAAAGTACTAGAGTGATCGTATCGAATAAACTATCGAATTTTTTTGCATACGATAAACACTAACGTATCGAATGAAAACTCGAGAAATGTAATGTCGAGTTACTCGATATCGAATGCTATTATTTCCAATTCAATAAATTTCATGATAGAGAGTCATGATATCAAAATAAATAATTTCGATCAATTTTGCTCGATATCGTATGCGGTGATTAGACCCCTGTAAAATTTTGTTTTTGTCGCTTGAGCTTTTTTTGCGGTTACGACTCGATAAATATTTTGTGAACTTCAGCCAAATCGTAACATAAATAAAATAAATTTAAAATTCACGACAACAGCACCACCTATCAGGATTATACTTAAGAGCAACCTGGCTTCCGACTAAAATAATTTATTGTCCAAGTTTGGTGTCAATCGCTCCAGCGCTTCTTGAGTTTAAGGAGCACATACACGACACAAACGTTTTTATATATAAAGATAATGTAAATTTATTAAAATTATTTAATAAGCAAACATTCTATTAAAAATCTGAAATTTTGTTAAAAACTAAAGCAACAAACCTTAATTGTTAAAAAGACTTGAGAAACGAACCTGATTAAATCATAACAATGATAAAATAAAGACTTAGGAAACGAACTAGTTTAGACTTAAGAAACAAACTTAAAAAACCATATGTAAAGGATATAAAAGACTTAAGAAACAAACTTGAAATAAAATTTTTTTTTTCTCGGTAGACTTAAAAAAGAAACTTTACTAAATATGAAGGAAAAAAGACTAATGGGTCAATTACGGATGTCAACAGAACTGAAGTTGAGTTGCCAGCTGCAAAATCAGGCAACGACGCTCATGTTAAGAAAAATTTTTTTTTATTTCGCTGCTGGCAACTCAACTCAACTGAACTAAAGCAGTGAATTAATTTACTCTCTTTTCCACAATTTTTTTGGATGGACTACTAAACCATGTTTCTTCAAACAAAGCTAGCTTTCCCTCGACAATCACCCCTATCGTGAATATCCCATGAAATTTTCATTCCCCTCGAAGGGAAAAAATAATCGTAAATCTCATGTGAAAAATTTTTCGGGCTATCATTTTCAGTGAATGTAAAATGACAAGAAAGATTAAAAAAATTAAAAATCAATGAAATTTTTGTTCATACATATTTTAAAGAAAAGTTAAAATAATAAAGCAAAATATTTAGTTTTGGATGGATAGTTTAATTACAACGTTAGTTTTTTTGCACTTTTTAAATTTTATGTAGTAAAACATTTTCCAAAATTCTGCCACCACGACTTTTAAAAGCTTCACAATTCCGCGGGCAAACGACCTGTTGTTTTGCATTTTGTTGAACAGTGTATCGGTTTGTGCCTTAAAACGGATCAAACCCTTAATATTCGATTTATAGGAGGAACTATTTACAAAAATTTTCTGTTCTCTAGCAAAAATTAAGTGAGAAAATCTAAGGGAAATGTAAACAAATTACGAGGGAAACAAGTTTTCACGATAAGGGGATTTTTTCCCATGAACATTTTTTTTACGTTATTATTCCCCTTTGAATTACCTTTTGTTCATGGGAGTTTTTAATGATCGCAAATATGTGAAAAGGGGAAAAATTATTCACGATAGGGGTGAATAAATTTCAGTGTATTCATACAGAAATCTTATTAACAATAAATTTTGTATTCCCAAAAATAACTATGACAAATCATAGTAAATTGTTGTTAATAAACTCTGAAATGCTTTTTGATCCAGTAAACATTATGTAAAATAAAAAAAATGTTTTGATACAAAAAGTGGTTACGTGTGGGACGTCAAAGTTAAGTGTGACCATAGATTTAACCCTTATACGAAACACCAGGTCCACCGGGACCTTTTTCCATTTGTATGGAATTTTTTATGAAAACTCCATTTCTTTCTATTTTTGCTTTATTTTTATTTACTAATTAGTAGTACCAAAAAGATCTCTCTTACAGATTCTCATTCACTGAGGACCTTGCATGTTTAATTTTATGTTTATAGGTCCAATACTAACGGAAATTCAAAATGACCAGTTATAGAATAAAAAAACCCTCTTACAGATTCTCAGACAATCACCTTTATTCTGCATTTCGATTTGAATCGAACATTTTTTCCGTTCGCATTACGGTCGCAGTTATGTTTGTTCAAGTTGTGTCTTAACTAGGGTATTCATTAAATCGAGCTTTTGCTTTAATTGGTTAATCGCTCGACTAATTAAACGAGGTTTTGGGTTAATCGGTTAATATTGTGATTGATCGGTTAACCGATAAAAAAAGTTTTTTTATATAAATTAATTTTTAATATTTTAATTCGGCTCAAGCTTATCAAATTAAATTTTCATTAAATTATTTTTATGAAGAAAGGAATTTTACAACATGAAAATTAATTAAAATTGTTTTTGATAATCTTTCATTCTTGACCGTGGCCGGGGCTCAAACCCTGGCCGGCAGGTTTCCATGACATGTTTCGATCGCAACCACTCGATCTCTTCAGATCGATTTGCCGTCTTACACTCGCAGCCATCGACATCAATCCTTAAACCAAATTGTATTTTAACCTTTGGTTGGTCGAAATTTGCTTTTTTGAATGATTATCCATTTTAATTGATTTATATGTTTTTCCTTACTTATTCTTCTATTTTGTCCTCTCACTCCTGTCCTTCTTTTTCTTGTTGACCTTTTTCAGCACAACTAGAAGGGCAAATGTACACATAGAGCTCGTGCCTTAGCTTTAAATATATAGTAAAATATTTAAAGAATGTTAATACAGTTATGCATTAATAAAAAGTATTGCTGAACAAGTCTAGCGTACATAAGCATGTATGCACGTTATTCTCAGTTTGTACTTTAAATTATAACGTTAACATTACTCTTTAAGAAAATTACTTAAGATATACATATGATATGGGTGTTTACATAACAGTAGTAGTATTTTTAAACTAATACATACTATTTATTAATTTAGCCCAAAGTGTGTGTATTTCATAATTTATTTTTTTACAGCTCAATTTTGAACAATCAAGTTGTGTCAACCCACTCTTTTCCTCCCATTGACTTACACAGCTGTTGGCTTTCAAATGCTTTTATTCAAAATAATTCTACAAATGAAAATTTGTTTGTTTAGGTTACAAAAAAATTTAGTTTAAGAAGATCTTATTAAATAGTCTTTTAGAAAAATAATTTTGTTAAAATGTTTAGGATTTAAGCGATTCTTTTTTTTTTTTTTTTTATTTTGATAAAACTTATCGTAGATGATGAAGAAATCGAAAGCAATCCATAATATAGAATAAATAATCCTTTTCCTGGATGTGTGTAAAAATATAAAATCTTCTATTATGCCATTAGATTCCTGTTTTTTATTTTTTTGAAATGTTTAGCACTTCTAATTGTTTTGGTTAATTCTGTTAAAAGATTGGTTGTTTTACTATCAAGAGTTTCTTCTGTTGTCAGGTCACCAGCTGACTCATCCTGGCAAAGCTCAGCACCAAACATTCTGCGAAAAAGTTTATTTCCGAATACCTTAGTGTCTGTTTTTGTACTGTATGTCAATAATGTATTGTATATGAGATGAAACAAATATTAAAAACACAAAAAAATAGGATATAATTAGCAATATATTAAAAAAAAAACGTTATTTCTAACTTAAAGGTAAATTATAATCCTATTTCTTCGACCTTTTTTATTAAATATTATACTTTAATAAATTTTTTAAGCTTAAGGTCACTTTTTTATAAAATTAATTAAAACATTTTTATTTTCAATATTTCGATTTCCGTTAGAAATCTTCTTCAGGAAATTTTTTATAATAAAATAAAATTTCAAAATTTGACAATAAATGGAAAAATAAAAGATGGGAAATAATTTTTAAAATTTCAATTAACAAACGTGTTTTATACGTCTTAACTGTTTTTGCCATGTTTTCATCTGATATTATTTGAAAATCTATTTTTTCTTAATTTTTTTCCATTTATTTTTTATAACCACTTCAAAAATGCTGTACTTTTTAAATAAATTATAAAAAGATATCACTCAGCTGTTCTTTGAATGTATTAGTTAGTTCGCATTAAGTTACAGCTTTACCCATAATTAAGTGTAAACTTTTTATGCTGAAAGTAATCATCTGTGAATAGAGTTTTTTTTCCCGGAGTTTTTCGATTCCCGGGAAAACGGGAAACTTTTTTAAATTTCCCGGGATCCCGGGATCCCGCTCCATATAAATAATACAAAGTAAATTTGTTTTAAATTAAAGAAAACCTTTTTTTTTTAAGCGTAAGGGAACTTATTTACAAAGTAAGTAAAAGAAATGCCTAAATACTACAAAAATAAATTAAAGGTTGAAAGGGGAACTTGAATTATTATTGCCTTACGATTTTATATCTAAATTTCGTATCATTATGCTCAGATACAAGATAAAAAGATAACATAAACATAACAATTTAATTCATAAAACAATAATAAAAACAAATAAATTATATGGTACTCAAATTATGAGATAAAAAAGTAAATTCATAAAATAGATAAAATATTTTAAATAAATATATTAACATTTTTTAACAGCTTAGGCAATAACATTAAGAGACACTCAATGCGTTTAGAAAGTCGGCAAAGAGTATATTTCTTATTTTATTTACTAATTACCATGTTTCCGAAAAATTTCGTTCACTTTTTTACCGATATTGGACAAATAGTTTAAAGTGCAAAAGTTTAAAGTTGTTGCATATTTCTAATTAACAGTCCGAAGTAATTTTTCTTTTTTATAAACAACGTCTATATCAGTCAAATGTATGTCAAGGTTGATGCAAAAAATAGCATTCAGCGGACTTTTCTTACAAGATCCACCTGTAATCTTTAGGACAATGTGTTTTTAAAATTGTATATTGCAGAATCTTACACGAGTTTCCATAGCTTTTTTTTATTTCTGTTTCCCAGCACTTCCCGGTTATATAAGCCGTCACAAAATGAAACAAATTTATATTTATCACCATATAAACTTATCTTCATATCTCAACATTTTTTTTTATTTTAAGTTAATTAAGCAAAGTGTTCCTTCATACTTTCTCGTAACAAAAAATGGGTATTTTATCTTAAACTGTACCGAAGTTATAGCAAAATATATCTTTAAATCGGTACATTTTGAAAACTTTTATCGCATTTTGCCAAGCTGGATTATTTTGAGTAGATATGACTTTGCTGCAATAATGGAGCAATATTTTTGGATATCTCATATTTTTAAGACATGTCCATGGACAATTAAAATTTACTGACTGTATCTTATTTTGAATTTATGTTCTTTATTAACTCTTTACTTAACTAAATTTATTAATTATCAACTGTTGCACGGCACATTCTGCTTTTGGTAGATTTATTGCGTCAGTAGACATTGATTTACGAACGTACTCACTTCTTGGTATTGATCTAATCGACAACCCATCAACAGATGCTAATTTTTAGAGAATATAAAACTAAATTTCAAAGTATAAAAAGCTTTTTTCTGATACTATGAGGAACTTTTATTTCCCGGGATCCCGCAACAAAAATCCCGGGAAAACGGGAGATAAAATAATTGAAATTCCCGGGAATTCCCGGGACGGGAAATCTCAGGAAAAAACCCTATCTGTGAATAACTTAAATATGTAGGTAATTAAAAAGTTAACACTTGGTGATACATTATGAATATGCGCCAATGAAATGATTTTTATATTGTAATTACACATTATCGACATTGAAAAAGTGTTTTACATGATTTCATATAAAATATTTAGATGTTGGTCTATACCACACTGAAAAAATTATTGCCGAATTATTTTCAAACAAACGATTGTTTGAAATTTTTTTTAATTTCTACAAATTTTTTTACTGATTCAATTAATTTTTTTGTTTGATACGCGCTATTGGTTTCAATTTTTCATAATTTTGTATGAAATATTTAACGCTCTTTAATGTTGTCGTTTTTTGCATTTTTTATTTGATCGTAAGCAACACTTCTTTATGTGAAATATAACAACAACAACACAAAACACATACAGTTTATTTTTGGACGCTTTAAAAAAGTACAACAAGAAGAAAGATGATAAAATAGCGCGACGAGGTTATTAGTTAAAAACAAAAAAATAGCAGGTAAAAAAAAGGTTTCATTCTTGTTTAAACAACAGAAACAACAACAACATTATAAGAAACAAAATAAATTTTTGGTTGGTTTCAAAGTTGGAAAAAAGGAATGAAAAACAAAATCCCGTATTCAATTTTTGAAAACTGTTTACTTAAATACATCAAATACAAAAATAAAATGATGACGAAAAACATATCGAGTCGGTCTGCTGCCGTTGTTTGTTACATTTCTTCTTCTTTAGCCAAGGAAAGGATACAGCAACAGTGAGTGATGAAGAAAAACATTGTGTGTATAAACAAGACTTCGTTCAAAAATTATTTCAACAAAACATGTGTCTTAAAGCCAGCCGCCGCTCTGCTTCTGCCTTCATCTTCTCCTTCAGTGATAGCTTGGGTGCTCGTCATTGCTTGTGCAAAAAATTTTTGTTTGATTCAGCAAAATTATTTGTTTGAAATTTATATGAATTTCAGTAAACTTTTTGTTTGATTCTGTAAATTATTTGTTTGAAAATATCAGTGTTTTTTTTTTAGTAAACAAAATGTAAATAAATTGTTTGAATATGCGAATTTGTTTGTAGGACCGATTTCAGACAAAAAATGTTTAGATACTACAAATTTTTTGTTTGAATTCGAAAAATAATTTTTTCTGTGCATACAAATGTAACACGTCACATTTATCAGATAACGGTACATTCTGTACATGATTTTATCAAAATGAGTTATATCTTGTTTGAGAGGCTACTAAATTACGCGTCGAAAAGTGGCTAATTTGCTTTGATCGGATAAAAATGCATAAGTTATAGTGGACCAAATCTAATATCTTATGAAAATATTAACGTTTTTCACCAATTATTGTCATTTCGAAAGATGTTTTGTGCCACAATTTATAGCAAAATCCACAGTTTTTTATACTTTGTTGTATATTCTATGTATTTGATAACTAAAATTTTAAGATATAATGCACCAAAACCGGCTGAAAACTAAAAATCTAATAATAAAAAAACAATAATATCACTCTTTCAAATTTCAAATATACATTCATACATGCATAAATGCTACTAAATTTAAATTCAAGTGTTTTCGTTTTTTTTTATTATGGAATTTTTAGGTTTTATTAATAAACTTTTGCCTCTAGTTTGCATATTGTTTACCGTATTTTCATAAGTTAAACTTGTACAATTCTTTTGTTAACTGCTATTTCAGTTGATTTAAAATGCCACTACAAGATGGCGCTTTGCAGTATTTGCTAAAAAAAACTATGCAAATTTCAGATTATTTAAAATTTTTCGAGGTTGGTATGTCTACAAAAGAATAAGAAACCACCGTTCTAAACAAAATTATAGAACATTGTTAATTCATATTTTAGGTTTGAAGGGTCTAACTGGCGATTTTCTTCAACAACAGAAAAATAACGTTGAATTTTCGGATGCGCCAAAAATGAAAAAGTCGTAGAACAACTATTGTTTTCGAGGCCCCAAAGAACCATAAAATAATTCTTTTTCGCGATATATGCTAGTAATAAATAATTCTATAAAAATTAAAAATTTTTCACATCGGTTAATCGACTGAAATTGACCGGCTTAATCGATAATCGAAAATAGCCAAGTTTAAGTGAACCGATCAGTTAATCGGGTAGTAATCAATCGGTTACCCTATTATTTACTAACTGAAAATTCTGATTTTTTGTTTATTTCGTTGTAACGATTCTTCAGGTTTAAATAATCCTCCTTAAGAACGGGGCTATCTATAATTCAGCCGTGCTCGTCGTTGGGGGGAGGGTGGTGTATCATGTTCCCTAATCCTGATGTCAAATATCAAAAGAACCCGCTACAAATTAATTTAACTTAGGTAGCCAAAAATATCAATGACCAACACAGAAAATAAATAAAATAAAATGAAAACAAGGATAGTAAAAGAACGTAATTGATGGTTGGCTTGTAGCTTAAGCTGGAATTTGCTACATTAAAGCCTGACCCACCCACCATGCTGACAAGAATATAACGTTTGTTGTCAGCCCAAACGTAAAAAAATTACATAAAATAGTTAACGCTACTTGACCTATAAACATTTTGTAAACATTACAATTATCCAAAGTTTATTTAAAATATTAAAGTTTTTAACTACGCGAATAAAATATAAAAAATGCATTTAACAAAAATAAGATAAACAAAATTTGAGTTTGGTCACTTCTTTATACATATGTACATACATATGTATAAAAATAACTATTATTCCCCAAAATATTATCAGGGGTGTGCTGGAAATCGCAAACGTAAAACGCAAGTATTTCAAAAGTCGTTTTTAAATAAGATTTCTGTAATAAAATAATTTTTTCAACAGTTAGATTTTTTGCATAGATGGAAGTGCATAAAATTGTTAAATAGTATTTTTTGCATGTCACCGGCAGCGGGTTGCTGCAAACTCGAAAAAGTCTTTCCCTCACTTTTTCAGCAAATATGCAACAATAGCAATGTATTGTTATATAAATTTTATGGCTTGTTTAAATTACTGAAAATTTTCGCGAATTTTCGCGATTTTGCAAACTTTTTTATGCTATTTTCCGACATTTGGTTTTTTAAACCAATTTAGCGATTTCAAATAAATTTTAGGGGTTGTTTCCAATTTTGAATTTTTTTGCGAATTTTAGTCATGTTCGCAATAGAAGCGTTTTTTTCCTGTTATATATCTGGTTCTTTACAGCTTTAACGATTTTTAATAAATATTTAACTTTGCTATCATGCCGATGTTAGCAAACTTTTGCGAATTTCCGCTAATTTAACAATTTTTACCGAATTTTTGTCATTCCTTATAGTTTTAGGGACTTTTAAACAATTTTATGGCTTGTGTGAAATATTAAAAATTTTCGCGAATTTTCGGGATATTTGCAAACTTTTCGAATTTTTGCGCAGCTTTGCTGCTCTTTCTTCGCAAACTATATAAATAATTTTTTTTTTGTACTTTTAAAAAATTTGCTTTAAATTTTTACACAACAATAAAATCATACAAATGTAAACAGCAAATGCAAATAATACATATAACGATGGCAATTATTTTATAGTTTACTGTATTGCCCTTCTTATTTACTTTTCTATAATTTTCTGTTTATTAAAAACAAACAAAAATTGCATTTAAAGTCGTGAACACATGCTCCAAAACATAGAACAGATTTTTCGAATATCGCTTTTATTTGTATTCGAAAAAAACAAAACCGACTTGTTTTCATGACACCCCTGAATAATTGGTTTAAAGTTTATTAAAAACAACTTGCGATTTGCGTTTGCGATTTCCAGCACACCCCTGTATTAAAATATAATTTAAAAAAAAAAAATTTAATAAATAAATGTGTTGCTTATGAAAGTGAATGGATAAAGGCCATATCAGATAAAACTTTTGGTTCGCGTTGCGTTAGAGATTCGCTTTGACATCAAATATGAGATATTCATACTTATACGAAACATGTCACATAAAGTACTTTAACGCAGAGCGAAACAAAAAGTTAGACAACTCTCATCTTTTTGCGCGCTTTGACAGTCTGCTAGTATAATTTTTTGTATTAATTTATGTTAAACAAACAAATCGTGTATGTTGTCAAAGTATTAATTGTGACATACACTTTTCGTGTTACGCTTTTCTGTCAAAGTTAGAAACGTCACGCAAAGCGATGAAGTGTTATCTGACATGACCTTAAGACTGAATGTGTTGTTCGTATTAATATATATTTTTATTAAAATTGTGAGAGTTTATTTTAAATTTAGCTGATTTATGTTAAAAAATTAAAGTAATCCACTTACTTGATGTAAGTCCACCGATGTCAGTAGGCGCCCATAGACGGGAGGTTATATTCGTTGATTTTTTATTTAATGCAAATCTTTAATCTGCGATTGTGTATGTTGTATGGACTACGTTACGTATGGATGTTAAATAATTTAGTTATAAAATAATCCACACTAACTGAGTATATTTAAATGAGTATTTTTGTAAAAATTTTAATGTGAATTAATATTATGGTATGAGTGTTTTTAAGGGGGTAGGTATTTGAGTGTGTGATTGGTACTGATTGAAAGTTTTTTGTGTGTTTTTTCCTATGAAATGTTGAGTTCCTACATGTTAAAAAGTTAAGGTGACCAAATTAAACGGATTTTTAAATAACCGAGATTCAAAAGTTAACAATATTACTTAATCAAATTATTAAAATATTTTTGTTTTCAAAGGAAACAGGAATTATAAAATAAATGAATTCAAATACAAATGAACTCAACAAATAACACAAATTAATTGAAAATAAGCAATTGAATTCAAAAACGAATTAATTAAACAAACGAATGATTTTGTTGGAAAGCGGTCACCCAATAATCGTATATCAATAAGAAAAAGTTATGATTGCTTAAAAATCTGCCTTATCATATACCAATATTAGGTGGCAGATATTGAAGGTACCACTGTAATTATAGGGAAATAAACGCACAAAGGTAATTTTCTATTTGGTGGTGAATCTTTGCTGTTGTTGCCAATTTTAAAAATTTTACCCAGCTTCCTTAGAATTCTTTTATTACAATAAAAATGAATTATGAAAAATATTTCTTGTTTTTTTTATATTTTTCTTATCCTTCGTTCATGATTCCAAGTGAACCATAAATTACTAAAGGAAGTAAGCCCTAGTAAGAATTAAAAAAAAATAATATACTCATATGCACAAAACAAAATCTTACCAATTCAATATATGTATCCTAAAAGCCTTTAAGTATTCTTTAAATATTCCCTTCTTCTTGCTTTGGCACAAAAATTATTAATAAGAAAAATTTAGCTCTGCTGTGATTGATCACCTCAATCAAAATATTCAGTTTTAAATGAAAATGTTTCTTTAATTTTAATAATAAAAATCAAAGCTAACTTTATTTAATTCAAAACAAAGTAATTCTAACTCGTTTTAGTCTTGTCCGTATGTCTTTCCGTCTGTCCGTCTGTTGAAATCACGAATACTTTCAAACTCTTTAATGAAAAGAACAAGATTGGTGTCAAATTGTTTAAAGTTCTCCTAAGCACTTCAGTAGGAAAAAAGTTAAGAATAAAAAGTAGAATAAATAGTGGCGTAATGCACATATTGATATAAGATTTTGCACAAAATCGTTCTATATGACTCGGAATCATACCACAAAATTTAGGGTACGTACCCGAGGGATCAAACATGCTATTATTAAGTTGGATACCACATTTCAGCCATTTACGTAAAGAAATAAAGAAGTTGTGGATTTTTGGCCGGAATTGACCAGTGTGCATAGCTTTATTTATTTTTGTATCCATTACAAACAATTAACTCAAAAAACTAAATGATGTTAAAGAAAAATTAGCAGAATAAACAAGTTTCCAATTAAGGATATATTTTCACTACTATTAAAATAAGTCATTATAAAACAATTTTTATAGATAACTACAATAAATACCGGGCTTGATATTATTTATGATATTATTTATCAAATTAACACCTTTAATTATAATTATGAATACAAAAATCCAAAATTGTATTAGGTTAATAATCTAAACAGAACATGATACGTTATTTAATAACATAATAACATTAATTATATTCTTAACAAATTTATTAATATTTAATTTTTGTATAACAACATACGAACTAGTACAAGAACTCATTATTATAACAATCAAAAACATATTTTCAAAATCTAATGTTTTAACTTTCATAATATGTGACCTTCTTCGAGAAAAGGGACCTAGTGAGTGTAACTGAAGTTTTGAGAAAAACGCATTTCTTCTTATCTACACTCTTTTAGGTACCAGAATCCACTCATAAGTCCAAACCCGTTTTTTGACACACTAGGTCCCTTTTCTCGGAGAAGGTCCCATATGAAGATTGATAATTGTCAAAGAAAAGGGAACTTTTCTTTTCTACTACTTCATAAATGGAATTCATGGAATTATTAGGCCAGATTATAATCAAAACAAGAAGACCTTATACAGTAGAAATTGTCATAGAAATGTTATTAGAAATTCAAACAATAGAAACAGATTTAGTTACCAATTTAAAAAAATTCAGAAAGTAAAGAATCACGTACATCGTAATTAATTATAATTAATAGAAAAGGCCATAAAATTATTAGAAGTTCACGCACAAAAAAGGCAATCTGCAACAAAAAAGGATATGAAGTAATCATGGTGAATGTAGAATTGTTTTTAATAATGAATGAATTGTCCTAAATAAATAAATAAATACAGAATAAATAAAATATACTTTAATAAAACTAGAAAAATGCACATATGTACGGAAAATTGTTTATTATTTTTACTTTATTTTTTGTTTAAATAACACTTTTTCAGCACAAAGGCGAATTCATACAAGGTGGTCTTATTTTGAAAACGTTTACAACACTGTAAAATATTTTAATATTTGGGGGATCCTTGTGTGTGCTAAAAAAAATTTTAAATTTCATAATTTTAAGCGAAAATTATAAAATTTAGTAAACATTCCCCACAACCACATGCACGGTATATCATTTTAACACAAGGTTAGTTATCAGCTGTTGCTTGCGTAGCAAGATAAAGTCACCTGGTGTAAATTTGCCTTGATCAGCACTTTACAAATTTTATTTTATGTGCTGTTCTCACAACACAAGTGATTGAACGTGCAGTCAAATTTCTATGAAAAACACTTAAAAAAACTGAGTGCTTTTCATATAAGTTTTACTACACTTTCAAGCAACAGAAGTTGTAAAAACAGCACATTATTTTGATAAAAAAAAAATTTTATTTGTCTTGTTTATTTTTCAAACAACTGTTTTTGACAATTAACCCAATCTGCACAAACAATTGTGGCTGTTTAATGCAAGATAAAGACGAATATTCCTCACACAAAGTCGCTCTTACTAACACAATGTTGGAGTACGGGTACGCTTTTTGGGAAAATTGGGATCCCAATGTAGGCGACGGGAACGAACTTTAAAACAATAAAACAAGTAAAAAAAACATCAATAAAAACCCAAGAAGAGAGAATAATGATAACAGAAATAACAATGTAAATCACATGGCATATCAAGGAACGTACCGAAACTCGGAGTCCGCAACAACAGAGACCCCAATAGGAACCAATTAGAAATTAAAAAATATATACACAGAAAAAAACTCTTTCTAAATTAATTTGCTTTTTACTTATTTTTGTTCGGGTCATCATACCTTCAAGAATTGTTTTGTTTTTATTCTTATTTACTTTTTATTACAAAAACTAATTTGATTTTTGTATTTTTATGTATTCGAATTAAAACCGGTTAACCGGCTATTTTTAAAATGTCTAACCGAAATCCGGTTTTTTAAAAATAGCAACTATTCGGAATATTCGAAAACCGGTTATTGAAAAAAGTCGAATAATCGATCACCCTAGTAGAACTGTTGCTATAATTCTTATACGTTTAACAGTGTTATTTGATTTAATATCTTTAGTTTTTCTTAAATCTTTATGGATGACGTTTCCTGATGATCTGGCCTAAGCAACCAGTGAAATGCGCATAGGATAAGCTCATCAACATCAACAATAAATTTCAAGTGTTTTTATCAAATAATAAAAATTGGGAATTAAGCACGAATAACAAAATCTTTGTTCTCCAACATTTTTAAAAAAAGATTTTACATTTCTTTTTATGCGTGATCTTGTTTTGTTCTAATATAAGCTTTAAGTAGAGAAATTAATTGCAGGCGTTTAGCATTCCTAAAATTTTCTCATAAGCAATTGATTCTTGTTAAAAAAAATACGATTGATCACAAAATGAGCGATTTTTTCTTTTAAAACTTATTGAAGGTATAACAAGCGATGTAAATGTTTCTTGAAAAATTGATTTTTTGTTAAAAAATATAAGTGATGAAAAAACTAATTATTCCGTTTGGAAGTTACAGGCAAATGTTTTTTTTTATATAACAATTTTACCCAAAAAACGCTTATTTAACGAGTTATAAGCCATTTTTATTATTTATGTATTATTAATATGAAAATACGATCTTTGGTTATTATTCAATCAAGCGCTAATTTAAGGAATTTTTTTTTTTCGCAGAAAATAACAATTTTACCCAAAAAATATGTGTGGTCATAAAATAAACTTCTAATTGCTTCTAGTTCTCATAGTCACAATCTTCAAAATCAAGAATATGAAGTAACAAAAATCAATTCATTCTTAATATAAATAGGTTAGGTTAGTTCAAAAGGAAGACGAAGCATCAAAGATGTAACATTATACTTATATCATTCTTGTTTGAAGTTGCATCTTTGATTCTTCGTCCTCCTTTCGACCTAAAATAACCTTAATGTAATTCTTTAGTATACGTCCTGCTAAATGGCATACGAAATTTCTATTAATCATGGTTATTTTACTCAAAGGTGATTGGCGCTCTTCTAACAAAATAAGCACTGCCATTTCTCCTCATTTAGCGGGTATGGCCGCCATCATTTAAAATATTTCGAGCTAGTGGAATTGGGTCATGATCGCCGATGGAATATTTGCTTTATCAATACACATAATCAAACAGAAAATCCTTTCAAACATAAAAGCCATTTCATCCACTTCTTCATTTGTCACTGGCGAAAAAAAAACCGCTGCTTTTACGGTTGATTCGTTAAATGTAAACAGTCGCTGTCAATTCAACTGATGAAGCGAAAAGTTGTACACAAATTTTCGTTTTTTTTTTCGACAGATTTTGGTTTCAACTGCTGTTTTTTAAACCCTGATTTATACACACTTGGTGAGAAAAACGGAACAGGTGATCCGCAACGTATACGTTAACATGAGAGTAACGAGGTCTTTAGAGACATCAAAAAAATTAAAAACCTTTATAAAAAATCAGGCGCAAAAAGAAATGTGTAGAATTGTTTTTAAGAATGCTGGAGACCAAAAATAAAATATAAAAATTAAACTACTTCTTTCCCTTCCCAGTGAAGGGAGTAAGGAAGGAGACTTTAAAATTAAACTGAACAACTTCATTTCTCCCTTCTTTAAGAACGGAGTAGCGAATGTGTACTGAATATTTTGGAAGCTCTTTGAAAAAGAAATTTATACGTTCTAGAAGGCATACTTCTGAAGGCATGATATCATACCAAGCGAATCTTTTAGATCGGAGCTTAGAGGCCTTCCCTATGATAATGACTTATTTAATACGTTATAAGAATAACACAAATAATAGCGAACAAAACCACTCTTGAATTATCATTCGGCCAAATGCAGCAATTCTGCTTATTGACGAATCCCCTGAGGTGAAAATGTGCTCATCACTGAAGATGATTTTCTTCGAAAGTTCACGATATGCATTTTGATTTGAATTCCCATTTTCATAATTAGCCTGAATGCATAACTTTTCAACATCGGCCCTTAAAATTAACCACCCGTTATATGGGCGGTGGGCATGGATGATTTTGGCATTGATATTTGGGTTTTTCTTGAGTGGGTTTGTACCAAATTTAAAGACTTTTGCTTCCATATGCGTAATAATTGATTTGGATTGTAAGAAAGACCGGCAGACCCGATTTTTGGCAAAAATTAGACTTTGGCGATCTCTAAACCTCTTGCGAAAAATCTAAAAAAAAATCTCAAAAATACTTTACCCTATAAACTCTTAAAATATGCTTGAGCACCCATAAAAATCCAAAAAAACACATTAATGACACACAATTGAAAATTAAGAGTTTTTTATAATATAATAAGACATATTATGCCTTCAAAGAAAAAATTATTAGTAGTTTTTTATCAATTAAAAAAATTGTTTAAAAAGTATTAATATTTAATTAATGTGATAATTGAATCAATTATTTTTTTTTTTTTTTTTTTTTGTTGAAAAAAATTAAAAATATCATTTTGATTTCATTAACATTTTAGTTGTTTTGTGACAAATTACTAAATAACATATTTATTAAATAACAAAAAAAAAAATTCGTTTAAAATAAAACAACTTAAACTTGTGGAATTGTTGTTGGAAATTGTCAAAATCAATCAACACTTTGTTTGAAACGGCAAAGTTTTTTGATCATTTTTTTAATTAAAAATATCATTTATTGAAAAAAACATATATTCAAAATTTAAAATTTTTACAATTTTTAGTAATCAATATAATCATTTTGGTAATAGGTGCAAAATCAACCAATGGATTGCTTGATTCTATGAATTTGGAATAAAATTGGTGATTAGCGACAATTTTTTTATTTTTTTTTTGTGTTTGTATATTTTAATTATTTTTAAGAATTTTAGAATAAAGTTGATGTTAGATGGTGAGGGGTTGAATGATGGAAATAGTACTTGTATTTCAATATATAATTTTGAGTGTTAACAACCTTATTGGTTTTATTATTGCTTTAACATATGTATATTTATTTCACACATATTTTCTAAATACATATATATTTTGCACATAGTAACTCCAGAGCAAAAACAATTATAGAAATAGACAAACCAATTACAAAAAAGATAAATAACGGACAAAAATAATTAAAATCTAACAATATCTCATCGTTACTTTTAGAGTCATTAAAGAAACGAATTTCTCCACTAAGAATTCCATCAAAGTTATTGTCATCCTTAAATTTATTTAAAATACCGGATTCCATTATATATTTCAAATAACGATTGAATAACTGGAGATAAGGAAAGTCTCGTTGAGCGGTAAAATACATCTGCGTTGACATGATTGCATCATTAATTTTATACATACGAGGAGTTTTTAGATAACTCTGCTGAAAGAATACGAAATCCGCTTTATTTTCACCGGCCGTGAAAAAATATGAATTATTCAGGTCACGGTGGGCTTGCAAAAATTCGCTTTGACTAACCACATTTGTATTGTTAATTACTAATTCTCGTATATTAGGTAAGTTGGCCATAATATTATAAATAGGTTGTATTAATAAAAATGGGTGTGAAGTTTCGTTTACATTCTCCAGTTTTTCTATTTTCGCCTCATAAATATCTTGCACAAATAGACTGGATAATTTTGCCAAATACAAATTGGTCAATATAAAACCAATAATAAATATCAGGGAATAAACCAGTTTCTGGGTAAAAGATTTAATTTTACAATTTGCCTGATATTGACAAATTAACAGCGCCAGAACATATAAAGCGGATTTGCTAAAATCTATTTTATTTGTATAGTGTTGCCAGTAGTAAATAAAAGAAACTGCCGAAGAACAAAATAACAATAGGATTACAATACAGATCCTGGTGGTAACAGTGTATGGATGCAGAAAATATTCCATTCTTGGTAGGGGTGGAGGATACGGTGCCAAAACAATCACTTTTTCATTCCATAAAACATCGCTACTGCTACCAACAAAATTATCGTATAGAAACATTCCTGTAGGCATAATATCAAAAGTTTTGTTGTCCGCAGCCTGCTTAACTTTCTGATAATCGAAAATTTCATAATAATCAGGAATATCTATTAATTTGAAGTTATAATATTGTGCAAAAATTTTAACGACTTTGTAGAAATATCCGGTATTTATTATTTTTCCAGAGCGATCTTGAAAACGGTAGGAACGTGGAGGAACATATACAATGGGTACTTTTAAAGGAATACCTTGAAAATCTTGTATTTCTTTTTTATCAATATACTCCGTTAGATGTTCGATACGATGAATTGTTATGTTGGGCACTGGTTGGTAAGTAAATAGTCCTTCATCTGTGTAATACAAAACATTCGTATATCCAGAAAACCAATTTTTGTCTGCTAAGTTCCGCAAGTCTTTCATATTGGCCTCCGGAAAAATCCATAAAATATGTGTAAATTGTGAATTCTTCAAGAGGTTTTGCACTATTTCATAGACATCTTTTAAAACTGAACGTTGTAAAAACACTATAGTAAGAAGCTGATGGCGATATATTGTCGTGATATTCGCGTCAAATTTCTTAGATATTAGCAGGACTGGTAAACTTAAAGATTTCAGCACATTCTTCATTTCCTGCTCAACTTCTAGAGCCACAACAGCATTCCATTTTATATCAAGTTTCTCATTTAATTCATTGATGATATTTATAGGAAAATTATATGTATTTTCATTTTCAGGTGGGCTTAATTTTGCAACGGAAAATTTTACAATTGCTAATAAAATAACAAAATTGTAGAATCTCATTTTTATCATTTTTTTAGAGATTATTTTCAATTCCTTTTTCTCCGACAATGAAAACTTGTAGTGATTTTTAGCACTTGTGTGTTTTAAAATTTTGAAAAACGTGGCACCTTCTTTCTACTTTGTTAAGGATGGAAATCTAAAATTAAAACACAGTTCAGTTTTTTACTTATAAGTCAAGACTTAAACGCTTTTACTTTTGGTGCTCAATTTTTGAGTTTTAAGGAGAAAGAAGAAAGGAGGTTAACACGGAGATGCTCTTATCCGTAGGTATTTGCAAAAAGATCGCTGCAAGTTTTTTTTCTTTGTAATTTTTTTTTCTGTGAATAGTATTGTTGTTGCTTTGAAGCATATTCGTATCGTCGCCTTTCTTTTTAGACCACGTTAAAGCTAAAAAATAATTTTTCAGGAAACGAAAAAAACTTAATAACTTTTTAATGCCCGTTTTCACAACTTACCGATAGCTAAAGGTAGGATTTTATCGGCCGTATAGAAAGTGTTCCATTATTACAACTTTACTTTTACCTACCAGGTGGGATGAGCTTTAATTAACTTTATAGCTCACTTTAGGTTAAAGTAAGGTTTTAATAATGAAACACTTTTTATAAGGCCGATTAAAGTCTACTTGAAGCTATTGGTAATTTGTAAAAACGGGCCTAAATATGGGTTTTAAAACTAATTTTTTTTTAACATGGCTTTGCGATTTCCTGAAGGGTGTATGTAGAAACATTTTTTAAAACAATTTGTTACTAACAAGCAAATGAAGACAAATTTATTACGTGTTTTTGTCGCAAGCAGCAGTTTGTAAATTGAATTTTAATATATTTTGAACTTTTTTATTTTAGTTGAAAAAATTAAAGTATTTTAGTTACCCAATTTCTTTATCTCCAAATTATGACTCGTATCTTCAAACAAAATTTGTTTTATTTATCGCACCGTAAAAATTCTCATTTTCTAAAAAAATTCCAAAAATAACTCATATTCGACATATTTTGTGTTCTTTCCATACATTTTACTGTTTGTGTGCGAGCTACTATTAGGAGCACAGATGGGTTTTTGAATCCTTTAAAAGAAATATTGGTTATGTAAACATAATTGGGATCGGGCTAAGAAATTAACTCTCTCTGAGCACGAGTTGAGCCCTTAGGGTCCAAAAGCAAATTTCGGCTCAGAAAGGTTTTTTTGTACTGAAACCATGTTTCGATATCAATATACAACTTTAGAGTATAGAAAAAAAAGTTTCATTTTATTATTAAATTAGGGGCTTGAGGAAAATTTGTTCTGTATAGAATACCGAAGTAGCTGACTTTGAGTGCCAAGCTCCTATTGCCCAAAATGAAAATATTTAGCGGATGAGACTTAAATATTTTCAACTTTCAATATTAAAAACCTTCTCATTTGCAATGTCATTTTGTATGGCGCTTACGTGGTTTTCAAAAAAATAAAAATTTGTTTTTGTACAAAGTTGTTGAGATAAGAATAATTAAAGACCAAAATAGGCAATTTCGAAAAATAACGCTTACGTGATATAAGAAGAAAGGCGACGATATGTTTATTTGAAAACAGCTTTTCCAACTTATGCAAAAAGACAATTGGAAAGATATTGAGCAGCAAAAGTTAAAGCGTGTAAATCTCGAATAACTAAACAATTTTACTTTTTATTTTCGAATACACCTTTTTTGAAGTCACAATTTTTTTTTGTGTTTTCAAATTTATTTTGTTTGTCTGTTACAATAATTTTTTCTTAATGTTTTATCAAAATAATTTTTGATTTTTTATACAATATGCTTATTATTTGATGTTTGTTATTTTTTATGTTATTTTATAATTATTGTTCACTTGTTCACTGCTTTAAATCGACTGTGTAGAATTCCCTTTGTTAAAGGAGTTTTGTACTAAATGTAATGGGAAAATTTAACAATTAAACCTAATACAATGTAAAACAATACATATACATATGTATGTATGTAAATGAAATTCACATAATACAATATTTATATGAACAAGTAATTTTTTTTTGCATGGGCGCCGGGCTTTAAGAGGGACATCCTCGTCACAATTTATTTACGTTATAACTTTTTGTATTTTCCTTGTCGTTCTTTACCGTATTGAATTTCTGTGGTTTTTTCCCTTCTAAGCCATAAATCATTGAGATGGCAGTTTTGAGTAGCGTTTAAAAAACTGCAGTCAAAGTTAAATGCCATTTCTTCCACTTCTTCATTTGTCATTGACAAAAAAAATTAAAAAATTAATTGTAAACCTTCCATTTTATTTATGAAAACTAATGGTGTCATCTTTTCTACAAAAAAAAATGTGCCTTTTTTTAAAAAAAAAATGCAATTTGGTGTCTGTTTCTTAAAAATTTTGCTCCCGAAAAGCATGAGTTTTTTTAGAATAAAACAAGCCACCCTTTTCGGGAGCAAAATTTTTAAGAAAAAGACACCAAATTGCATTTTTTTTTAAAAAAAGGCACATTCTTTTGTAGAAAAGAAAACACCATAAATATCTAAATATTCAAACATACAAACTTGCACATTTTTAAAATTAGTAGGATATTGTTTTTATATTTACATGATACCGACTTAATAAAGATGGTTTTTTCATGATGATATTGAAATTAATTGGACAAAACTATTTAAAAGCTTCAATGCCACTTTTACTTGCAATTGACAGGTGTGTTTAGAATTTTCGCAGAAGATTGTTTCCAGAGATCAACATCGAACGACAGTTTCAAAACTGTATGATAGTTTTGAGTTCTTATAAAACTATTAAGGCAACTAAAACAAGTACATAAATTGAAGACGAATTTAGTATAACAAAGCTAATTATTACTCCTTAGTTGATATCAAAAATGCTTATAAATGCAACCCCAAAATAATGCAAACAGAAACTTTAAAGAAATTTGATTAAGGCAGGTTAAAATTTTACCCGGTTTAAGTGCCTTCAAGAATCATACAAACAACTTTATTTAATACATCTATTGCACTGCGGAACAGACATTTTGCGATCTGGAATTTGATTGCAAATTTTTACTAACTTGAGGTCGCTGATTTTTAATCGAATCTCCATTTTTTTCTGTCAGCTCTACTTTTCGAGATATACCGTTATGTGTAAAATTAAGGCACTTTCACTACATATCAGTTACATTGTTTTAAAATTCGCCCTTTAGTTTCAGAGATATGGTTGAATTTTTGAAGAAAAAAACGAACATTTTGAAAAAAGAACTAATTTTTTGTTCTTCAAAAATTCATAAAAAAAATAAAAATGCGACAAAAATCACAGTTTTAATCGTAAAACATTTATCTTGACATCATTTCGAATGAAAAGAGGTTTGTTTTGATTGTAAATCGGTGTAAAACTTTTGATTTTATTCACAATTTACTGACAAAACTGAATATCGATTTCCATACAAAAATTATATTTAAAATATGTGTGTTTCATGAACGTTTTTTCTTTTTGTATGGAAATCGATATTCAGTTTTCTCAGTAAAAAGTTTAAATTTCTTCCCTTGTGTTATGTATGCCGAACTTTTTTTTATGAAATTAGTGTTACACGATTGAAGATATCCTTTTAATAAAAAACAGAGCTTTATTATTTTAGTTAAAGCTTAACAAACTAGAGGTTTATTTCAGGAACATAGCTTATAAAAATAAACTATAAAAATTAATTAAATAAACAAAACGAAAAAGTAAACAAAACATTTATAATTCTAATATAATAATTTTTAGAGATGCATAAAAACAGAATTCGTTTTCCAATTCTGGGGCTTAATTTTACAGTTTAGTACGCTACAATAGCTATATTTTTTTTACTATATGTAAAATATATGTGGGGCCCTATGCTCCTTATAGGATCTTCGGGAACATATATATATATAAAATATATTAACTGAAAGCATAAGCTGATTCCTTATTTCCTGACCAAGCTATTACGGTTATTATTATGGTTAACAACCTAAAAACTGTAAATTTGGCATAATGAGATCACCGATAAAAATAAGTCGGTTTTACTTTTAAATTTTCCCCGGTTTTTATAGCAATTTTTTATAAAAGCAACCCTTGTTAAAATGGTTTGCCAAAATAACATTGTGTTTCATAAAAAATTTAAATTCGTAATAACAGAATCCACAGAATTTTGGGACTTTCTAAGGTTTTTTCTTCAAAGTGTTAGTAACACTGTTAACAGTTTAAATGAAAAACAAACAAAAAACAAGTGAAACGGTTAACACAAGCAAAAATTTACTTACAACATATTTTCCCAAAGATAATATCAAGTTGTAAGGCCTCGTTACTCTTACGTAAACGTATACGTTGCTAATCAGCTGTTCCGTTTTCCTTACCAAGCTACTGTGCAAATAGGTACTCTTACGTAAACGTAACGTTGCGTTGCGGACAAAACTGATAAAATTAAAATGTCTCTCCGTTTTTACGTATCAGCTGTTAAGCATTGTATTTTTGTTTTAAAGCAGTGTTTTCAACAAAACTTATTAACCAGCGGTTTACTTTTAAATTTTATTAATGAGATTCTCATCAAAACGTTAATTTAAATTTTATGTAATGAAATCCAATGTTATTGGTTTTTTTACGAACTGAAATTAATGTTGGCTTTATGTGTCACAGAAACCAAAGTTATCGGGTTTTTATTGAAAACAAAAGAAGCAGCTTACAGCTCTTGTTTATTTGTTGGAAATAAATATTGTTGTTAAAAGTTTAATTTTTTATTTTAATTAATCCAACAGTTAGATTATTTCCATAGATGGAAGTAAATAAAATTGATAAATATTAAAATATTATTTTTGCATGTTTCCGGCAGCGGGCAAATTTGCAAAAGCCTTTTTCTCACTTTTTCTATGGTCACTTTATTTATTTATAAGTTTGAAACAAGAAATATTTTCGTATTTTAACTAAATTCGCTTTATATATTTACAAAACAATAAAATTACACAAATATAAACAACAAATGCAAGTTATACAACGATGGCATTTATTTAATATTGTTCATTGGTATGTTTACTGTATTTCCACTTCTTATTTTCTTTTCTATAATTTTCATTTACAACAAAAGTTTTAACAATATTTTAACGCAAAAATCATAATTTATAAAATTATTAAATAAAAATTGAATTTAATTATCGATTATTGATTTTATTATAAAATAATTATTTGCATACATTTTGGGCAATGCAAATAGAAAAAAATCAGCGCATAGTTCCGAATATTCGCCTTAACCTTATTATATTAAATATATGGGCATTTCTCCAGAAATGTCAACCACAGCCAAAAAATTCAAAGTCTATTAAAGTATGTTGTTTTAACATTTTTTTATAGGGAATCTATCGACTTTTAATTATGTAAACAAATTTTACATTAAATCATAACACACTTTGAAATATTCAAATGCAAAGTCGAACAAATGCAAAAGTTCTGTTTTGAACATTTCTATTGCGCGTTTTGTTTTGCTAAATGATCTTAATGAGAAACTTTATGCATTAACAATTGCTTTTTAAATCTCAGTTTATATTCAAACAATATAAGAAAAATGTAAACGGAACGATGCGATTGCCAGTTACGTTAATTTTTTTCTTTGCTTTACCGTATATTTCGATGAAGCGTGCAACATTGAAAAAGAACATTTGTTATCAGTGCGTCGAGGGTATTTGTACAATGCGCATCAAATATTAGTAACAAACAGATATTTTTGTTGCAAATTTAATAAAAAAAATTTTGCTGGAAAATATTCAGTGCTTTTCTCTTGGTACTTATTTTAAATTTGTAGCGTGCGACATCGTAAGTGTAAAATGCATAAAGTCAAAAAAAAATTTTTTCTAAAATATCTTTATTTGCTATGGCCAATAACTACAAGCAGCAAGGATAGCTTATTCCATTAAAAAAAACTTTATTTGAGACTAGCAATACTATTTTCAGTTAAGTTAGTTTTTGTTCTATATTTGTATATTTCTTTATTGAAGATATTTCTTTAAGTTTATAATTTTTGTTTGGAAAATGAATATATTAAATGTATTTAAAATAAAGTAGAATCTTCTTACGGATGTCTTGTAACAAAAAAAGTAAAAACGTAAACATAAAAGTATGATGGCACAAAATGTCACATGCAACATGTAGCGTGCGACAGTGATTAAAATTGAATTAAAAATAAGCTACACAATATTTTTGCATTATTAAGATACATCAATGCATAACATTTTAAAATTAGTCGCATTAAAATATTTCATCAAGTTTCGCTGAAATCAGTGTTTGAACTGTTTGCCGTAAAAGCGACTTCTGTTTTTGTCGCATGCATATGCCTTGGTTTTTTTTAATTTTCTTGAAAACGAACAATTGCTCAAAACCAACTTTTAGCACAAATTATAGAGCTAATCAAGAGCTATAAGTTTTGCCTTTTGTCAAAATAAAATTAATGTTTTGCTATATGTTTTTTTTCACTTTTAAGGCGTACGAATGTCGCATTCGACATTAGAGAAATGCCCATATATATTATTTATATTTATTTGACCTTTCTCTTTTTATAATTATTTTGAATTATTTAAGCTTGAGGTCTTTTTTAAAATAATATATTATATTTAAGAACAATTCCGATTTTAGTTGAACTGTTTATTTTTAATTTTTTTTGATATTCTTCAATTAGGCTTGAGTTCATCAAATTTAATTTTCATTAAATTATTTTCACTGAGGGAAGGAATTTTACAACTTGGAATTTTTTTATTAAAATTTATTGATAATTTTTCTTGGCTGAGCTGGGATTTCAACCCGGGTTGATCTTTACATGTTTCAAGAAACACCACTTTCTATCGTCAGAAGATCTTTGTGTTCTACCCACTGCACCACTGCGGTGCCCGTTAGCCAACAGTCAAACATCAATCCTTCCCTCAGTGAAAATAATTTAATGAAAATTAAATTTGATGAACTCAAGCCTAATTGAAGAATATCAAAAAAAATATATTATATATATTTATTTTTCTCATTATTGCGCTAACCTTTGGTTAGCATCTTTAGGAAATTAAATTGAGTTTACAATAAAATATTTTATTTTTTATTTTTTGGTTAACACATATTGGTTATATCAAGTTTCATTTAAAGAGACATTAATAACGGCTAAATAGATTTTAAGGTCCATAACTCCGAAACTAGATTCTCAGGCGCAATTAAAACTAAATAAAAAATTAAATTTTTCAAAGCAATTTTAGTGCCGGATATGTAAATATATGTATATCTATGGCATTTTGACAAAACATCTTAAGTCAAATTCAAAAATTTGAAAAAAATGTTGTTAACATTCGAATTTTCATTCAAAAAACAATTTTGTTATTTTTTAAAATTTTGTAGTATAAACGAAATTGTTCTTTAAGTTTGATTTTTTAAATGTTTTATTATTTGATAAAAATGATTTTTTCATCGAGTTTTTTTTAAAGCTTTTTGCTATCTTATCACGACTTAAGATGTTTTGTCAAAATGCCAAAGATATGTATAAAGTATTTTATTTTTTTGTACAAAAGCGCCGATATCGGTATGTATTGCCGATTTTAAACAAGAATGTTAGCAACATGTCTTGGAACAAGACCGTGAGCAAAATCAAAACAAATAATAATTTACATACATACATGTGTACGAGTACACGCATACACCTCAACAACATATGACATGTTTACGTTTTTGTAGTAACTACCAACATTTCAAGTCGACCGCAACGTTTACGTATCCGCAACATTTACGTAAAAGTAACGAGGCCTTTAGCCATTCTCTGCTAAATGCCTTAATATTTTTTAAGTTCAATTATTTACAAAATTAGCAATGAGCGATATGCGTTTGAATTTGTATTTATTAATTTACTTTTAATAAAAAATAAGTTACTTTTCGTTATGTTTTAATTCCTTAGCAATTTTTTTTTAAATTCCAAAAAAAACCGAAACCGCGGTTTTAAAAATTTTGAAAACCCGAAACCGCGGTTTTCAAATTTGACGGTTTTTACGAACCTCTAGATATACATATACAAACATATAGATCTCAGGAGGCAGTTACGGAGATTTCCAATAATTTTTGTTTATAAATAAAACGCTAGCAAGATTCTTCTTACGTTGTGAGTCTATGTCGTAACTTTTAACTTTTTTAAAAGACAAATCAATTGTGTTTGATGGCTTTGACATTGTTTGGTAACACGGATGAGCCCGTTTGAGGTGGTCAAACAGATTTAACGTGTGGCCGCTGGTTTTATAAATTTTTCCACATGAAATGTGTTTTGAAGATTTATTATAGATTTTTCAAATCCTTGCGCAGATTTTGCAGATTTTTTGTTGAAAAATTATATTGTTCTGGCAACACTGCATGCACCTGGGTGTAAACCGCAGTAGTGTTTAGTTCATTTATATGTAACTTATTGTAATTTTGATTTCTAATCTTTTTTCGGTCTTTTAAATTCATTAAAAACAATATTCTTTGTAGCCGGAGTTTTAATTTTTTTAATTTGTATATATTTTTTTAAAGGCTTAGAATTATACACGTGGGGCAAATGTACTGTTATTTCATTGTTTATTGTTTGAAAGTTTTAAAACTTATTTGTATGTATATGTACGTAGTACAAATGAATTGTTATTTTATTGTTTAGCTTCATTTTCGTTGTATTGTCTTCTTCTGTTTATTTATGTAATAAATGTATCAAATCACACAGACATTCATGTGTTTCCCATTGAATAAAGTTATCTGGACAATTCGATTACTCGATCAATATTTTAATTTAAAAATCGATTAATTCCACGAAAAGTTAAAATTTGTTTCAAAAAAGAAAATTTTTTTTTCATAATGCCTAAAGAAAGCAAAAAGCTTAACTTCCTTTTGCAAAAAGAAGTAAAGGTTCACGTTATTTAACCAATAGGCTAACCCCCGTTTTCATAATCGATTTTCGTACGCTCCACAACAGCATATATTCTGGGTGGGTCCTTGAGTAATTCTAACTCGATTTATCCATGTCCGTATGTCTTTCTATCTGTTTGTCTGTTGAAATCACGAATAGTCTCGAACTATTCAAATGAAAAGAACAAGATTGGCGTCAAATTGTTTATTAAAGTTCTCCTAATCACTTCAGTAGTAAAAAGTAATGCACATATTGATATAAGATATTGCACAAATTCTTTCTATATGACTCGGAATTATACCACAAAATTTCGTGAAGATCAACCTATAATTTACTTAGGCTATATGGGGTGCTACTCCCGGAAAATCTTTAAGTGCGTGTAAAACCGTAGAGAAAAACGATGTTATGATAAAATTCGGTCGGTTACAGTCTTATATGACTAAAAATCACACTGTCTACTTTCGTGCATATCGGTCTATAATTTACCATAGGCCCCATATAAAGTCTGCTTTCGGAAGAAAAAGTTTAGTAAGCGTAAAACCACAACGGATAACGTTATTATAATAAAATTTGTTCAGTCATAGTTTTATTTGACTAAAAATCACTTTGCCAAATTTAGTGAAGATCGGCTTATAATTTACAAAAGGTTTAATAAAAAGCCGGCTTTGGAAATATTTTGGTGGTAGAGGGTATGAAAAATTGGGTACAGCCAAATATGGCACTTTCACTTGTTAAATATAAAAAAGGTTTATTAAGGAAAATTTTTAATTAATAAGATTTTGTTTGACAATGTTTCTGTGTTAAACAAAAATCTTAAAACTGGTGTCTTTATTTTTTGAGTGTAGAATACACAAAACACCATTGGTTCCAAACAGAAAAAAAGAATGCCGTGATATTTTTCTCGAGAATAGGTTAAATTTTGAAGCACTTTTCTTAATAGAAAAACTCTTAACTGAAATACTTTTTTTTACCAATTTTCTTTCTTCGTTGTTTAAATGCAATAAAAATATCGTATTTTGTTTTGAGCATAGCCAATTAAAACTAAGTATAATCAAATTTGTTGTCTGTGAGTAAAGTAACGTTAATTCGCCATAAGTGAAATAACGGGTCCGCCACCTAACGTTTTTTTCAACTAGTGCTTATTTCGTGAATGGTAACACTTAGCTCATGTCTGATTTTACAGATAATAAGTTTTATCCTTCCGCTGAACGAATATGGTTATGTATACGCTTAAACAAATATGCGTTGTCTCTTCGCTAAGTGGGCCTGCGATCGACTTACAGAAAATGCCGATTTTGCCAAAAAAAAAATTATCTTTGCAGATGAAGCTCATTTTGATCTTGGCGGATATGTAAACAAGCAAAATTGTCGCATTTAGGGCACAGAAGCCCCGCACGCATACATTGAAAAGCCGTTGCACCCAAAACGAGTCACTGTTTGGTGCTGATTTTGGTCCAAAGGCATAATTGGGCCATTTTTCTTCGAAAATGGACAAGGAGTGGCCGTTACAATTAATGGCGATCGTTATCGGGCCATGTTAAACGAATTTTTGCTAACAAAAATTGAAGAGGAGGATATTGGCAACATTTGGTTTCAACAGAACGGCGCTAAGTGCCACACAGGCGAAGCTACAGTCGATGTGTTGTCCGCTGTTTTTGAAGATCGCATTATCAGCCGAAGAGCTGATGTCGTTTCGCCACCTCGGAGCTGCGATTTGACACCGTTAGACTATTATTTGTGGGGTGCCGTCAAAGATAAGTGTTGCGACTACAAGCCAGAGACAATTGACGCTTTAATGGACAATATTCGTGGAGCCATTGGTGAAATACAGCTGCACACAATCGATAATGTGCTTTAAAATTTAACCTGTCGTGTAGGCTACTGCATGGCCAGCAGAGGCAGCCATTTAAATGAAATTATTTTCCATTATTTACCAGAAGGATTCAGTAGTTTTTTTATAGCATTTTCAAAAAAAAAAGTTATTTGGCGGACCCTGTTCAAATTTAAAACAAAAACAAATATACAGAAAGTGCACTGTATTTGGATTTGTATTGTCCGTTTTTTTCTTTAAATAATAAAGAAAACTGGAAGAGACAATCTGAGCTAAGAAGAACTGTCGGATAAAAAAAAGGTTAAAAAAACATATTTTACTCTTGAATGAGAACCTGTAATTTCGAGTCAATTTTGGCCATGTTACAAACATAAAAAACAAAAAAACCAATAAAAAGGAATGAAAAATACAGTGGGACCCAGGCCGGTAACCATTGATGAGTTTAGAAGGAGGACGCAGCCGTACTAACAACAAAGAAGAGTGTAAAAATCTCAGCTGTTAAACTACCAAAACGACAAGACGCGAATTGTCAAACTTGAAGATACTCATCACCACCACAATCATAGGGTCGCGCAACGAGTATATGAGAGGGGTGGTAAATTTATTGAAATTGCATAAACGTATAAACAAAAGCATAAAGGAAAAAAACTACAGAAACTAACTGCCGCATTCATAAAAAAACTAAAATGGATTTTAATTGTATTTTAAGAACAAATTTTGTTCAATTTTTCCTTTACAAACATTTCAAATTTTTTGTATCTTTTACGGATTTGCCAATATGTAATATGTAGTTAGAAATTAAATTTATTGAATATATTTAAACACACATAATAAAACTATTTGATATGTGCATATGGGCATTTCCATTTTGACGTGTCCTGATATTTGTACCACAAAATGTAAAAAAATTAAATGAAGAAGTCAAATTTGTAAAAAGGGTTCTTATATATACAAAGTAAGGAAGTAGCACTATATTCAGAAAAAAAATTACAGTAATCGACGATAAGGATTTGCAGATATAAGCAAAAATCTGCGCTGGCGTGACGTTAAAAAAAACGGAAGTGGATTTTGACTTGCATTACAAAACTGAATAAGACTGCGAATTGAGCGAGATATTTTGTACAAAACCTTTTTTAGTAAACTTAGGACTAATGCAGATTTATTTTTCAAGCTATAAAATTTATAAATCTTTGCTCGTTTTAAGGTAAATATGGGCATTTTCAGCGAAAAGTCTACTTTTTGTAACGTAACACCAGAAGAATTTCTAATTACTACTTAATTACGATTATAAATAATTTAAAAATAATGACGATCACTTAGCATTAGCATTTGTAAATACTGTAGTATACTTTTGAACGGCTTGTTTGGCATCGACTTGTTAATGCATATTTTTCCATATTTTACCGTTTGCAGCATTTTTTGCATAATTTAGTTAAAAGTGCCTTTTTGTAGCATTTGTTAATTTTTTAGTTTTTATTTTGATACATTTAAATTTTTTTAAATGCCTACAAGAGCTTTCGCAGCAAATAAAACAATTTTTTTTTTTGGGAAATTTTGGCTTTTCTGTTTTAAAATCTATCTGTATACCCAAGGTGTTGCTTCAATTTCGCCATCGAAATTTCAATTTAACTCAAAAATTTAAGGACAAACCAGGTTGTCATTAAAGATAAATTTTATTTTAAACTCTAAATTTTATATATGAAATAAAAAAAATTAATTAAAGCTTTTAGTATACTGATCGACTTAGAATCACTTTTGAAGTGATCTAACGATAACCATCCGTCCGTCTGGCTGGTTGCCTGCCATGTTAATTTTGTGCGCAAAAGTAAAAGTTACAATCTTGTAGATAATTTGATCAACTTTGGTAAATACATTTTAATTGTACTAAGGATGATTTCTAAATAAATGGTTAGAATCGGCCTTTAATTTTACATATTCCCCACAAAAACTTCGTTCCAAATTAGACTCTTTATGTCCGTCAATAATCTTATTATGTTGGTGTTTAGATTAAATCTGTCCCAAGAATGTTTGACTGCAAATTTAATTATTCTTGAATCATTTTCCACATTTGTCCAAAGCTTCCATATACAATAGATAGATTTAACTTCCTTTTAAATGTTAGCATTAATAACCATTTATCGACCGTCCCTTAAATCCTTTTCAGACAAAAAATCTCATGAATGTAAATATCCAGATAATATTCGGCACAACATAACATTGTTTTTGTGAGCCGATGCTTGCCTATCGTTTCCAAATATCTGATGTTTGGGCTTTACCCTTTATAATTTTAGGATTGTTTTTATTAAATGGAACTGTTAATAATTAAATTTTAGAATATTTTGTTTTCAAATTTGCAATTTTTAATTCATTAGGGCATATTTTAAACAATTTTCAGGGTATATTTTCAAGTTTTTACTACGTGCTTTTCTGGTTTCCCTGTTTATTTCCATAGCTTTATTTATTTTTGTATCCATTACAAACAATTAACTCAAAAAACTAAATGATGTTAAAGAAAAAATAGCAGAATGCATAAACAAGTTTCCAATTAAGGATATATTTTTACTACTATTAAAATAAGTCATTATAAAACAATTTTTAAGATAACTACGATAAGTACAAGACTGGTTTATGTTATTTATCGAATTAACACCTTTAATTATAATTATGAATACAAAAATCCAAAATTTTATTAGGTTAATAAACAAAAAAGAACATGATACGTGATTAAATAAAATAATAACATTAATTATATGCTTAACAAATTTTTTAATATTTGATTTTTGTGTAACAACATACGAACTAGTACATGAACTAATTATTATAACAATCAAAAACATATTTTCAAATTCTAATGTTTTAACTTTCATAATATGAAGATTGATAATTGTGAAAGAAAATGGAACTTTTCTTTTCTACTACTTCATAAATGGAATTCATGGAATTATTAGGACAGATTATAAACAAAACATGAAGACCTTATACAGTAGAAACTGGCATAGAAATAACCTTAGAAATGCAAACCAAAGAAACAGATTTAGTAACCAGTTTAATAGAAGAGGCCATAAAATGAGTAGAAGTTCACGCACAAAAAAGGCAATCTGCAACAAAAAAGGATATGAAGTAATCATGGTGAATGTAGAATTGTTTTTAATAATAAATTTTTTATTTTTATTTATTTATTTATTTCCAATTCTATACACAAGACTTAAAGCCTCTTATTGCAGTATAGAACATTGTCTTTAATAAATTTTCTGGAAAAGCTAACGAATTACATGATTTTCTGAGACTGTTTCAACGGAAACACATGTATCCTTTTTAACTTCAAGCCAAGACTAGATTTGAAAGTTTAGAAATGAATTAAGCAAAACCAAATGCCGATATGCACATATGTATATAGTATGTATAATAGGGCGGGTCGATTTTTTTTTTAAATCGTATAGCAAAAACGTAATCTACATAAAATTCTAAGAAAATTCTCCGAAGAAACCATGGGTCTAAAACAAAATCCTAATCCGCGCCTCTTATTTTGAATTTTGAAAACGTTTACAACACTGTAAAATATTTTAACGTTGTGTCAAAATTAATACAACACTGTAGTAAAAAATTTAAACATATATTTAATTTTCTTTTTAATTTTAAATTGTTTGTTTTGAAAAATTCTAAATTTTATAATTTTAAGCGAAAATTATAAAATTTAGTAAATATTCCCCAGACACAAGGTTAGTAATCAGATGGTGCTTACGTAGCAAGATAAGGGAACAGCACTACACAAATTTTATTTTATGTGCTGTTCTCACAACACAAGTGATTGAACGTGCAGTGAAATGTATATGAAAACACTTGAAAAAAAATTGAGCGCTTTTCATATTAATTTTACTACACTTTCAAGAACTTCCCAGCAGAAAAAAATGGAAGTGATACTATATAAACGGCATCTTAATTACATCCAAAGTTGCTAATGCTACTTTTCGGCTTTAAAGAAGTAGTTTTGAAGTACAAATATGAAATAAGATTTTGAAAAGCACCTTTGTTCTTAAAGAATTGTATAGAATGTAGTTGGCCCGGAAATTTTTAAAAAGGATTGAACAAGTTATGTTTAATGTACCTTGGGATTGAATTTCTAAAAAATATTTGTTTGTTCAGGAAATTAATTGAATTTTTTATTTGCGTTTCTAGAGCTTGCTTTTATATTTATTGTTCATTTATTCCTATTTTTATTTTACAAAGTTGTGTAACGCAGGCTGATGTATTGGAAAACCTTCTTAGTATTAAATCAAATGCAACGAGCTTTGACGGAATAGATCCCAAATTCGTAAGAATAGTACTACCGGTGATTCTACCTTATATAACCAATCTCTACAACATGATTCTTACTACATCAATTTTCCCTACGCTCTGGAAGCATGCAAAAGTTATCCCAATACCAAAAACTAAGGACGACTTTCGTCCAATAGCTATTCTCCCATATTTGTCGAAAATACTTGAACATATAATGCACTCCCAAATAAGTAAATTTATACATGATAATAACATGCTTACTTCTAGGCAGTCCGGTTTCCGTCCTCAGCATAGTTGTGTCTCCGCACTAATTGGTGTAACCGAGGAAATTAGGTCAAAAATTGATACTAATCAAATAACTTTTTTAATTCTTCTTGATCACTCGAAGGCATTCGATTCCGTCAATACTGAAATTCTTACATTTAAATTAAGAAATAGCTTCCAATTTTCCTCCTCGACAACGAAATTAATGCGATCATATCTAACTGGTAAATCTCAATCTGTTTCTTATGGGAATTTGATTTCGAATAAAATTGAGTTAACTAGAGGTGTACCGCAAGGTTCCATCTTAGGTCCTTTGTTGTACTCAATCTACTCAAACGATCTTCCAGAACAACTAGGATATTGCAATGTACATATGTATGCTGACGATGTTCAACTATACATTAGTTGCAAAGCAACGGAAATTGACTATTGCACCCGCAAAATAAATATTGATCTAAAGCGAATATATGACTGGGCTACAACTAACGGTTTATGTCTTAATCCGAAAAAGTCGAAATGTCTACTTATTACCAAGAAGACTCAGAATATTGTTTGTTTTCCTGATTTGGTTCTGGGAGACTCAAAAATTACCGTAGTCGAATCGGTTAAAAACCTTGGTATTACTTTTAACAATCATCTTGATTGGAGTGATCATATTAATGTAATTACGGGAAGGTTGTATGCGATGTTAAGAAATTTATGGTGTGCGCAATGGTGCATACCACAGAATATTCGAATGCTGCTTGCGAAAACATATTTAATTCCGACTTTGCAATATGGATGCGATCTTTTTATAAATTGTGATTCTACCAGTTTGAAAAAACTCAAAGTAGCATACAATAACATAGCCAGATACGTATTTGGCTTAAGACGATTCGATAGAATATCTTTTTATACACAGCAAATATTTGATGTATCTTTTAAGAATCTTTTGAAATGTAAATTGTTATTGTACTTACACAAGATTATATATTTGCAAAGTCCGCAATATCTTTTTAACAAAATCACTTTTCTTAGATCAAATAGAGGAAACCGTATTAAGCAACTTAGACACAGAACTCATATATCTGATCAACATTTCTATATAAATGCCATTAAAATTTGGAATAAATTACCCTTTCGTTTGCAAAAAATAAACAATGCAACGCAATTCAAAACTGAAATATTTAAACATTTTAGGCAAGTGTGAAATGTTTTAAATAACAAAATTATTTTATTTATAACTTTGGTCTTTTAAGTCATTTTTAATGTATTTTATTTTTTATATTTTTTTTTTTTAAAAGATTTTTTTTAAAAAGTTTTTCAAAGTTTTATATTTAACTCAAAAATTGTATTTTTTTATAAATTTAATTTTTTATAGTTTTATACTTTTTTATGTGTTACCACTTTTTGTATATACTGTATACTGTATATACTGGGTAATATTATCCAGTACTTAATATAAGATTTAATCTTTGTATTGGATTGTAAAACTTAAAATTAAATAAATAAAAAATAAAGAGAAAAATTAGGATGCCGGAAAGTAATATTTTCATAAACAAAACAAACTTGTGTGTTTAAAACAGCTGTTTTAGTTAAGGGTGATGCTTTTTAATTAATTAAAGGGGTTTTAAATGTTTAAAAGCGATATAGATGCATTTTAAAATCACTTCTTAATTTGACAATTTCATTACTATTGCAGAGCTTCTTTTCTTTAGCATCTTAAAACTTATTTTAGTACACACTTTTTCCCCTACTTATAATTGACATTCAAATATCAGAACTCTAAAAGTACTAGAAACATGGAATATATGCAGTTAAAAGTAGTAGAAAATGAACAACATTTTTCCAATGACATGCTTATGTTAAATTCATAGCTTCTTCATCCTTATTTGAAGTACTTCAGGTTTGCGAGTTGTGGTGATTTAATAACATCTTTTTCAACGCTTTTTTTGCTGGGTTGTGTTGTAAAAACAGCACATTATTTTGATAAAAAAATTTCATTTGTCTTGTTTATTTTTCAAACAACTGTTTTTGACAATTTACCCAATCTACACAAAAAAGTGTGGCTGTTTTGTGCAAGATAAAGACGAATATTTCTCTCACAAAGTTGCTCCTATTAACACAATGTTGGAGTACGGGAACGCTCATTACTCCAATCCCGCAGACATTTTGTGGGATGTTGTGTGTTGATAATCGATATTTGTGTACCTTATTTAGAAACTTTGGCTCTTACCTGTTTCCAATAATATTGAAAAAAGAAATAAAAAACAACAACAAGGCATTTATGGGTTAAAAGCCGGGATTTACTATCTTACACAATCTTAAGATTCATTCACACGAAAATCTGACGGAATTCTATCCGACATAAAAAAATATCTTCAAAATCTGTTGTCAATGCAACACTATCCCACAAAAATGATGCCAACTCAAATGACTCAGCTACTTTACAAGAAAATGCAACTCTGAACGCATAGAAACTGTAATTTTATGAAAATTTGCATAAACATTTGCAAGTTGGACAGACTTTTCAAAAAATCTATCACTTAATTCATTTTTAAGCCACATTACCCTACTTATTGAGCCCACACGAGATTTTTTGACAAATCGTACCACTGAATAGCATAGTGTATCGCCGGCTTAAGTTAGAGGCAGTCGTACTTTTTTGCTCATACCTCAGTCGTTTATGGACCAATCTGGCTTGATTTCAATAGTAAATCATTAGGTGTGTTCCACAAGATCTCGGGCAAGTTCGGACTAATGAGAGTAAAATGAAAATTACTCTCTAAATTTGCCAAAACTACCCAAAATTGCTGGAACGCAAAAAACCATTTTTGAAGATCTTCAAATACTAATGCTGCTTACTTTTCAAATTAAGATATATTTAAGTGATTTAAGACGCTTAAAAGTCATAACATTATAAAACTAAAACATTTGCATCATTGTAATTTTTTATATTTTGTTTTTTTTTTTTATATTAAAGATTAAGGGAAATATGTATGCAATAACGTTTTAACCACTTTCATTTTTCACAAAAACCCTACATTTTGCTTTTTAATATTTAAATTAAACTTTTCCTTTTACTTGTAAATTTCCTGAATTATTTATCAGTTTCATATGTAAACAAAAACAGCTGATTGTTTTTTCTTGTCCGAACTTACCCAAAGAAAAAGTTCGTGCAAATTTGTACAGGAAATGAAAAAAATTACTCTCTCAATTACTCTCTTTATTGCACAAAAATTGTTATGTGGAACGCTTTTGGGTAACTTTGTGCAAGTTCGGACTGTTTCGTTATGCATGTGGAACAGAGCTATTATATGTTAAATGGTAATGAACGATTTATCAGCGTGGGATCTTTTTCAAAGGAACAAACAAGTAAGACACACTAAAGAACCATAAGGCATCACAGACACACCAGACAGTAGCTTTAGTACAGTAGTAATTGATTCAGTCGACCCTTAAAATATACTTACCGAAAAGTCAAATAAATACACCTTTGGTGTTTTTTTTTCTACAAAAAAATTTGCTATTTTACATAGTGACGGAAGCTATTCATTTTGAAAAAGTAAGCGAGGGTTTTACTGGACGGTTGCGAAAAGATTAACAGAAATCTGAATATTGAAATAAGTACCGAATTTGTTAACGAATTAATGAAGGAATTAAGCATTTCATTAAAAATAAAACAGAAATTATCCACACCATATGGAGAAATCATAGGTTTTTAAACAGGGACTGCAAAAGACGATTATTTTTCAAATTTAAACTAAAAAAATCAAACTTAAATAGAAGTGCTACTTGTATAAAGAATACACCGAGATAATCCTTGTTACACAGACAACCTTTAGATGCAATAAATTTTATGTTTCTAAGATTTATAAAAAAATCAAATTTACCGATTATTTTCTGAATTTTTTTTTATTCTCTAGGAAATGAAAATTATTTTTGAGTTTTATTGTTTGTCTAATAAATAAAACTTATTTGTTGAGCTTTATTTATTCCCCAGAAATAAAAATTATTTTTTAAGTTTTATATTTTGCTTACAAAAAAAATATTATTACATTAGCTGCGTTCGTTTACCCCAAAATTTGTACAAATTTGTACTGGATTTTACTGAAATGCGTTC
Organism: Pollenia labialis; assembly: GCA_949318255.1. Taxonomy (NCBI): domain Eukaryota; kingdom Metazoa; phylum Arthropoda; class Insecta; order Diptera; family Polleniidae; genus Pollenia; species Pollenia labialis. Next base: position 124,800,160 of record OX439141.1, read on the forward strand.
GCGTACACATAAATTTGTAACATTTTCATAATACTCACCTACTGGATTTTACTGGGATTTTACTGGAAAAGTAAACGAACGCACATATTATCTACAAGTTCACATAAAAGCATTTATTTTTGTTTTTGTTGTTTGTCACTAATTAATGGTTTGGCTGAAAAAAATTGTAACCTTTTTAAATAATTTTTAGTTAATTTAAACATCCTTAAATTCAAACCCCTATAAATCTATTTAATTTTAACCTCGTTAAATCGAAATTTCTTTATTTAGAAAACTCCTCTTATTCGTAAAAAGCAGACCTTCGGGATTCTACTGTATGGTACAAACACACATGCATACATTATTTGTTTACTGTTAATTTTTTTGTATCGTTACGTATAAAAAGAGGTTATTAATACGATTTATAAGATCCCAATAAAAAATTGTTTTGTTTTGCGAAGCACTAAGTAAACAAATTCTCATCAAATTTAGAAAAAAAAAATATAACGTTTGAGGAGCCACGGCTTTCCCTTACTACGAAGCAGGTTTGTAAGGGAGCATATTTAAGAGTAACGTTAACAACAATAAATTCAGTGTTTTAAGTTAATCGTTACATCGCCAATTTTTATATGCGCTGTATAAGCCGCTTTCTCTGTCAAAAATTTATTGCATCAAAGTGGGATCTCGCCATATAAAATTCATGTTCTCCGTAAGCGATATGGTGAGGAAACTTTTACGTTTTTTCTTACAAACTTGCTTCGTTGAAAGCTCCATTTTTTATTGGGAGGTTAAGCAGATTATTAAAAAAAAATAAGAATTAAAAGAAATTAAAGTAATATTATAAGCGATTTTTCAAGGGCCCAAAAGAAAGTTACGAATTATTGAGATTTTCGATGTAACGGGATATGAATTATCGGGACTCTACTGTTATTGATTAAGGGCTAATAAATCAGAGCAAGTTTAACTCTCTTTTTGGTTTAAAATGTGTTTAAACGCAAAAAATTTGGCGTTTAAACTACAAATACAGACCAGTTGTTGAGTTTAAGCTACATATACATTTAAGTTTAGTTCAACTTAACCAGAGTTTAAGCATTCACTAATCAGCTGCAACATAACTGAATAAAAAAATAAAATAAGAAAAACAAGACTATATGATTTAAGTAATATTTAACAAACCTTTTAATTAATATAAAAATTTGAAATATTAAAATTTTAGTAACAATTTCAAACATAACACTGTGCTAGTTACAAAATAAAATATTTGATTGTTTCGGACTTATTTTGGTTTTGCTTGTATATGGGCGGTGGGCATGGATGATATTGGCATTGAAATTTGGGTTTATTTTTGAGTGGGTTTGTACCTAATTTGAAGACTTTTGCTTTATGCGTAACAATTGATTTGGATTGTAGGAAAGGGTGAAGTCGGCATGGCCGTTTTTGATGAAATTTATTTGCACAACATTGTATGAAGACCATCATCCCTCTGTGCGACAAAACTTCTTAATTTTTTTTTTTCATTCATTGCCTTAAAGTTTGTCAAACATTTTAAATAAATAACAAAATACAAAAATACCAAATTTAAATTTCAGTTTTCTCTGATTTTCATGTTTAATTCTTTACTGCATTTTTCTTAAGTACGGCAGTAAAGGCTGTATCCTTATACATAATAATACCTTTATTTGCCCATGTCCGTCTGTTAAAAAATATCACTTTCAAAAGACTTAAAAGAAATTTTGGTGACAACTTGCTTGAAGTTCTCCTTGGCATTAAGGATTGTGCTGGATATTTAGTTTAGTAGAAAGAGAGCTATGAGACCAAATGAGGAACAACCGCCCTCAAAAATTGCTATTTTCGTTACAAAAACTAACGTAAATTGGTTGAGGAATGCCACATTTATTATTTTACTCCTTTTATATGACTAGAAGCCGCACCAGCAAATTTCGTGAAGATCGGTCTACAATTTACCATAGATTTAATGCAAAATACCCTCCAGAAAATTGCTTTAATGAAACGAATCATAATATTGTTTTTAATTTATTTTAAATTTAGTTTTATATTACAAGAAATATGTATCTATAATGCCCAGCCGATAATTTTCCATAGGTCCTGCATGAAGCGTATTTTTGGAATTTCTTAAAAATGCCGCAAGCCGCAACTGTGAGGTTAGAATTTATAAAGATTGTCTCATAATTTTTGGATCCCATATACAGCCCACTCTTGAAATATTTTTACACTCAGTAAAGAGTACCAAAGATAAGAAACTAGTTTCAACCAAATTGTATAATTCGTTCTCGATATTTAGAAAAATAAAAGATGGCTTAAAATACATTAACGAAATTGTTATTTAAAACATTAGGATCACTTATTAAAAGCAATGGCTACTGAGACCTTCAGCTGGATACGTTGCAGAACTTTTTGCCAAAAATCGAATCTGCCGGTCTTTTTTAAGTTTTTGCAATGCATTTGCTCATTTATGCACACTAAATTAAAATTTATAAATTTAAAAATCTTAATGGATATGAAACAAACCAACAATGCAGTTTAAAAGATCAATTAATTCTAAATAACCTAGCTTTCTACCCAGTTTATGATGTTATTAGTAGGGTGATGGATTTTTCGACATTTTTCGAATATTCCGAATAGTTGCTGTTTTAAAAAAACCGGTTTTCGGTTAAGCATTTTAAAAATGACCGGTTAACCGGTTTTAATTCGAATACATAACAATACAAATATCAAATTAGTTTTTGTAATAAAAAGTTATTAAGAATAAAAACAAAACAGTTCACGAAGGTAATGAACCAACATAATACATAATACAAAAAAAAGCGTGACCAGTAAATTGATTAAACTTAAGCTTTATTTTTAACAATTTCTATTTATTTGCTAAACTTTATGTTTGCTCTAGCCAAACGTTTTGCAATTCTATAAGAAAACTAGTGGTTTCGTGTAGGACTGTCGAATATTTAATAGGTGTGAACATAGCTGTAGAATTTTTTAAAAACTTTGGTTTTAAAAAATGATAGGAATTTAATAAATGTATTATTTGAGATATTCTCCCAAATTTATTTTAAATGAGTTTTAATTTGTTGGTGGCTAAGCATGTCTATATGAATCAGTAAAGTTCAGCCATCTTTTTGAAAAGTTGCAAACAAAACCTTTTATCCATGATTATACATATGTATATTTAAATTGTTTTTGTTTCAGCATTATAAAAACCATAGGAATATGAACATGCTTTTTGTTTGAAATATCTGTCAATTCGTCGAACACAATTTTGACCCTTCCATGAGATTGTTTGATTCCTTCAATTTTGTTTAAAGTTCTTGGTAATTTAATAAATAACACTGAAGAATTTTTCCATATCGTTGATTTCGCCGGTATGGTGTAGTTTTAAGCATGAAGATATGCCTGAACTACTTAAGAGTTTTCATTCATTATTGGCAGCATATTTTAGAAAAGTATTATTTGCACTCTCTTAAAAACTACATGGAACAGAGTCAAGTTTTACTTGGCGTATATTTATGTCAAGCTTGTGGACTAATTCAAAGTGATTAATATGTCGTTACGTTGAAGAACCTTTGAAACTTAACATTTTAGGGTCGTTTAAGCACCATTGTCTTTTAAATCAGTTCGATATTAACACCAGAGATGGCATCTTTTTAAAGATATATATGTGACCTTATCCGAGAAAAGGGACCTGGTGTGTCAAAAAACGGGTTTGATCTTAAGAGTGGATTCTGGTACCTAAAAGGGTGTAGAATAACTTTAAATGCGTTTTTCTCAAAACTTCATATTCACACACTTGGTCCCTTTTCTCGAAGAAGGTCACATATAGTATTTAGAATACATACTGTCAAATTGCTTATTACTTTTTAAGCTGAACTTTTTTTGGAATATTTTGAATTGTTTTTGGTTTTTGCAACAAGAACACACGCTTATATAAGCGATTTGTATTTACATTGCTCATAATGTTTTTTTGACTTTTGTTACGTTCTGTTTTGATATTTTTTATAAAAAGTCTAAAGCCTATAGTATACGGAATGTAAAAAGCCATATGCGAATGTGGTTCTGACGTAATTTTGACGACACTACAAAGCAACAATAGCAAGTTCGTGTTGTGTCAGAACCACATGCGCATGTAGCTTTTTACATTCCCTGTACTATAGGCTTAAGTTTGCCAAATATTCAATTAGAAAAATAATTAAATTACGGGTACATTTATAACAAAAGCAAGGAAAACGTATATAAATTACATATTACTAAAATGACCGGTTTTTTTACTAAAATAACCGGTGTATTCGATATTCGAAAAATGGGCATTTTAAAATATTCGACTTGATCGAATACTATTCGATCGATCTCCCTACTTATTACTCATACCCAACAAACAATTAAAAATCAAACTTTTGTGTTTGATATGCTTAAAAATCATCTGTGATAATGTAGGGTGCATAAATGAGCAAATGCATTGCAAAAAAAATATTTTCTTTGTACACCAAAAGAAAGCTAGGACATTTTTCTTTTAAATTATTTCCTTAAAAGTGAAGAAAGCGTGGTTTTTGACAAAGTTATGAAGAAAACTTAAAAAAAAGACCGCCAGACCCGATTTTTGGCAAAAATTCGACCGACAAATATGAAAAAAATCACAAAAATACTTTACCCTATAAGCTCTTAAAATATGCATTGAGCAGCCATAAAAATCCACATTTTTTTGGGGGAACACTAATATACACATGATACACAATTGAAAATCAAGAGGTTTTTATATGCCTTTGTATATTTTAATTATTTTTTAGAATTTTAGGATAACGTTGATGTGAGTTGATGAGGGGTTGGACAGGTATTATATAGGATTTAATTGAAAGATGTGGTATCTCGTATCTGAAAATTTCGTGCAATATGATAAAATATGTTTGATGGAAATGGTACTTGTATTACAATATGGACGTTGATCTGCCGAGTTAGGCTCCATTAGGTGTTTCTCTGTAATTAAAGTATGACCTAGTCTGAGTCTGATGAATTTAAAATAATTTTGATATTTATTTCAAACACATTTTCTAAATACATATATATTTTGCACATAGTAACTCCAGAGCAAAAACAATTATAGAAATAGACAAGCCAATTACAAAAAATATAAATAACGGACAAAAATAATTAAAATCTAACAATATCTCATCGTTACTTTTAGAGTCATTAAAGAAACGAATTTCTCCACTGAGAATTCCATCAAAGTTATTGTCATCCTTAAATTTATTTAAAATACCGGATTCCATTATATATTTCAAATAACGATTGAATAACTGGAGATAAGGAAAGTCTCGTTGAGCGGTAAAATACATCTGCGTTGACATGATTGCATCATTTATTTTATACATACGAGGAGTTTTTAGATAACTCTGCTGAAAGAATACGAAATCCGCTTTATTTTCACCGGCCGTGAAAAAATATGAATTATTCAGGTCACGGTGGGCTTGTAAAAATTCGCTTTGACTAACCACATTTGTATTGTTAATTACTAATTCTCGTATATTAGGTAAGTTGGCCATAATATTATAAATAGGTTGTATTAATAAAAATGGGTGTGAAGTTTCGTTTACATTCTCCAGTTTTTCTATTTTCGCCTCATAAATATCTTGCACAAATAAACTGGATAATTTTGCCAAATACAAATTGGTCAATATAAAACCAATAATAAATATCAGGGAATAAACCAGTTTCTGGATAAATGTTTTAATTTTACAATTTGCCTGATATTGACAATATTCCATTCTTGGTAGGGGTGGAGGATACGGTGCCAAAACAATCACTTTTTCATTCCATAACACATCGCTACTGCTACCAATAAAATTATCGTATAGAAACATTCCTGTAGGCATAATATCAAAAGTTTTGTTGTCCGCAGTAGGGATGGGCAAGTTGAAAAAATATATCGATATATATCGAATCGATATTTTTTTAGAGTATCGATATTTATTATTTCAAAAATATCGATATATCGAACGTATTTTGCTGAAAATATTACCAAATTAAAAAATTCAGTATACCTTTGTACAAACATATGTATGAACAAATTAATTATATGTAATTACCCAGTAAAAACTTCGCCTACAAAATAATGTGTTAAGTAATCAGAAAAACTTAAAAGCACTACTTACAATTCTACTGAAAGAACCAACGATTTTTACAAGGGATGTCCCAAAATGAACGCATTCAAAAATAACCCATTATTTTTTTACCTATACACATCCAGAAATAAGTAGTTATAGAAGTTGTTGTAGAAGCAGTTATTAAAGAAAGCTACTAAATAATGAGTGAGAGAAGCTTTTCATTATTTAGTAGCTTTCTTATATAACAGCTTCAATAACAACTTCTATAACTACTTATTTCTGGATGTATGTAGGCAAAAAAATAATGATTTACTTTTTAATACGTTCATTTTGGGACTTCCCTTGTAAAATTTATTGGTTCTTTCAGTAGAATTGTAAGTAGTGCTTTTATGTGTTTCTGATTACTTAACACATTATTTTGTAGGCGAAGTTTTTACTGGGTTGTTACCTTTTATTGTTTCATTTTTTTAAAAAAAATTAATAAAAACAAACAAATTTAATCAAAACAAAAAATTCAATTATAACAAAAACAAAAGGGTAGAATACAAACAAACCATAAGAAAAAAAATAAATTTAGTCAAACCAGTAATCATCAGATATGGACATCAGGAGCACTCTCTGTTTTATGTGCACTCCAGACAATCTGCTTCTTGTATCCGGCACTGCTTCTTATAAATGCCAATTATTTTAGATCTTCATATTTGATTAAAAAAACCATATGATTTTTTAAACATATTGTTTAAAAAACGGCTAAAATTTTGAGTTCTTCAATATCGATACATCGATATATCGGTATTTAAAATATCGGCGATATACATCGATTATATTTTGTTTAAATATCGATATTTTGATATATCGATATTTTTTGCCCATTCCTAGTCCGCAGCTTGCTTAACTTTCTGATAATCGAAAATTTCATAATAATCAGGAATATCTATTAATTGGAAGTTATAATATTGTGCAAAAATTTTAACGACTTTGTAGAAATATCCAGTATTTATTATTTTTCCAGAGCGATCTTGAAAACGGTAGGAACGTGGAGGAACATATACAATGGGTACTTTTCAAGGAATGCCTTGAAAATCTTGTATTTCTTTTTTATCGACATACTCCGTTAGATGTTCGATACGATGAATTGTTATGTTGGGCACTGGTTGGTAAGAAAATAGTCCTTCATCTGTGTAATACAAAACATTCGTATATCCAGAAAACCAATTTTTGTCTTTTAAGTTCCGCAAGTCTTTCATATTGGCCTCCGGAAAACTCCATAAAATATGTGTAAATTGTGAATTCATCAAGAGGTTTTGCACTGTTTCATAGACATCATTTAAAACTGAACGTTGTAAAAACACTATAGTAAGAACCTGGTTGCGATATAATGTCGTGACATTCGTGTTCTTAGATATAAGCAGGGCTGGTAAGCCCAAAGATTTCAGCACATCCTCCATTTCCTGCTTAAATTCTAGAACGACCACAGCATTCCATTTTATATCGAGTTTCTCGTTGAGTTCTTTGATGATATTTGTAGGAAAATGACATGCATTTTCATTTTATGGTGTAAAATTTCATTTTAATCTTCGTTTTTTTGGAATTTAGTTTAAAGTTCTCTTTTCTGTGATAATGAACACTTGTAGTGATTTTTAGTACTTATGTGTTTTAAAACTTTGAAGAACGTGGCGCCTTCTTTCTACTCTGTTAAAAATAGAAAATTTTAATTTAAACACGCTTCAACTTTTGATTCTCAACTTTTGAGTTTTTAGAAGAGAGAAGTAATGCAGTCGGTACGGAGATGCTTGTATTCGGTCAGCAGTGTTTTTAGAATTTTTTAAGCTCCAACGCTAAACCGGATATCTCAAATCACTTAGTTTTTTTTTTTTGTTCAGTTTTAGCTTAATTTTTTTTTCTTAATTTAAAAAATTAAATATTGTTTACGCAAAAAAGGCAAGTATAAAATTAAAGCCAAAATCGCCAAAACATATATCGGTAACCCCCTTATGCAAAAAAAGTTAAATTTCACATTACTTATGGTGTTTTCTTTACTACAAAAAAATAACACATTTTAAAAGGTGCATGTATAAAATGTCTTGCCGAACATGTAATACTGCAACTTTTTATTTGACGAGAACAAAACACAAAATTGGATAGCCCTGTTTTTAACAGCTGACAAAAAGTTTGTTCTTCAATATATAAAAAAAATATGTACATAAATCAAAAAGTGTGTTCGCCATAATATAAAAAAAATATACATAAACCTTAATATGTATGTTAATAGATTGATATTAAATAAATAAATAAATGAACAAAATGAATGACGAAATTCCAATTTCTTTAGTTTGTTTCTCATAAAATAGTTCTGTTTCTTTACTCTAATTTGGGATCCCTCGGGATCCCAATTTGCACGAAAATCGTTCCCGTACTTTTAATTTGTGTAAATGAGAGCGGATTTGAGAGAATAAAATTCTTCTTCTTCTTGCACGAAACAGCCCAGACTTTTTCTTCGTGCAAATTGTGTAAATTGTCAAACAGCTGTAAAACATAAAAACCATACACCTTTGCTGGCCAATTCAACAAGTTCAGTTATAATAAACAAGCAGTTACAGCTGTCAAAAACAAATTGTTAACTGGAAGTTAAAGTAAGGCCCAGAACTGACGGTAAAACGCATCTGCAATGAAATCCTTTAGAAATTATTGTTTTGAAACCAGTTTCTATCGTTTTCCACACACCCTACAACCTAAATTCTTTGAGAACAAATGAAACGCAAATACGAGTTTCCTGCACGCCGGTTTCAATGCAACTGATTTCCAATGCATTTCAAACCGGTCACAAAATGGTCGCGGCATGTGTGGTCCCTCAAAGGAGTCCATGGCATAAACTCAAATGGAACTCGAAAATATCTAGAAGTTGCAGTTTCGTTGCAGTTGCGTTTCACCGTCTGTTCTGGGCCTAACAGTTAGTTTTATCTGAACTTGGTGAAATTGGCCGTTAATCTTTAAGTTAACTAATGTGAACTTAAACTTTTTTTGCATATGGGGTAAATCTCTATAGTCATGTTTAATGGAGCCCTCAGATTTCACTCATAAAAATACAGAATAAAAAAAATGTATGGTTTTGTATTGACTTTAACGATTCCCAAAACAAATTGATGGCTCATCATAAATAGCCATCAAGCTATTTTATAAATCGCCATTACGCCGAATGGAAAATCTCGCCGGTAAACACGTTTCAAAATGTAAAAGAGTTTCAGGAAATTGCTGCGAGTGACCATTTAGGCAATTTTGAAAAAGACTATAGGAAATATATTGAGCAGCAAAGGTTGAAGCGTGTAAGTCCAGACTTATTAAAAAATTTGACTTTTTGTTTTCAAATGCACCTTTTTTAAGTTGCACTTATTGTTTCAATGTTTTCAAATTAATTCTATTTGTCTCTTACAATAGTTTTTTATGATGTTTTATTAAAATATTTTTTTTGCAATATTTTTTGTAATTCTTTTTTCAATTTTCGGTTTTAATAATTGTTGTTCACTTGTTCACTGTCTTGAATCGACTGTGCACATATATAATTTTAACTTTAATTGGAGTTCCTTTTGTTAAGGAAGTTTTTTTCTAACTCTAATGCGACAATTGAACAATTAAACCTAACAATAAAAAAATTAACGATATACATAAATATGTACATATGTATGTATATGTAACAATTTAACATAATGTATGAACAAGTTATTAGTCTGCCGGATCGTCGGTGCCACGTCTTAACATTCCGTACCCCATGGAATTGTTAAATATTTAACTAATTTACGTTCATCAAGGTGTCCGTAAAATAAAAAGCCTCAGTGTCAAAAGCTGCATATCATGAAAGGCTATAGTTTAAATGATGTTATTATCATAAATCAAACGGTGGAATGCCAATCGTAGTTTTTGTTGAGGGTGTCAATCTAGAGAGCTCAAGTTCACCTCAGGATTAATTGCGGTGTGTTTAATCATTCGCTTATAGACAAAGTCAACTACGACCAATTCTATTTTGTGTATTTGCATTGTTTTATGGATGGATGGCTTTACTAATAATCTTCTTATATTTTTTTGTTTAAATTTCCTTTTATTTTCTAGTTACAAAACTATGCCTATTCTAAATGTTTTTATTTTAGTTTTATAAATTTAGGTCTGTTAATATCAGAAAATTATGGCTTGTTTTCAATAACTGTTCCTAGTTATGTCCGTTACTTGATTTGCCCGTGATTTCTACATAGAGATTTTTGGTCGTTTTCGTACCGAACAGTTATCTTCATCTATCCGGTAAAACTATTTCAACGTTAATTTTGCCAACGTTTTTTTACCCACACTACAATAGTGGAGAGGGTATATTGCGTTTGTACTAATGATTTTAACAACTTACAATTTAAGTTCACAGATAGACTTGGAAAGTTATTCTGATTCTGGCTGGCTGTCATAGGATCTAATTGGCACTAGGACCTAGCCTATTGAACATGGTAAAAATCGGTTTATTATTCACATAGCCCCCACACAAGAGTCTTTCCGGAATAGAGTCCTTGTGCCCATCAGATTAGATTAAATTTGATCAAACTTAATTGATTGCAATCTAAATCATCCTACAAAATTTCCCAAAAATTTATTTCATTGCGATAACTTTCTTATAAATGTTGGTACATATTGGCATACAAATTGGCGATAGTAAATTTTACGATAGCTTCTAAGTCATGGCAAAATGTTGTGCTACTAGGTCCAAAATTTAACATAGGTCACATATTAACCCCATTCTTAAAAATTAAAAATTTGTTTACTATACTGCTCCAATTATTTTCATTTTGCGCTACTACTAGAACTACCGCTACTAAAATGTAACGGTAGCGGTAGTAAAAGTAAATGAACGACTCCAAGTTTTTAACATTTTTTAACTAGATTTTTTTGTAATTTTTCTCTACTATAGCTACTTGGAGTCTAGTTTTTTAAACACAAGATTTTCACTATTTGCACTAAAAAAATTAAACATTTAAATGAATGCGTCTTATTATTGTATTATATGTACATATGTATGTGTATTTTTGACATCTCATCTTATAAGATAGTTATAATAAGATTTCTCATAACAACTGTCTCATAATATTTATTATAATATTAATATTAACGCTATTTGAGAGTCCACACCTAAGATAATACTCTCTTTGCGATTGAATTTGACGTTTGCTGATATAAAAATCTTATATCTTATCTCAGGTGGACCCAGTGATGTTAACCATACGGTAATTACCCTTTTTTAGGGTAATTTTGGGCCGCAAAAGGTAGCAAGGTAATTGTATTTAAAATACGGTCATTTAAAGAAATTTGGATTTTTGGTATAAACATACATACGTACTTACATATGTAGGGTTTAAAGTTTTAACTTTTGAGAGGTGATTTTCAATTTAAAAATGCATAGATAAATACTATAACAAAAAAATTAACAACATTATGTTTCTATAAATTTTTCGTAACACCGATAAGTGCAAAATATGAAAAATGAAATTACTCTTGTATATTATTAATTTTATATTTAACCTTTTTTTTGTTTAAAAATCAACAATTCTTAAACATATGAAATTGCCGCAATGTTATAAATTTACTATAATTTTCGGATTATTTTAAGTACGGATCAAATTTAAAATTATTTGACTACCTTATCCATAAAAAGTACAATTGGGGAATTCACAAGGTGTGCTATCAAGTCATATCGTCATAATGTCCTAAATAACATTTTGCAATTCTTTAAAACAAGTATTGTTGTGTTTCAAACAAACACAACAATTCGTCATAACTGTACAGTAGAAATTTAAATTATAAGCGGTAGCCCACAGCAATCATATACATATATTTCTTGTAAATATTTTAAGACATATGCCTTTAAAACTTTATGACTTCCTTGTGAACACCCCAAATATTTTTGGTTAAAAATGTATTTTAAGTCAAACATTTACATTCAGATTTTAAATAATGCTCTTATGTTCTGTTAATAAATGAAACAATCAACTACCTGTCATTTGGAAACAGCACATTAATGTTTTGATTAAAAATCTTTGCGTAGGGTAATTTCTTCTCAAAAACGGTAATTTTTAGAGGGCCGTAAGGTAATAAAAAAATAAAAGTTAACATCACTGGGTGGACCCCCTGTATTATGTTGAGTTGGATTGGTTTTATTCTGTACGAAGATCACAAACGGAGAAACGTTTTATAAGGTATTTACTGCACTGTTTTCCATATTTCTACCGTACCGAACACTAAACTATACTGTTTATTTCTTACTTATGTTTATTTTCGAACACTGCTTAAACAATTTAATATTCAAGCTGCCAGAAGTTTTTCTTAAAACGAGGAAGGTGTAGGGTTATTGCTATCAGTAATCAAACAATTTTATCTTGAGCATTTTTGCACAACTACACTTATCTTTCTCAAATTCTTCGTACCTTTACTTGAGTTTAATTTACGGCGAAATGCAATGGAATAAACCAAAAAGACAGACACTTCCCTACAAGAAATGAATGAGCGAGTAGTCACATTTTTCATTTTGGTGTTAAGAAAATGATAGAAAGAAATTACCGAATTTGACCGAAAACTTGATTTCGGTAATTTCTTTCTATAATTTTCTTAACACCAAAATGAAAAATGTGACTACTCGCTCATTCATTTCTTGTAGGGTTGTTACTTTCCGACTATTTAAAAATTAACAATTTTTAACCATGTTGTTATTTTCCGGAACGTGGAATTAAAAGAAAACAGACAACTATAAACAAAACCTTAAATGTCAATATGCAGTTATTAGTCTTCTTTGGTTACTCTTTTTTTCCATGTATGTACATAACAAGTTCTAGTTTCCATTACATTTTCGTACAAATAAGTTAAAAAATTAAGTCAGAGAAATTTACAAAATACCAATGTCTTTTGAAAATGATGATGATTATGGAGAAGAATCAATGCCAAAAAAACCAACACCAAAACCGCAACAAAGCGAGGAAGATGTAAGCGTAGAATTCTCCAAAGGATTTGTGTTATTTAAAAGGTTATAATCGTGTTTTTTAAATAGGAAATTTTCGACCTGGATGACATACTACCTACAATTGGTGAATTTGGCAAATATCAAAAATTATTGGTATTTGGCATATGCCTGCCTGCTTGTATACCTTGTGGCTTTTGTGCTTTCAATCAACTCTTTATGGCTGATACTCCAGAAGATTATTGGTGTAAAATACCAGAATTACTTAATATTTCGCTGGAAGAAAGAAAATATTTGGCCATTCCACCAGACATGGTAAAGTGATGCATTAGAATTTGCAAGAAAAAGAAGCCATATTTAAAAATTGACACATATTTTGACATTGACATTGTGTAAACGAGCGAGTTAAACCTATTTGAAAATAGATAGACTAGTTTTGCATATTTTAAATTGTTTACATACATATCTTTTTTTTATTATGTTAACAGGACCATGATTCCGGTTCTTACAGTAAATGCTATCGTTATGCTGTCAATTGGAGTAAAATACTTGAACATACCGATATTAATAGCTTAGAACCAAATAGCAGTTGGCCAGTGGAAAAATGTAAACAGGGTTGGGAATATAATACCACCGAAGTATGGTCTTCTATAGTAATAGATGTATGGAATCTTGATTTTAATAATGAAACTTCATAATCATTAAAAAAATTCATTAGGTAAAGCCAGCTTAAAAACATTCATTTAGCTTAAATGTTCAATTCATTTTTTTTAGCTTGTCTGATTTCATAGAATTTTCTGACTTCAATTTAATTAATTTGACATTTTTTATTTTAGTTTGATTTAGTTTGCGATCGAGATATCTACCCTACTATAGGCTTAGCAGCCTTAAATGTTGGTGGACCGATTGGCGTATATCTGTTTGGTCTGTTGAATGATCGTGCTGGTCGACGCACTTCATATTTTACGTGTTTGACAACTTTGCTGATCGGTAGTTTGATAACTTCACTTAGCAAAGATTTTTGGACTTGGGCCGGTAGCCGTGTAATTGTCGGCCTAACCATACCGGCTGTTTATCAAATACCATTTATTATTTGTAAGTCTTGGGTATTTTATTTATTATCTGTAAGTTTAATTATGACAATGGTAGACAATATAACGATTTTATTCGCACCGAAAAACAACAAACTAAAAACTTTAAAATTCCAAACTAAATACTTACGTTGCTCCCTAATTTGATTTTAAAGATAATGTTTCGAGTGAGTAGGTATTGCATTTCGAAAGCTTAATAAGTGCAAATCTATTGAAATCGAACAATATCAGTTCAATTGTTCGATTTCAAAGCCTATCGCTCTAAAGTTCGATTCACCGTACAATTTTTTTAAGACAAAATTAATTTTATGTATGTATATTAGGGTGGGTCACTGATGTATGAGAAAAAATAAAAGTTCTCGAATCATATTCTAATAGCAATATTTTTTTGTATTACGTTAAAAAGTGTCATCTTGAGCCCGCGCATGAGCTCCTAAGAATTAAGAATATTTGAAAAAAGTCCATTTTTTAAATTTTAATATTTTATTTACTATCAATTATTATTAATTAAAACTAAAAATATTTTGAATTAAACTAAAAAAAATAATAATTTGGTTCTTATACCACATAAAACAATAAAATCCTTTTTGGTCACAAAATCTTGTTTACTGTCAAATCCGGGCATCTCTCGTCTTGATTCAAGTTTCGTCTATATTAAACCATCGCTTGACTTTTTTAGCGCAAAGAGTCATGAATGCTTCTGACACTATTTTCACGAACCTAAAAGTCGTTAAAATACAGTAATATGCTTTTCTGCAATACAATGCTATTGTTGCTATATTAAAAATTTAACAAAACTGAAGGTCAAAGCGCGGGCTTTTACACTAAAAATAAATTAATAATATTTTACAGGGATCTAATTCAGACAAAAATACAACATATTTACGCTATTAGAAGTCGATAAGAGAAAAAATATTTTTTTGACCCAGCCTAATGTAATAATAAATAACAAGTCAACATATGTGACGCGCAAAATAGAAAGGGACCTTAGGGTAAAAACCGCTTTTTTTGGGGCATGGGATCGGTCTCATTCGATACTCAGATGTTGTCCACATCAAAAAAAAAATGAAAATTTACCCTTAGGTCCTATCTCTATGCGCTGTCACATATGGGGTTTTTGTATTTTGACGTATCTGTTTCTAACCCTGCCTTTATACATGCAAGTAATTACTTGCAAGTAGTGCATACGTATTATCATAGAAAATCAGTTTTAAGTTCATTTTTCAAATGTTCTCGAAGAGAAAACATCGGTTTAAAAACATTACCATGTTATAACAAAATAAATTTAATAATTTCTTCTTTATTTAATTTTCGGTCCATCTTGATAAAACAATTATGTTTATTTTATAAAATATGTGACTCCAGTATTGCCGCAGTGGCGATATCATAATATTACTGAGAAAATATTTTGATTAACAATCTTTTTTTCAAAATGATTAAAAATTGTAATTAATATTACCATAAAGCTGCGTTGTTGTATAGCTATATCCGTTATAAACATAACTTTTATATTACTAAGTACGAGTAAATTGATACAAAAGTCATCCACGGTAACACTG
This sequence comes from Pollenia labialis, assembly GCA_949318255.1. Classification (NCBI taxonomy): domain Eukaryota; kingdom Metazoa; phylum Arthropoda; class Insecta; order Diptera; family Polleniidae; genus Pollenia; species Pollenia labialis. The sequence goes on from OX439141.1 coordinate 124,815,878, forward strand.
TTTCATCATTTGTCATTTTACTTGCTGCAAGTATCAAAAATTTACATGCAAGCAAATTCTCCTGCAAGTTGGTCTGCAAGTACGAAAAATGTGATGGTGTAAGTGTGAGTGTATTAAGTTTTTCGAACTTGCACTTGCAAGTGAAAACCCTAGGTTACCCCCGTTTCCACATGCAAGTACAACCCTGCAGATTTTATTAGACTACGTGATCCAATTTGATGAAATGGACTCCTCCATGGACTGGTCCAATGTTATGCAAGCATGGACCATGTCATTGTTAAAAAAAAGTTTGTAGTGAAACGTCATGTCTTCGTTTTTAAACGGAATGTTTTCGTATTTAAACGAAGTTAAAACTAATCCTCTGGAGTATACCATGGATAGGGTAGCCAGATTTTAGATTCGGAAAAACAGTACATTGAACACAAAAAAACAGTACAATCAAGAAAAAAACAGTACAGTTTTTTTGGCGAAAACACAACAATTTATTTAAATTATTATATATTTAAAACTTTTGATTGAATATGCAACAATTAAGTATATAACGAAAAACACTTAAAATGTGTAACGTCAAAGGAATGATTTCCGTTTTATGGCATTTTATACGAAATTACTCCATTTGCGTAAAAAAAAAACTCTAAAACGAAGCATTTGGCCTTAATATTTTTTTTTTAATTTGAAGACAGGATAACCATAACATTCCTGTAAGCCATATAAGAAAGGAGAAAAGCCTAACTTAGCTTAAAACAATTAACTCGTTGATTGTGTAAGTAGAACTTTCTTTAAGCATATTGGTATTTAATTAAATTTTCCAATTTCAAACAATTTTTAAATTATTTACGGCCAATTTTACCAAGTTCAGCTATAATCTATAAAATCCAAAAAACATAGTTTGGTGTATTTTTATTTAACAAAATCTGAAAATATAGGTATTAAAATAGTAAAAAACAAGTTTCATAAAATTTATACGCTGAAGATTTTCAATAAAATTTTTGTAAAAATCAACGTAGCTTTTCTTTATTTCAAAAGTAGTTTGGGTAGAGAAAAGTGGTCCTGAAAGGAATTAGATATTTTTATAAATTTTGAGCCCGGAGAATTTTTTAAATTTGTAAGTTTTTGATTTCACGTGATTTCGATTTCCAGAACTTGCCCGAATATTAAAAAAAATTCTAGGAATTAAAGATAATTATGTTGGAATAAGTATTAAATTAGCATTTTAAAAACATAAATATAATAAATATAATATTTTTAACAAAATTTCGATTTTGTTTTTGTCTTTCTCAGGTGTTTAAAGGAAAATACTATTTGAAGAGGTAGCCATAAAATTATATGACTTAAAAATAACAACATGAATATATACAACTGCTGCGAGTCACCCATTATAATTAAGTTTCTACTGCGTATTTATGAGAAAACAATGACCACAGCGTAAAAAGTCTTATTATTTTAGAGCTTTTTTGTTTGGAACACAACATTTTTCTAAGCTATGTACTGTTAAATTAGGACATTTTCAAAATATGACTTTAAAAGGGTTTTTCTAAATATCTTGGTTTTTTGTAGACTGAACAAAAAAAAAACAGTACAAAAAACAGTACAAAGTGTAAAAAACAGTACATTTGCGTACTGTTTTGGACATTATGCATAAAACAGTACAATTGCAAAAAATCAGTACATGTACTGTTAAAAACAGTACGTATGGCAAATCCTAACCATGGAGTAGTTTCAAAACTAGTCCACTAGAGTATTTATGAACATAGAGTAGTTCTTCTTCTTTGTAATGCAAAACTGTGTTATATGGTCCACTCCTAGGACATCGTAATGTTAAATAGACCACCTTTTAACCATATACATATTTGGAGTATTTTTGGAGTACTCGTACTCCTTTATGGACTACTCTTTACATGCATGTATGGACTAGTCTCGTTCGTTCGAAAAACTCAATACACACACACATTTTCAATAATATTCACACAATGTTTGTACTTTCGGCTGTTTCCTCGATTTTTCGTTAATAATACATATACACTACTTGCAAGTAATGACTTGCATGCAGGGTTGTCAGATTTTTTTCACCTTCATCGCCAAATAGCATATTGAAAATCGCCAAAAATGTATTTTCCTAAATTTTTGGTAAAAATAATTCGACAAAAATCGCCCAATAAGAGTTTTATATAAAAACGAGTATACAGGTGTATTTTACCTTTATTTAAATTTTCCATATTTAGCCTTATTCTAGAAGAGTGTTTATATTATAATAGACAATTGCAAAACGCTTAACATTTGTGTTTCTGACTTGAAATCGCAAGCAGTTTGGCGACGTAAAATTGCAATAGTATTCTGAAGAGAACTAGAATTTTTGTAAAAACCTGTGGCAGATCGCAAGCAAATCGCACAAGTTTCGGAACAAATTAAGAGATCTGGCTTTTACTATTTTAAATAGTGCAATTGTCATAAGAAGGCTGATTATCTTAAAATACTTTATTTTCAAATGAGTAGAGTTTGATGCAAAAAAATCCTTTTTTTAGGAGTGATTTTTTATGTGAATATAAGTCAGAATTTGGTAAAATTAAAGACAACTCAGTCTTCCAAACGAATATTTTTTTAAAAATTACCTTCTAAACCAGATTTGTTTTCGATTCTATATAAAATCAGGGTTTTCAAAAATTTCAAGTGAATATTTCATTTTTTTTTAATATTCTTTAGTAAGGCTTAAAAGAAATTTTTGATTTTATATCGTAAAAAAAGTCAAAATGTATAAAAAAAAACAAGTTAGAGTGCTATATTCGGCTGTGCCGAATCTTTGATACCCTCCACCGACAGCTCAGTGGGCTTTATATGAGGCCCATAGTAAATTATGAACCGATCATTACGAAATTTATTAGTGTGCGTAGTGAAGTATTTAATTTTATTTTGATAGCATTATTTATTACGGCTTTAGGCGTACTAAACTGTTTTCTGAGAGTTGAGTTTAGATGGGGCCTAGGGTAAATTATAAACCGATCTTAACGAAAATTCACAATGTAATTTCTAGTACTATAAAACTGTAACGTACCAAAATGTGTTATGATAGCATTATTAATTATGGTCTTAGGCGTACTAAACTGTTTTTCGTTAGTAGGGTTTTTATGGGGCCTAAGGTAAATTATGGGCCGATCTTCACGAAATTTCACAGTGTTATTTCTAGTCCTAAAAAACTGTGACGTACCAAATTTTGTTATGATAGCAGTATTTTTTACGGTTTTAGGCATACTAAACTGTTTTCCGGGAGTAGTGTTTATATGAGGCCTAGGATAAATTATGGACGGATCTTCACAAAATTTTGCAGCGTGATTTCCAGTCGAATAAAACAAATTTTTGCAAAATCTTATCTCATTCCGTGCCTTGTTCCACCATTTATGTTATTTTTTTTAGCAAAATTATCATTTTTTTTTAGGTGGTGGTTCCACATTTTGATTCATAGCTCTGGTCCTACTGCACCGATTTTGCTCAATTTCAATCCCAAACTGCTTAGGATAACTACATGCGATTTGGCACCAAGTTTGTTCATTTTTTTTGTTTTTGAGTTGTTCGAAAGTGAGCGTGTTTTCAACAGACGGACAGACAGACGGACATGGCTAAATCGACTTAGAATCACTCAAGAACCCACAATATATATACTTTATGGGGTCTGAGATGAATAATAAAAAAGTTTCACATGGAATGGCAAACTTAATATACCCTCTTCACAACTAATTGTGGTGGACGGTATAAAAACTGCGCATTTTTTCGCGCTGCAATCTACATTGAAAAATACGATTGATACTGTTATAAATAAACTTATATCAATGCAACGTTTTTTTTTAAATTTTCTGATTTTCTTTCGCTATTAATTCAACTTTTTTTCATGCTACCCAGCGAACATTTATTTATTTAAAAAATCCCATTTCATATGAAATCGAAAAGGATTCAGTTTTTAAATTTTATTATGCAAAATAAGTTTTTCGGTAAAGATCCGATGATTGATAACATCTGATAAGGAAAATGTGCGAAAACCCAAATTTCTTGGGAAACAATATTTTTGATGTTTTCAATCTAATGTATCTGGCAATATTATCAATTTATCACCTGCAAAAACCACGTTCGTATTGGGATTTTAAAATTTGTTAAAAGTTCCAAGAAAAATCTTAGCCAGTTCTCATACATTTTTTTATATAAATATGAAAAAAAGATAAAATGTGTTTTAGAAATCGCCAAAATAATCACCAATTTTTTTTAATTTCGCCAAAAAATCGCCATGTCGCCAAACACAAAATTGCGTCGCCAATAAGGTTTATAAATCGCCACGTTCGGCGAAAAATCGCCACATCTGACAGCCCTGCTTGCATATCCCTGCAAATAACAGGACTAGTTCAAACGCGCGTATAAAATGTTGCCCACAAGGGACTTTGACTAGTCCAAAAGTAGCCCAAACGTATGAAAAAACATGGTCATTTAACATTACGATGTCCTTGGGCAGGACCATATAACCCAGCTTTGGATTACAAAGGAGTAGTCTTAAAACTACTCCATTGTATACACAATAGGATTAGTTTTAACTTCGTTTAAAAACGAAAACATGTCGTTAAAAAACGAAGACATGTCGTCCCACTACAAACCAGTTTTAACAATGACATGGTCCATGCTTGCATTACATCGGACCATTCCATGGAGTAGTCCATTTAATCAAAATGGACCAGGTGGTCCAATATTATTTGCAGGGGTAGAAACGGGGAGAGAGAGAGAAAATATTTTTACGAACAACTCTCTTCAGCGTTGCCAGAACGATGATTTTATCCAGCGTTGCCAGAACGATGATTTTATCCAGCGTTACCGTTGTGATACTAAAGTATCAATTTGACCCTTTTTCGACGGTCTTGATACCCTTTATGACCCTTTTTTGATATACCCTTTTGTATCATTTTCAACTATTTTGTGCCACTTTTTGACCCTTTTTGGAAATAGCTGACAAATGAAAAGTACTTCTGCTTAAAAAACGTTTTCGAAATAAGCACTGCATAAAAATTTACTTTATAATAGACTCAAGGTAAAAACTTGCAATTCCATGCATTCTTCTCATAATTTGTTTAAAGTGGAAATAGAGGAATAGACTTTAAGTGAAGATTTAATTACAAAGTATAGAACGCACATTCCTCAAAAGGAGTTAGTATTCGTTAAAAGTTTGTGTTAAAACCTTTTTTACGACTTCTAAGTTAGATTTACGGTAGTTCAACAGAAAATAAAGTACAACTTACCTTATAGCAAACTCAGAAACATGCATATTTGTTTCTACAAAAAAATTAAACATTTTATTTAAAAAAAACAATTCTGTGTTTGTTTCTTAAAAATATTTTGTCCTCTAAAAGGGTAGCATGTTGAATTCTTTGAAATTGTTGCCCGTATAAATCGACAGTGATGAAAGTGTCCTGTAAAATATGTGACTTCAGATGTGATATTCAGATAAAATAGCGACAATTGCCTCAAAGAGCAGGAAATCTTCTCAAAAATTCGAAAAAGTGTGCAAAAATAGCAACAATTAGCGAAAATTTCTTATATTTCAAACAAGCCATAAAATTGATTAAAAGTCTCCAAAGGTTTTAAAAACTTTAAAGAATCAAAAAACAAATATTTTTTGTTTGCTTTTGAAAAAAACATGGTATTTCTTTAAAATGGAAAATACTGCTAAAAAAAAATGTACCCTTATTTAATGGAAATACCCTTTTTTACCCCTTTTTGTGACCCTTTTCAAAAATGTTCAACGGTTACCCTAATTTTATCATATTTTTGATGATTTTTCAGACCAAAATATGATTTGAACAATGTCGCCCCAAATGTATAATCAAGCAACAATTTGATATTCCACATACATATGAATTAAAATTTTTTAAATGACATAGTTAAATTTGAAACGTACAAATAAACCCGTCAATCAACATTTGTAATTTTGATTTCATAAGGTTCGTTTCAAATAATGTCGTCGTCGGATGATGATTTATTTTATTTTTTTTTATTTATTTTATTTTTTTAAATCAAAAAAACGAAAAACCAAATAAGTATTTATATTTTTTTCTCTTCCGTACATGACAACATACACAAAGCAATTAAAATTTTTTTGTCAATCACAACTGGAGACTATCAAATAATCACACAGAAAAAAATTAGCACCAGTAAACCCATTATCAAAAATAAAATCAGTTTTAATTAAAAATTTAATCAAGTGAATTAAACGTTTAATCAATTGAATTAAACGTTTAATCATGTGAATTAAACGTTTAATTGATATTATTAATTTGTTTACTGGTTCATATTAATATTGTCAATTAAACGTTTAGTACATTTGATTAAAAGTTTAATTCACTTGATTAAACGTTTAATTCAGTTGATTAAATTTTTGATTAAAACTGATTTTATTTTTGATTAATGCGTTTACTGGTGCAAATTTTTTTCTGTGCAGCCATCAAATAAAAAAATCAAAACTTTTTGATTTTCATCAAGCATTGCCGACAAAGCGTATGTGTACCCGAAAAAGAACGACGCACGCACACAACTATGTGATTGATGTATTTATTTGATAGTCTCCCGGGCGTTTAAAATTGTAGCTTGCAACAAATACTGTAACATCTGAAAGTAAACGACGGAAAAAAAATCATAATATTATAGCAGGGTCATGTCTGACATTCTAAAACAGCTTATATTCTAAAAATACCATCGCAAAAAACTAAAAACTATCAGGCATGTTCTACAAATCGAAATGAAGTGGAATTGAAACTGAATGAAATTTTAATTTCAATTATTTACAACATAACTGTAGTTTTTTCCTATTTTTAAGAGCTGTTCTTGTAAATATAAATGGTGCTTAAAGTATGAAGTATATAAAAAGGAATATTTTTATGAACTTTCTTTACATGCTCGTTTTCAAAACTTGTTCGGTTTTAAATCCACTTCATTTCGATTTACAGAACATACCCTTATATTTCCAACACCTAATGTGTAGAAATCGAATGACGCGTTGGCATCCACACCATTTTTTTTGTTATTCGGATTTCAAATAAATCAATATGGATTGTATTTCACAAAAAAATGTCGCCATGGCCTTGTTATCTGTCTTAAAATCTGCTATAAAAAGGGTATTCATACGAAGTTATCACTTAAACAGCCTTGAAATAAATAATTTATAAATAAATTTATAAATTTTCTTATGTACTCTGAAATTTTACTTTAATAATTTTTTAACATTCAGCTCTTGAACTTGTTGGTGAAAATTATCGCTCCTTTGTCACAGTTATGACATGTACCTTTTACACTTCAGGCATTATGCTACTTTCCATGGTAACCTATTTAGAGCGGGATTGGGTTAAGCTATCCTACTACACATCTGTGCCTTTCTATATATATTTCCTATACCTATTTGTAATGCCAGAATCACCAAGATGGTTGCTAATGCGGGGACGACTAGAAGAGGCTTTAAAGATTTTAGAAAGTATGGCACGAATAAATGGACATCAGTTTCCGGAAGCAGTCAAAATAAAACTAGAGGCACAAATATCACGAAATAAACTAAAAGAGAAAAAGAAAAACGTTAATGTAGGTCTTGCGGACTTATGCAGGTGAATGTAGTAGATCCTCTGCAATAATATATAGTAATTATAAGATATGACTATTTTCTTTCCAGAACACCAAATATGCGTTTAAAGACTATATTAATAACATTAAGTTGGTTTGCTAATGAAACCGTTTACTTGGGTTTAAGTTATTATGGTCCTTCCTTGGGCAACAACCAATATGTTAGCTTCTTTTTGTCGGCTGTTGTAGAAATTCCCAGCTACTTGGTATGTTGGTATTTAATGGATTGGTGGGGACGAAGATGGCCTTTAAGTTTGTCAATGATATTGGGGTAAATTTGTAAAATATTTTCCACTGACAAATAAAGTAATATTCTATTTATTACAGAGGCGTAGCATGTGTTATAACCGTTATGATACCCGATGAAGATGTCAATGAAACATTGATTTTATATTTGATCTCAAAAGCTTTACTTTCCGCTTCATTTTTAATTATATATCCCTTTGCTGGTGAATTATATCCCACACAGGTACGTGGTATTGGAATTGGTGTATCGAGTTATGTGGGAGGTTTAGGCCTTATAGTCATTCCCTTTGTAACATATTTGGTAAGTTTTTTTAATACAACTTTTTAGAATTTTTCTAAAATTACTTTGTGTTTTGGCAGGGTAAAGAAAATTTGAAATTGCCTTTAGTTATAATGGGATTTGTTTCAATGTTGGGCGGCATTACAAGCCTTAGATTGCCCGAAACTTTACATCATCGACTGCCGCAAACAATTGAGGAAGGAGAAGAATTTGGCAAAGACTGGACTCTGAAGGCCTGTCTTCACTGTGGTCCAGCCGAAACGTCCGCTTCTCAACCCTCATCTTATGAAAATCTAGATGTTTTTCACTCAAATACCGCCTCCGATGTTGAACTAGAAATGAATGCAACCACAAGTGGTAGGTGCTCAATGCGTCAACGACCCAAATCTATTATTGATGAACGTACACCTTTGGATGCTAATCGACCGTCTATGAAACGTTTAGTACGACAAATGAGTGTAATGGACACTCAGAAGACAGAAGATGGCACTATGCAGTTAACTCATTGGATATAAATAAATAGTTTATATTTGTAAGCCAACAAGCGGCTATTAAGATTTGTCAATCAGTATTGTGTGGTTTAGTTATAAAATTTCTGTTGTAAATTACTTGTTAGGTCTTAAATTACTATAATCACAAACATTTTACTTGAAAATTATACATTATAATAATAATTAAATTAAAAATATATAAATATAGTGCTTATGTATGTATCTGGAAGCTTAAATATAACTTAAATACTTGTTGAAAAAAAAAATTAGATCAATACGAAGTAAAAGCATCAACTATTCACTTAAGTTTAAAAGGTTTGAAACATTACGAATGAATACACATAAAAGTGACAGTTTTAGCAATATCGAGTGCTGCAATGTCTCTTCTCATTAAGCTTTCATTTACAATATTACGAGCTAGTGGGTTTCGAATGCAATTCAAGCCTTTTTAAGTATTTTACTGCATATTTCGCAATCATTGTTTTAACTAATGGAACATTGAGATCCTTGTGAATTTTTGAATTTTTAACATACCAAGGGGCAGCTGTGATTATTCTAAAATGTTAATTTTGGCGCCTTTTTTTCGATATTAGAGGCAAAGGCAGTGCCCAATAGCTGAATACCATATCACCATATTTGCTTAAAGATGGAGTTGTATAGTAGAAGTTCGCAGTCGAGACTAAGGATAGAGTTTCTTCCAATAAGCCAATGAATTCGGATGGCTTTTAGTTTCATTTAAGTTAGCTTTGCCTCTATATGGCTTTTCCACGTTAAACGGTGATCTAAATGAAATGATCTATGAATATTTTACATGCGAATTTTGAGGTATTATTTATTTTAATGGGGGCATGATTCCCGACGCAAGGTGAATGTTATATGTACGCATTTTTGCTCATTGACTTTTATCCTCCATTGTTTTAACCATATTTCTAGTTGAAATTTTTTTCTGTTTGAAATCCTGTAAGTAACGGGATGCTCATGACAGTTTTCGTGCACGCTTAGAAAAGCTGTATCGTCCGCAAATGTTAAAGTTTGGGTGTAGTTATTTGTTGGCATGTCCGAAGTATAAATAAAGTATAATAGAGGGCCCAGGATGCTGCCTTGTGGGACTCCAGCGCCAATTGACTGAGGTGTTCTTAAGTTCAACTTCAATTTATTATTTCCTTCTTTAATAATAAATAGACGAACGGCTAAGTAGCTTTCGAATAGCTTGTGTGTGTTTACTGGTAGTTTTTAGCTTCAATTTATGTAATAAGCCTTCATTCCAGACTTTATCGAAAGCTTGAGAAACATCGATGAAGAGAGTTGGACAAATAAATGCCAGTGTATGTATCAAATGTGAAAAACTGGGAATTTAGCACGTCATACGAAAATCGTATTAATAATAAATTTTGTATTCCCGAAAATAACTTTGATAATATTTTCTTTCTTCAAAGGCTTTTCTTATGACGTTTAATATTCTATGGGCTTGTTCAATTGTGCTGTGTTCTATTCTTAAGCCGAAATGGTGGTAATACATCTATTTTCATTTTAAATTTGGGTTAATTTTGATGCTAACAGCTTCTCAAACAGCTTTGATATATCATAAAGTAGGCGTATAGGCCTATATGACTTAGCTTTTGTATGATCCTTTCCTGGTTTAGGTATCATGGTAACTAAGGAAACCTTCCACTTTTGAGGATAGTATTCAACACGTAATATAGCATTAAAAATTAGAGGAATTATTTTCTTTGCTATTCTGGGTAGTTCCAAAAGCATTTTGTTCCTGATCTTATCAATCTTGGGGTTTAAATCACAAATATCCTTTTCGATTTCTCTTATGTCAAATCTTATCAGCTGGTCTAACAGCAACAGGTGGTAACTCGACCGCAATATCGTAAGATATATTTGGGGTATATACGTTTTTTTAAATGATTAACAAACAGATTTCCTTTTTCAATATCATTTCTTGCCCAACTACGTCGCTAAGTAACCAGTCTTAGATACAATTCTTTTGGGGTTCATTATAGTAACAATTGTAGTTGTGTGGTCGGAAGACAATTATAAGGAAGCTTCAAAATTAATCGTTTCTAGAGGGATGATTTTTACGACGACGAAATCGATGACATCTAGAATTTTTTGATGATCAGTAGGCCAATATGTTGGTTGTCCGCTCGCTTCAACATTTATATCCGTTTTAGAAATTGTATTAAATAAAACACGAAACTTTGGTGCTATAAGTCGTGACCCCCAGAAGGTATGTTAAGCGTTATAATCGCCAGCGCCCAGGAAACAGGGTCCAATGATTCAAAACTAGGTTTCTATTTAATTTGTATTTGTATTTATTAAATATGATTTTCTAACACAACAAGACACAATATCTTATAAATTACAGTATTAGAATCTGAAAAGTTAACCATACATTGATTTATTTAAATTTAAATAATTATAAAATAAAATAATGAAAAATAAATAAAAATTAACTAAATAAATAAATTAATCAATAAATAAATAAAAAAAAAAAAACAAAAGTAAAAAATAACGTTTTTTTAAAAAAAAAAAAAAAATTTAAGAAAGATGTTCTTTAAGTAATTTTCTGAACCTCATTGCGTTGCTAGTGGTCTGCAAATTATCAGGGAGTTCATTCCAGAGACGGATGCTAAGAATAAAGAACTGACATTCAGAAGCGTGGCTACGATATCTAAATTGAATCAACAATTTACCTCTTGGTGATCTTGCAAATCGCAAGCGATCAAAGAGATACTTTGGTTCCTTTGTCATTATAATTTTATAAAGAAATATTAAGTTTTTGAAAATTAGGAAGTTATCAAATGTAATATTGAATATACGAATCGAGAATTGTGACACATGATCAAATTTTCTCAGTCCGAAAACGTATCTTACGATGTTGTTAAAAGTTGTTTTAAGTTTCCTCATATCCCCTGAGTTACAACCAGCAAATATTTCGGATGAATATAAAAGCGTTGGTAATAAATACGTTTTCGCAAGTAATAATCTAACTTTCGGCGGAGTAAAGTATTGAGTTACCCATAAGTCTCGTAGCATGCCGTAGGTTCTACCACAGGCTTGTGTTATATGATCTGACCAAGTTAAACGCTTATTAAATATAACACCTAAATTCCTAGCCTTACTTACAATGTCAATTTTTGACCCTCCCAAGAAAATATTCACCTCATCCTCTATCCCCAATATGTTCTTGCCCATGACTAAGCATTTAGATTTCCCCGGATTAAGTCTTAAGCCATTTGCCGAAGCCCAGACGAAAATATTATTCAGATCATAATTCAACTCACGCACCTTAGACAAAAATAGCTCCCTGGTACTACTTAGATACAGCTGAACGTCGTCAGCATACATCTGTACATTGCAAAAACGGATTTGTTGGGGAAGATCATTTGAATATAGCGAATAAAGTAGGGGTCCGAGTATGGAACCCTGTGGAACACCTCTTGTGACCCGTAACGGATTTGAAATATATTCACCGTTGGTGACGGATTGAGATCTGTTTGTAAGGTACGACAACATCAGCCTCACAGCAAGTATGGAGAAATTAAACATTTTTGATAATTCCTTAACGCAAATGTTCATTGCTTGGAGATAATCTTCACGGTGATCTCGAGCTCTATCTCACAACACATCATGACATCAATTTGTTTATTTTTAAAAAGTATTCTAATTCATTTTTATGTTGGCGGATGCCGTTTGCGTTCCAAAAACAAATTGTTAAACAGTTAATGGCTTGTTGAATCAAAATCGCCCAAAAAATATTTAACTGCAAATTAAATTATTGTCGATAAATGGCTTTGCATTTTTAATGTATTTTACTTGTAGATTTGTAACTTGTAGTTTTGAGATACAGGTTCCAGGAGTAGAATATGAATACAAATCTGTAGATATTGTAGCGCATAGTACCGTACACCATCCTGTGGAATTCCTAAATACATTAAGCCTAGTGGCTCAACCGTCTCACACACTTATCGTCAAAGTAGGAGCGAATGTGGCTACTCAGAGTAATGGGCGCATGAAAGCCATACATCAAAACGTTATAAAGTCCATTTTATTTATTGGCTACGCTCTAGGTAAATCGTTGTATATACAACGGATACCACTAAAAACGGATGTAATTCAGTACCCAAGTACACCTTAAGGGTGTCTTTGAAAACAGCAGGAATTAATAAAAGAGGGGATTGCCTCTCACAGAGCTATCACACCTTTCAACCTGATCGTGTTAACCTCTAACTTGGTGTATAAAGAGGTACTTTAAGTACAACATAAATATATATGTAGATTCAAAAAATATAACAGAAAAAAATTTTTATTTTTTTATAATTAGAACTCTTTGGAGGCCCAGCATTGTACACCTTTAAAAATAAGAAGGCTACTTACTCAAACTTATCTGATGCCCGTTTTTACTATATGGTTGTAAATGTGATACAATTAGTAAAGCAAAATTGAAAGTTGCATTTTTAATAATAATAATAATATCAATATGGATATATTTCCTATCGATATTTTCGATATTTTAAGACTATCGATAGTATCGATAGTACTATCGATAGTATTGATAGTACTTTCGATATTTTCTCAGCACTAGAAACAACGAATCAATTTGGCTGATTTTTAATACCTTTTGTATATAAAAAGTATTTGAGCCAAATTTGGTCCTCCTAGCTCATTTGGTATGGGCGCTAATCAGGGTTGCCGTTGAGAATTTCGAAAAAGGGTAAAAAAAGAGTATTTAAGAAAAAAAGGCGTATTTTAAAGTAAAATAGTGTCAACTTTATTAGAATGTATTAATTAAATACATTAAACTAAAATAAAAACAAGTAAGAGTGCTATATTCGGCTGTGCCGAATCTTTAATACCCTCCACCGACTGTTCGAATATTTCAGGAGGGATATCTATATGATGTCTATTTATTATTAATTTATCTTAATAAAAACAGACATCAGCATTAAAATTGGTTGGTTTGAGGTTTAGATCTATATTAAATTATTTAGCAATTTAAACTAGCTTGAGTAACAGTTTCAATTCAAATTTTGTTATGATAGCATTATTTTTTATGGTTTTAGGCGTACTAAATAAACTGTTTTCCGGTAGTAGGGTTTATATGGGGCCTAAGGTAAATTATGGACCGATCTTCACGAAATTTCACAGTGTTATTTCTAGTCCTAAAAAACTGTGACTTACCAAATTTTGTTATGATAGCATTATTTTTATCGGTTTTAGGCGTACTAAACTGTTTTCAGGGAGGCCTAGGGTGAATTATGGACGGATCTTCACGAAATTTTACAGCGAGATTTCCAGTCGAATAAAACAAATTTTTGCAAAATCTTATCTCATTCCGTGCCTTGTTCCACCATTTATGTTATTTTTTGTAACAAAATTAACATTTTTTTAGGTGGTGGTTCCACATTTTGAATCATAGCTCTGGTCCTACTGCTGAATTTCAATCCCAAACTGCTTAGGATAACTACAAGCAATTTGGCACCAAGTTTGTTCATTTCTTTTGAGTTGTTCGAAAGTGAACGTGTTTTTAACAGACGGACATGGCTAAATCGACTAAGAATCACTCAAGGACCCACAATATACTATATACTTTATGGGGTCTGAGATGAATAATAAAAAAGTTTCACACGGAATGACAAACTTAATATACCCTCTTCACAACTAATTGTGGTGGAGGGTATAAAAAGCATCCAGCTGATGGGTGCTTTTAAACCCTGCATGTAAGCATGTATTTAAAATAAAAAATAAACCATTTTTTCAAACCAAAAAATACATTAGATACCTAAAACTAATTAACAAAACAATTGTTTCCTTTCATAAATATCAGATTTTTGAATGTAGCATCAGGTCCTGATGAGCACAAACTTGTATTAAATTTTATGAATACTCTTTTTATATTTGGATAGCTGTCAGAAGTGATAATGTCTTTGCTCTTGTCACTGAGGGAACTGACAAATTCCAACTCCTATCATTCCTTTCTACGAAAACAACAAAATAATCGTCTTCTTTACTGATGCTTCTACTTCTGATAGTTCCATATTCTTATAGTTACGTTTTTTAGCGATTCTAGTTTTTTGTAGATCAAAATGCAAAGAACCACCAATAAACTGACAAAATATATTTTGTAAACCTTGACACATATACAGAAGGTAGTTCCACTCTCTCTTTTTATCACCATATTAATTATCAAAATTATCAAAATTTGTGCTACCATATTTCATTAAATAATCCAATTTTCCTGTTTTTGTTTTATTTATTTTTTGAAGTTTAAAAAAAAATTAATATTAATTTACAAAAGATTGAATAAAATTTATATTAAAAGGCTTTAAATATTTTCGTCAATAAAAAAAAAATTTAAAAAACATATACATACATACATACATATTTAATAAGAAAAAAAACTGCAGCTTCAAGAAATATGGATTTATAAACTTTAAACATTTAAACTAACACAAGCCTTTTAAAAATGGTGCAAATCGGGTTATAATTTCAATATAAATCATCCTTCCAAATTTTTTTTAAAGCTTCTTTTTTTATTTGAAAGTACAATCCTTCCGGAAAGTCTGGGATCACACTTTGAAAGTTTTCTTTCAGAAAGTCTGAGTTTATGGGTAAGAGAGGAGAGAAAAAATCATGTTCTCTTTCCCTCTCACCAATTAACTCAGACTTTCTGAAAGAAAACTTTCATAATGTGAGCCCAGACTTAATAATAGAAAATAATTTCACTCAAATGGCTGCTTCAGCTGGCCATGCAGTAGTCTACACGATCGGTCCAATTTTTAAGCACATTATCGATTGTGTGCAGCTGTATTTCACCAATGGCTCACGAATATTGTCCTTTAAAGCGTCAATTGTCTCTGGCTTGTCGGCGTAAAACTTATCTTTGACGGCACCCCACAAATAATGGTCTAACGGTGTCAAATCGCAGCTCCGAGGTGGCCAAACGACATCAGCTCTGCGGCTGATAATACGATCTTCAAAAACAGGGCGCAAAACATCGAGTGTAGCTTCCGCTGTGTGCCACGTATCGCCGTCCTGTTGAAACAAATCTTGCCAATATCCTCCTCTTAAATTTTTGTGAACAAAAATTCGTTCAACATGGCCCGATAACGATCGCCATTGACTGTAACGGCCACTCCTTGCTCGTTTTCGAAGAAAAATGGCCCAATTATGCCTCTGGACCAAAATCCGCACCAAACAGTGATTCGTTTTGGGTGCGTCGGCTTTGCAATGTATGCGTGCGGGTTTTCTGTGCCCCAAATGCGACAATTTTGCTTGTTTACATATCCGCCAAGATCAAAATAAGCTTCATCTGAAAAGACGATTTTTTTGGCAAAATCGGCATTTTCTTTAAGTCGATCGCAGGCCCACTTACCGAAACGAAAACGCATATTTCCCAGCTTTGTTCAAGCGTATACACAACCATATTCGTTCAGCAGAAGGATAAAACCACAGAATATACAGAACTGACACGAGACGGAAGATTTTGCCTTTTTTTTTGTCTCTTTCTAAGAAAGCTGCCCTTTTGCATTTTTTGTTTTGATTACGCAATTCGTGTTGATAGTAGCGGCCTGTTTTTGCACATTGCCACTTTACTACCAAAAAACATTTTCTTTCTCTTTCTTCGAAAGCTGCCCTCGCAACTGATTTGGGCCTTTTTCACACGTCACTTTTTACAGTTCTGTGTATTCTGTGGATAAAACTAATTATCTGTCAAATCAGACATGAGCTAAGTGTTACCATTCACTAAATAAGCACTAGTTGAAAAAAAACGTTAGATGGCGGACCCGTTATGTTTTATAAAATACCACTCCTAAAAATTTAAGTTTATAGATTCCTTATAAATGTATTGGTATATATAATGGTAGCGATAAACAATTTGGACATGAGAAATTTTGTAATAGCTACAATGTCATGGCAAAATGTTATGGTGGTAGGTTTAGAATTAATCATAAAACCGCTTTTAGACGAAAAAAATCTCATATAGATGGCATAAAGAACTCTTCGCCCTTTTCGTGGTTTGCGAATTTAAAATACGCCTCCGACTGTTTGGTAGTAGAAAAAAGTTCACATTTTCTTTAATCTATTACCGAACAGTCGCAGGCGTATTTTAAATTCGCCAATTACGATAAAGGTGCTATATGAATCGTACATAATTTTGTTTCGTTAGGTCCATGATTGCCCAATATGATAACTCTCGAATTTTTGTGTGACATATGTGAGGCAATACTATAACAATACAAAAACTACAGAAATAACAAAAGATTATTGTATTACATTCGTCTTTGCCAAGTACACATTCTTACTTGTTTAAAATTTATTTAGTAATGATAAGCCCAATTAAACTAAAATCTAAATAAAATATGGATAATATGTTATACAAGTTACACATTTTAACTAATAATTTCCAAAAAGAAATTTATTGTATTTTTATATATGTGGCAACGCTTTTTTATGTTAACAAAAAAAACTAACTTCAAATAATTCCGATAAGCTTAAAAAAAATATTATGAGAGAGAAGTGAAACTACCTTGTATTTTTGTATCATGTTTAGAGTTTTTTTTTCCCCCCGGAGTTTTTCGATTCTCGGGAAAACGAGAAATTTTTTTTAATTTCCCGGGATCCCGGGATCCCGGGATCCCGCTCCATATAAATAATACAAAGTAAATTTGTTTTAAATGAATGAAAAAAACTTTTTTTTTTAAAAAGCGTAAGGGAACTTGTTTACAAAGTAAGAAATGCCTAAATACTACAAAAATTATTTAAAGGTTGAAAGAGGAACTTGAATTATTATTACCTTACGCTTTTATATGTAAATTTCGTATCATTATGCTCTAGATACAAGATAAAAAGATAACATAAACATAACAATTTAATTCATAAAAAAATAATAAAAACAAACAAGAATTGTGGTACTCAAGTTATGAGATAAAAAAGTAAATTCATAAAATAGATAAAATATTTTAAATAAATATGTTAACATTTTTTAACAGCTTAGGCAATAACATTAAGACACACTCAATGCGTTTAGAAATTCGGCAAAGGGTATATTTCCTATTTAATTTTTTTATTACCATGTTTCCGAAAAATTTCGTTCACTTTTTTACCGAGATTGGACAAATAGTTTAAAGTGCAAAAGTTTAAAATTGTTGCATATTTCCAATTCACAATCCGAAGTAATTTTTCTTTTTTATTAACAACGTCTATATCAGTCAAATGCAGTGTTGCCAAAACTTGGAGACCAAAAACGGCTAAATTTACGGGGAAAAATAGCTAAAAATGGGCTAAAAAATGGCTAAAAGCTTTTTTAAATAAAAACACATTAATATTCAATAACACAACAGAAATAATTCATTTAAAGTTGTTTACGATGAAATTGTTAGTTAAGATCAATTTCTTAAATAAGAATAAACGTTATTTAATATTCTGAAAGATATTTAAAAAATAAAATCATCGATAAATTTTATGTCGTTATTGTTCATCTCATAGGAATCACTCGTGCCTATTATGTAGTTTTAAATAATTTGAAGGTAAATAAAAATCACGACAACATTTACCCAACCTTTTGATTCCAGATCTAAAATAAAAAACAAGTAAGAAAATATAGTCGGTCAACCCCGACTACATGATACCCTACACCTAATTTGAACCTGTGTACCAAATTTTATTAAATGATCTGCAAATTTGCGATATGTACTTTACGCACAAGGCCGTCCATGTAGGCCAGCCAGCCGGACAAACATCGTTAATTCGACTCAGAAAGTGGTTCTGAGTCAATCGGTTTACGAAAATGTGGGCTTAGGACCAATATTTTAAGGTGTTACAAACATCAGCACAAACGCATAGTACCCTCTCCACTATTGTGGTGTTGGTATAAATATTTCATTGATAAAATCGTATTAGCGGTTGCTAAATGTAACCTATTTCTGAAATTACTTTTAACGATGTTTACTTCAGCATTAGACCATGGAAGTGAGAACAACTTTATAGTAAATTCTGAAATTTCTAAAAAAATTTGTTGCCGCCGCATCTCTTTATTGAAATACTTGCAACCAGAAAGAAACACCGATGTTTGTGTTGATCCGTTTTATAAATTTAATATTGTAATAATGTTCCTTTATTTTGAAAGATGTTTCATCATCATCGTTTATAGCGATTTTCAACATTTGTAAAAGTTGTGATTTCAATTGAAGCCGTTTTAATTATTTAAAATGTTTATTTTGCTTTTATATATTTTTATAATAAAATAAAAATTATTCTTTTAAAAGAAACACGGCAAGAAAAATGTTATGGCTAAACCAGTTGAAAAATGGCTAAACAAATGGCTAATGGCTAAATGCATTTTTTAATGGCAAAACAGGGTGAAAATGGCTAAATCTAGCCACTAAATGGCTAAATTGGCAACACTGGTCAAATGTATGTCAAGGTTGATACAAAAAATAGCATCAAACGGACTTCTTCTTACAAGATCCACCTGTAATCTTTAGGACAATGTGTTTTAAAATTGTATGTTGTAGTATCTTACACGAGTCACCTTATAAACATATCGTCATATCTCAAATTTTTTTTAATTTTAAGTTAATTAAGCAAAGTGTTCCTTCATACTTTCTCGTAACAAAAAATCGGTATTTTTGGAGATATGACTTTGTTGCAATAAAGTAGCGATATTTTTGGATATCTCCTATTTTTAAGACTTGTCCATGGACAATTAAAATTTACTGCCTGCATCTTTTTTTGAATTTATGTTCTTTATTAACTCTTCACTTTACAAAATTTATTAATTATCAACTGTTGCACGGCAGATTCTGCTTTTAGTAGATTTATTGCGTCAGTAGACATTGCTTTCGAATCGAGAAATAACTCGATCACGACTGCCAGAATTAGGCCCCTGGGGTCTAACCACCGCATAGATATCGATTTAACTATCGTACCGAGTAAACTATCGTATTTTTCTGCATACGATAGAAACTGACGTATCGAATGAAAACTCGAAAGATCTAATATCTTTTGTTACTCGATATCGAATGCAATCACCTCAAATTACGATAAATTTCATTCGATATACATACATAGTCTCATAATACCATAATAAAAAATTTCGATCAATTTTGCTCGATATCGTATGCAATGATTAGACCGACCATCAGCGTTTTTGAAGACATATGGGCCGGTCCATAAAGCGCACCAAACAGAAATTGTCTGTGGATGTAATGGTGTTTCGGAGAAAGCGTGTGGATTGTTTTCACTTCAAAACCGACAATATTAAAAATCAATATCAATTCGCGCTTTAACAATTTGCACGCGTTGGCCTTGTGTAAGTCGATTCATAATGAAATTTTAAAGCAAACTTAACAAAAAGCAACTATCAGCTTTAAAATGGGTGCTCAAATAAAGCAGTGATGCCAACTCAAAGTTGCGACACACGCCCTTTAGGTAAGGTAAGGTTCAATAGCAGTCCCTTTGTGGTACCCTTAGGCAGTGTCAACCGGACTATTCCCCATAGGTCACTGCAGCCTCAAACCACCCCGACTCCATGCAGAACAGAGAGATCGATTTCAGTCCTACATGCCTAAACCTTATGTCCCCTAGACCGGGGCATTGACAGTTAAAATGAGACACCGTCTCTTCCTCCTCCACATAATGACAACTTCTACAGTAGTCATTGTAATCAAGACCCATCCTTCAAGCATGAGTCCCCATCACCCAGTAGCCCGTAATGACCGATATCACTGTCCTCATCTGGTCCCTACCGAGACCAAGTAGCACGCGCGTTTTCTCCGCGTCATAGAGTCCTGGCTATCAAGCAGTTATGCTCCCGCTGCCATCTCCCCTTTGCCCTTC
Source organism: Pollenia labialis (assembly GCA_949318255.1). NCBI lineage: Eukaryota > Metazoa > Arthropoda > Insecta > Diptera > Polleniidae > Pollenia > Pollenia labialis. Next base: position 124,836,380 of record OX439141.1, read on the forward strand.
TGTACGACTCTCGTCTGATGAGTCTTGCAGCGGGCCTTGAAATGCCAATCAGGCCGTTGACGAACATGTTGTCCAATAGGCAGCCCCGTTTGGCCAGACCATACGCAGTTTACACACACCCTTTACAAGTAAGTTTATTTGATAAATGCAACACGAATTAATTGCACATTATTTTCTAACAAAATATATTTAATGGTTTTCTTTGAAAATTGTTTGAAGAATTCCAATGCATGTTTTTCTGACATTTTTATAGTTTTAATTTTACAAATTTTTTAGCTTCTATAAAATTATATTTTTGTAAGTTACGCCTTTTTGCATTTTAGCTAACGATATGTGATATAAATATAAGTATAACAAACTTGTTCCCACCATATCTGGGGTCTTCGGAAAATTAGTTTCAATAAAAAGATAGTAGGAAAAACAGACAAATGAACATCGTAAAATCAACTTGCTACTCATAAGGCTCAAGAATAAAAATATGTATGTATGTACATAACGTTACCTTAAACGCTGAAGACCCATACCAATCAAAAATTAAAAATCGACTTTTTCATTGACTCTGATGTATTGCATCAACGGAAATGTCTACAAAAAATTTTGAAACCTTTCGACCAAAATTTGCGAAAAAAAGGCCCTATCTACAAAAGATTATACGGTTAACGCTAAAAGGCCTAACTAACAGTTTGCATAATGTGCAACATTGTTAATTGTCAAAACAACTGGCAGGTTTTATAAGAAAAATAAATTATAAGCATTTCAAGGCGATTTATCAATTTATAATTTTAAAAGGTTTTTGCTTCTCCTGTAAAATTTTCAAAATGTTAGATAGGGCCTTGCGTTTTAGGTGACGATATAGGGTCTAAGATCAATATTGTAGAAATTACAAACGCAATGACAAACTTATCTATACCCATTCTACCATATCTGGCAATAATTTCGGCTTATTAGGAAAGTGAAGTAGAAATGCAATCCATTATCGTAAAGTCATTTTTTGTAAAAATCACCTTATTGAGTTTTCTCAGATCACTTTTGATGATTTGATTGAAAAAGGATTCATATTTATTATAGATCAGAAAATTGTACATATCACATATTTCCAAAACTTTTCGATGCCCGTCTTTTACAAAATATCTATTTGTCGCTCTGGGAAAGCAAGTTCAAAAGCTCTCCGTTCTAGTAAGAGATTTTCACAAATTACCGTTAAAGCTGAATTGACGGCAAGCGATGACTCAAAGAAATTTAACAATTTCTTAGGTGCCTGCCATATTAACAATTTTATTAGAATGCTATCACAAATTCAAAAAAAAAATTGCCAAATGTATACAGTTTTCCAACATTACTCAAAAGTCACTACATTTTAATGATTTCAAAAATTCTGTACTTTTTCCACTACTGCCATTTTTTTAATAGAAACCCCCGAATAGGGATTTCTGACTACGTATAAAATCACTGAACAACATAGACAAGTATTTGTGCGAAATATTGTTTTTGCATTTTTGCTTTTTCGCAAGGGAGCAACTTGTGACGTGAACAACCTTATTATGAATAAAAATAACATATTTTCCTTCGTTTAATAGCACTATAATTGGAAAAATGAACAGGAGTAAAAGGAAAAAACTCTTTCTACTCTTTCAGTTGAGTTGTAATTAAGACAACTGGTTGTGAACTGTTGTAATTTTTGTTATGTTTTTGTTCACCGAAATATAGCAAAGTTGTAAACCAGAATACAAAAATGAAGAAATTACAACTCAACTGAGTTGAGTTGTAAACCGTAATAGGGGCCTTAATGCGGGTACTTATTTTCGGCTTCAATTCATTCTATAGTCTGTTAAACCGAGTTTACATACTTTGTTATATGAAGTTTATTTTAATTTTTCTATTTTGTTTGGAACCTTTTAATAGATTACTTTTAATTGTCTTTTTGCATTATGATTTTCGGGATCATGATTTTTTTAATTATTTATTTTATTTAATTTAAAAACCAAACGCTTATTTAATTTACCATAATAAAATAATCATTTGTTTTATAATTTAATTGATTTGTTATTGTTAAACGTTCATTTCTTATAGTTAATTAATAAATCAAATACACACACACACTAATTTATTTAATCTATACAATTCTTTTTTTATTAATTTTACTGTTTATTAAATATAGTTTAAATACTTTAAACTAATTTCCATATGAAATTATTTCTTTTACAATGAGGACAATAGAACAACATAAATCATCGGAAGAAAATACAATGTTTTATTAACTGTTAAATAGTTAAAGAAACAAGAAAAAAACTGAAGAGCTGACAGTGTTAAAACAAAATATTTTACTTGTAAATCAATATGTATTAGTTTTTTCTCATTTTATCGAAATCAAATTATTTAGTGGTTTTAAATTACTTGGTAAGTAAAATAATATTTAAAGAATAAAATTGTCAACTACAAAATTACGTGATAATTATGTTATAAAGAATACAATGATACAAAAAAGGAGAAATAGATCTGCATAACTATGGTGTTCATTTATGAAAGGGGCGGTTATTTTACACGGAATGTAAAAAGCCACATGCGCATGTGGTTCTGACGTCACTACAAAGCCACAATAGCAAGTTCGTTTTGTGTGATGACGACTTTTTACATTCCGTGTACTGTAGGCTTAATTTTAGTTGATATTGTTAATGTTGAAATGTATTCTTTATTTCCTTTGTTTCCTTAAATGTATATAAAAATATTGACTCAATTATAAGCTTCAAATATTGATTGTAAAATGGAACTTAAATTAAAAATAGAAGATTTCACTTTTAAAAAAATGGTTTAATATGAGGCTATCAGCGCAGAAGTGGTGTAACCCACAATTTAATTTGGTTACGGTTCTGGTGTAAGATATGTTTTTGCACTGTTCGTTACAGTGCAATAGTCAAGTAAACCAACTGTTTATACCTAAAACAGATGGCGCTAGAAACATAGTTTTTGCACGGCCCGTTACAACCAAGTACTGTAGTGCAAGAGTTGTGTTAACTCCTAATTATCTCATTAAAACTTGTATGGGGTTACACCACTTCTGCGCTGATAGCCTCATATAAAAGAAAAGATAAAAAGTAAATTTTAAAATAATGGTTGTTTTATTAATAAAGAGATATCGGTTATTGCGCGTTTATTCCCTTAAAGATATGTGTATGTGTAACTTTTAATCCTTTTTTAAAACTACTGTATAACATCTGGCCTAGTTGTGGTTGTAGTTTTATAATTTATATTTGTTAATACCTGGTAATTTCGTATGACACACATATCTTGATATAATTTCTTCTTTCTTTTATTAAAAAAGTTTTCTAAAGACAAAATATTAAATCACAACTTAATTATAAGTGTATGTTAATATTACTAAGGTTTAGATCCTTAAGATTATATTAGTATAACATAAATAGCTAAAAAGCTATAAAGTAAAGCAATACTAGCATTTTATTTAATCCACCTTGACAACACTGTAAATTTTGCGTATAAACCAGAAACAGGCAAAGAAACCAATTGAGCCGGTCAACAAAAAGAACAAAAATACCATTATCGAAGTGTATCCAAAGTATAAAAATGTTGAGGCCGCATCTTTTATCGAAAGTTTTGTTACGAAGTAATGGCAACAGTATATAAATAGATAGACGGCCGTAAAACCAGATGTCAAAAATGATCGCCACCACCAGTGATAATCTTCCGCACACAGATGGAAATAGCACAATAGAATGGTGGTCTCCGAACAAGTTATAACCAAAATAACAAAGACCAAGAATAGAAAACCAAACATGTAGTACATTTGATTTGACCAAATCGATGAAAGGATGAAAAACAATTGAATGAAAATACAACCGAATGGTAAAACGCCACCCATAACAATGCCGGGCACGGGTTGTGTGTAAATCGACTGATCGGGTATTTGACGGGGAATTTGATTTGTACGTACGGGATGTTCAAGAGACTAAGAAAGGGAGAAATAAAAAAGTTTATTAAATTCAAATTTTAGGATATACATACATATGTATAGTTTTGCGAAAACCTGTTCACAAACATTTTGTGGAAATTTTGCAAAGTATTAAAACAAATTTTATATAAAAATTCAATGCAAAAACTTTTGCTAAAGATTTTTTAATTAAAAATAAATTTTACCGAACTGATTTTGATTAAAGTAATTTAACAAAATTATAAAAAAAAATTTGTTCACAAAAAAAAATTATAAAAATTGTTCGCTAAAAAATCTCAAAACTTTTTTTGTGGGATCACTTGCTAATTTGATACTGAAATTAAAATTTCACAGTATAAACTTACCCTCTTTCGGAAACCAAAGTATGCTCCTACAAATGTCAAGGGTACAGAGACACCAAACCACAAAGCCAACAAAGCAATTAATGTACTAAATGGTACAGCACCTGAAGACTGTTCGCCCCAGAGAACAAGATTCATTACGAAAAATAAGCAAAATACGACACTAAAAACAAAACAAAAAAAAATAAATCAACCAACCCATTATTAAAATAAATAAAAATAAAGTTACATTCTCCACTTACCCAGGGCATACCATAGATGTTAAGATCACGTTGCTCTTCCATTTTATGCCACCAAAACTCTTGTAAATACGAGCGGATACATAACCAGCTGGTGTACCCAAAGCTACATACAAAACCATCGAACATGTCATCAAAGCACCTCTATTAGCAGGCGATAAGAAACCCAAACAGGCAAAAGCCAAAGTAATCAAAGTCATGCAAAATACTTGTACGCCAGAACCCAAAAATACCGATAATAACATGCCTTTGCGTGGTGGCCGAAATACATCACCATGTACCAATTTCCAGCCGAATTCCTCTTGAGCATCTTCGCCACTTTCCATTTGATTATAGCGAGCAATATCCTTATGCAAAGTACGCAACATAATCATGGCTACCATACCCGATAAGAAAAGAACAATAACTAAAGAATTCAAAATAGAGAACCATTGAATGTTAGTGTGAGGCATAGATTCTAATATATAATCCCATCTGGATGACCATTTAACAGCATCATTACGCACAAATTCCACGCTGTAGGTATAAATTATCGACAATTTTTCACCAGGTTTTAAGGGACTGCCCTTGATTGCCAAAGGATCAGTATTTTTACAGTCTAATTTATTGACATCGAGATGATTGATAGAGCTTGGTGTTACTTTAACCGAAATAATACGACCACCATTAGCACGAAAACCAACACCCCACTCTTCAGTTTGTCCACTGTGATAAGTTATTTTTAAATCGACATGATTGAAGGGATAGTAGAAGCCACGTTTATTATAGTTTGGATTAATAAGACAACCAGCATCATTGTCACTGCGCACCATGCAACCCATAGGAAAACCAGTACTACAATATTGTTTGCTATTTTCCAAAGGATAACACCAAGTCACAGGCATATTATCAACAATCCAGTGATGTTGATAATTAAGGCTAATGCCTTTCTTGAGGACCATCATGCGTCTATCGCTGTTCGAATCGTCACCGATATAGTTTTTGGTGCAAACCTGGAAAGTTTTGATTGAGGAAGGTTTTATGTACATATTATTTTGAGGTATATTTAATACCCTTTAATATAAAAACTTTTATATCGAATAATGCTTATGGTTCAAATTAATTTTAATTCGAAAAAAGAATTAAAAAATAGTTTTGCGGATTACAGTTTTTTAGAAATTATCTTATATGAAAGTAAATTTATAGTTTAAATTTCCACTTTCTATTTTATTTACATTGTTGCCAAAAAAAACGTCAATGTCAAAAACTTAAATTATTTTATTTTTTTTTTCATTTTTCTAACAAAAAGTGGTTTTAAGCGGTGTTTAGAAAACTTGACAAAAAAAGCAGGAAATTTACTTAGTATATGAGAGTTGTTATTTCGAAAATTCTAAAATTTAATGGCCTGTGGCCGTATTCTGTAATTCGCTAAAGTTAAATCTCTATCGCTAATGATCTAAAAAGTTGATTTAGCGATTTTTGGCTACGAATGCAATACTGTAAAGTGCATTGCTAAATTTAGCAATGACATAAAACTTTAATTCGCCGCAATTTCAGCTTTTAATTTCGTCGCTAAAATTTTTCAATTTTGTATTCTCTAAGGCATTTTAGCGATCGAGATTTAGATTTAGCTTTAGCTAATACGGCTGCTGTTCATCGATTTCGAACGCACACTTCGTTCGCTTAACTTAATGAAAACAAATACAATCGGACTTTTTGTGTTAGGCGTTGTAGTTAACGAGTGATTTCCGTAATTTGGTATAAAATCTGCAATATTTTAAAAGAAAACTGAAGGTAAAAATGCACAGGCCAAATAAACGTTGATGGGTTTTTCCGGCGAAAAGTCTACTTTTTGCGAGAGGCTCGCAAGCAAACAGAATACGATTGCAAAGTGATCAAAAAAGGATTCCTAAGCAATTAAGAGAGTGATTAAAAAATGATTTCAAATATTATCAAAAACTATGCAATTTACGATTGAAAAATGAGACAAAAACGATTCAATAATGATTAGAAAAACTAACATTAAAATGATCAAAAAGGAATCAGAAAATTGTATCACAAATGATTCATTCAGGTGATTCATGGGTAGGGTACCATTTTCTCACAACGAGAGTATCATTTATGATTGATAAATGAGCTCATATACGGGTATTTTGCCCTTAAAGCTGATTCCTAAATGATCAGATTATGATACAAAATGCTACCTGGGAAGTATTGAAAATACATATGTATGTATTCTGCTCGCACAATGGTGAAGGGTATAAAAGATTCGGCACAGCCGAATATAGCACTCTGACTTGTTTAATTTGTTTTTGTTTAAAAATTAAATTAAGCGAACGAAGTCTTCGTTCGGAAATAGATGAACAGGCAGCAAAAAATGTAAATATGTACATATGTACTGAAAAACTTTAATTAGAGAAAACAAATATGTACGTAGCTGCCAATAATTATCTGTTGGGTATATTTTAAACATTTCATATAAAATATAAAAGACACGTACATATCTTTAACTCTCTAGTTATACCCACATCATAATAGTGGAGAGGGTATTATGCATTTGTGCTGATGTTTTTAACAACACAGACCCACATTTAAGTATGTATACTGATCGACACATAATCACTTTCTGCATCGATCTAACTATGTCCGTCCGACTGGTCTTTTCGGATGAACCAATCCATAATTTCACATACAAGCTTTTTTCGGAACAGGGTCTTTGTGTCCATAAACCATTTTATTATGTTGGTATATAAATTAAATTTGGTCCAAACTTATTTTATTGAACACTTTTAAATTTTGCCATACAAATTAGAACGCCTTGAATGTATATTCATACATATTTACCTTCTTTACATGCATACATGTTCACCTTCTTTATTTTAATGTGTTTCTTAAATTACCTTTGTGTCAAATATCATTACACCTTTTTTTAATTTTATCTTTTTTTTGTTTTGTAAATTTCTTTTGTTTAAACATTTACAATTTTATCGTAATCAATTTTAAAATCGATTTTAAGATGCGATTAATCGATTTCAAAAAATGAAAAAAATTCCATCAAAAAATCGAAAAACGATTTTTGAATCTACTAAGCATAATTTGGATGTTCAAAGTTCAATATAAAATGTATGTTAAATACTTAGGTATATATCGCACTTGCTCATAAAGAGGGTATTGACATAAAAAGTGATAATTTTCTCAGGCTCATATCTTGCAAACCGTTGTTGCTCTTGCCATAAAGAACAAACGTTGTGTATACATAAAATCTTACAAAATTCATCTTCCAGATCAAAATCGCAAAAAACTGTAAAAAAATTCGATTTGTTTACCTTTTTCCCCCTGTTAAGGTCCATAGGTAGCAAATCGTTCAAAATTCAAGGAAACAATCAGCTACAAAAATATACCAAGATCTCAATTAACAACTTTCTAGAACAGATGAACTTCCTAAGAATAATTCCTAACATCGTTTAATATGGTTATTTTTTTCGTGTTGCACTGTGTTATACATATATAATTGTAGGCATATGAAAAAAAATTGTTTAACCAACTTTACATTACCAAAAAGCAGAGCTGTAAATGAATCATTAATTTTTAATTAATTCGTAAATCATTCATGCAGTGAATTAGCATATTTTGAATTAATTCTTTTCATACAAAAAAATTAATTGAATGAAATTTTAATCAATTCAAACGAATTAGGCAGAAATGAATTTCATTTGGTTACCAATTCAAATGAATCTGTAAAATGAATTGCAATTCGTTTTTAATTCAAATAAATTTGTTAAAGTGAATTGCAATTCATTTAAATTGAATTGATTTTGAATTGATTCAAAAGAATTAGAAAAAAAGTATAGCAATTCAAATGAATTCAAGAGCAGATCTAGGGAGAATTACTAAAATTTACTATTTTTGTTGCAGTTAGAAGTTTTCAATACAAAAAGTAAACAAATTTTCCAATTGTAGCAAAAGTAGTAAGAATTTCGAGTAAACGAACACAGCTTTGACAGAAACATTTTTATGTTGTGATTCAAAGTTGCTAAAATCTTTAAAATTGATTGAAAATTTAAAAAAAAGTAATTTTCCACAATATACAAATAAGAGACTATTTAATCAAAAAAAAGTTTGTTAAACACACCTTTAATAACATTTTCACACTATTTGATAAAAATAAAAAATATGTTACTTTTAGCAAAAAAACAAAAATTTTCCAATATTGATAGAATTTTCGCCGATACCTAATCACCCCTATCGTGAATAAAAATTCCTTGGGAGTTTTTTCCCTTTTTCCATTTTTCCTATGTTAATTCAGTTGTAAAACTGGGAAAAGGGAAAAAACTCGCAAGGAATTTTTATTCACGATAGGGGTGAATAATTCAATTCGTATTCTGCCGCTACTGGCAATTACAGTATATCATGGTAATTTCAAATCTAAGAATTTTTTTGTTTTTGGACTTTACTAGGTGATATACAAAACAAGCTTGCGTCTTTTACAAAAAAAATAGTTGAATAACAAGACGACAGTGATGCTTACTGTAGATTTACTAACAACGTCAATTCAAATTTCAATCAATTCCATTCAAATGAGTTGAAATTAATTGTAAATTCTTTTTTCTAATTCATTTGTTTGAATTCAAAATCAATTCAATTCATTTTACAGATTCATTTGAATTTGTCAAAATAAATTGCAATTCATTTTAATTGGAAACGAATTGAAATTCATTTCTGCCTAATTCGTTTGAATAGATTCAAATTTTTTTTTTTTTTTTTTTTTGTTATGAAAGAGTGCCCCGGTATTAAAAAAAAAAAAATTCAAAATTAAGCTAATTCGTAACGAATTAACATCAAAAATTAATGATTCATTTGCAGCTCTGCCAAAAAGTAAGCAAAATACCACGGTGTGTTTACAGCGGGTAGATATAAATATAACGTGTCGATTTTATCCAAAAAAAAATTTTCAGTTAATAGCCTAATTATGATCAAGTGCGAAATGTATATTTAAAACTACTTACGGCTTTACAATCGATGTTTTCCAAGAAATTAATTTTATATGGTCCAGGGCGTATACGTTCACCAAAAACTACTTGGCCCAAATTCTCTACAGGTGAATTGTTTTCATTACCAATACAAAAATCAAAATGATGGTATTCATAGGGAATAACTGACTCCTCGGTATTCAAACGGTTAACATAAAGAGAAACATTGGACTAAAGGAAAAAATTACATAAGAACAATAAATTTTATTTAATAATTGTAACTAAATTTTCAGATAAGGGTATATAAGGCATACAAAAAAAAATAAATACAAAAGTTGTAAAAGTAAATTAAATACATTCAGCCACTAACACAATACTTAAGTCTTTATGTTAATTATTTTATGAAGGTATTAAATTTGGAGTATTTCTTTAATATTAAATATGGTAGGTATGAACAATTATAAGCGTTGATCTACCTTTTTCCATTATTCCAAATAGTTTATACCTAGTTTCCTGTTGTCATTAATTAAATTTAAATGTACATTAAATGAAAACTGAATTAATGGCGTTTTTTTCTTAGTAAAACTCTTCATTTTCTGATGATGTTCCCTATAAAATTAAAAAAAAATGTTACATGTTCAACACTCATTTTAATTAAAGGGACATTAGTGCAGCACTGGATCAAGGCGAATTCAGTACAAGGTGGTGGCAAGTTTCGAGTTGTAAACACTAACAATGCAATACAAAAAACATCTGTTGGACCACTTTCACACTCGGCAAGTTACTTGCGCAAGTCTCTTGCGCAACTCTTGGTTTGTAGACGTCAGCGGTAAGGTCGGGGTAAGGAAAAAGATATTTAGTACAGACTTTGTTGTACTCGGCAAGTTACTTGCGCAACTAATGCCATGTTTCCACGACGATTTGAATCACCTGCTTCGCTCTCTGAATCATGTTAATGAATCACGGTGTTTATACGACTTATCTACTTGCTTCGTTTGGGCAATTGTCTTTAATAAACAAATCAGTGTTGTCAACTTTGCATTTTCAAAACGCACCAAACTGGTGAAAAAACGCAGCAATTTTAGACTTTATTTATTTAAAATATTTATTGAATTAATTTTGCATAATATTTTTATATGAATAATACAGTAGAATCGCAAATTGTAGTTCAAGAGGAGTTGTGCACTTTAAACCAGCCGGTTCAAATTAAATCTAATTTAATTTATTAAAAATAAGTAATTTAAATATGTAAATAAAGTGTGTTATTTTGGAAAAATCTTTGCTTATTTTTGCATTTTTTACAATTAAATACCGCTTAGAAAATTTAATAGTTCGAAAAAGTTAACAACTCTTGGAATATTTCGGTCTATTTTTTCGCGATTCTACTGTACAACAATAAAACAGTCTTTACAGCTCAGAGTTTTTAAAAAGAATAAATAAAACTTAACAAACATAAAAAAACTACACAAATTAGTTTGTTTTCATACATACATCAGCTGTTACATCCCATTTGTCAAAAATTTTCTTTTTTAATTGTTTTGTTTTAATTACATACATTCAATTGTCGAAGTTAAAATTTTTTATGAAAAAACTTATTTGTTGTGAAACTTTTATTAAAATTGATTACAAAGTATGTATATGTACTTGTTTTTCAATAGCTTATATATTAGTTATTCCCTTTAAATTGTTCCAACATCTTCAAATTCTTGAGAAACACAAATCAAAATATGAAAACAATCAATAAAATTTATTTAATTTATTATTTACGTTTTAATCACACTTTTTGTAAACAACTATTTTGACAAATTAGATTTGTTAAACTAACAAAATTCCTGTTATTTTTGTTAGAGTTGTAATTGTTGAAGCGACGAGTTTACCTTGTTGAATTCGACTCGGTATTCATATGTACTAGATAATTTTTTTTTATTTACATAAAATATATACAATTTTTTTTAAAGCGATCAACTGTAAATATCTAATAGGGATTCAAAATTAACAATAGTTCAGTATTTATCGTTTTATTAAAAAAATATTAAAAAATTTATTTTTTTCAGAAGTTTAATATTTTTATATTTAAAATTATAACAATTAAACAGCCTTTTACATTAACATAGTTAAACAAGAAAAACCCGAAACTTTATAAAAAAAATAAACAAATTTGTATATAAATACATAATATCGTATATGTTTGCATTCATTTGTACAAGATGATACATTTTCGAAAATTAATTTAATAAATCTTGTTTAAAACGTTTTAAAAAGAGATCAAAAATAATTATTCCAAATTAATAAAAGTAGTTGCCCATATTCATAGTCAAAAATAAAATCGACTTTAAATAAAAACCGGTTTTAAATGTATGTGAACACCATTGTTTTAAAATATACTTTAAAAAAAGTCGACTTTATTTTTGACTATGAATATGGGCCAATATTTTCATATTTATTGTTATCGCAGAACAAATTTAAAAAAGCAACAAAACTGGTGCGAAACGAACCGAGTTGACAACTCTGAAACAATCGATTTTTACAGCTAGATCAGATAAACTTGCGATAAAAATTGGAGAAGAGAGAAATGTTTCGTGCTTCGCAATTGGATTCATATTGAATCTACTTGCTTCGCTCTCAAAATTTTGTATGGCGAAGCAGTTGCTTCGTCCATGATTTGAATGTGGAGCATGTATAGAGAGCGAAGCACGTACCGTGGAAACATGGCATAACATGCCGAGTCTGAAAGGGGCCTTGTTTCTGTTGGCTTTGAATTGTTGTAGTCTTGTCACTAGGAATGGGCAAAACATATCGATGTATCAAAATATCGATATTTAAAAAAATATAATGGATATATATCGCCGATATTTTAAATACCGATATATCGATATTGAAATACGACTATCGAATTCGATATTTTTTAAGGTCAGTCTTCATTAAGAACTCAAAATTTTAGCCGTTTTTCAAACAATATGTTTTTTAAGAATTGGAATCATTGCATGCATCATATGTTTTTTTTTAAACAAATATGAAGATCTAAAATGATTGGCATTTATAAGAAGCAGAGCCGTATACAAGAAGCAGATTGACTGGAGAGCGCATAAAACAGAGAGTGCTCCTGATGTCCATATCTGATGATTACTGGTTTGACTAAAACCAGTTGGTACTTTTGGGGTGCAATTTAAATTTTAAGGAAAGTTGGTACTTCCATGACTTATTTACTTCCATTGAAATTTTTCGTAATTTTTTTTTTTTTATTTCATATGGTTTTTTTGTATTCTTCACTTTTGTTTTTTTATAATTAAATTTTTTGTTTTGATTAAATTTGTTTGTTTTTAATCATTTTTTTTTAATAAAATGAAACAATAAAAAGTAACAATGTAATTACATATAATATGTTTGTTCATAAATATGTTTGTACAAAGGTACACTGAATTTTTTTAATTTGGTAATAGTTTCAGCAAAATACGTTCGATATATCGATATATTTTTTCAACTTGCCCATCCCTACTTGCCACCACCTGCAAATGAATTTACCTTGCGCTAATTGTACTTTATTGTTTTATGCCGAAATTTGTGTTCTTTTGTAAACGTAAAATATGAAACACTTCTTAAAAATTAGGGGAGCATTTAAAAATGTTGCCAAGTCACATGTAACACTTATGCAACACTTTTTTTAGAAAAGAAAACGCCATAAACTAAGGCGGAATCCAAACCATCTTTTTTAACTAAGACTTTTATTGGTGTGGGTTAGCATCAAATAAGTGTTTTTGACTTAAAAGACAAAAATGTTTCATTTTCTGTTGGTGTAAGTTCAGCCTAAAGGCCTAACCATAATATACATAGCCTTGCTTAACCTACTGTCAATAATTAACAAAAAGTCTCTCAAATGAATTGAAAAAAAAACATTTGATTCTGTACGGAATGTGCGATTAGATTCGAACCTTGCTTAAGCAAATGGCAGTTTCATTAAAATTAGCAAAAAAAAGTTTCCTTAAGTTCAATATGGTTTGCCTCATATAATTAACATGTATTCACACATTTGCCGAAGCCAACTTAAGCACATTGTGGTTGGGCCTTAACACTTTTAAGTTTTAAACATAGCAACAGAAGATTTTTTCAATGCGTTCCACGTTTATGTATGTACATATACTTTTTGTATTTTTTGGATAATGTAAGTTTTTGTAACTCTTATCTTTTTTAACATTCAAGAAAATTATTTTATTTAAATTTTATATCTACATACATATGTACATAAATAAATAAAAAAGAACTATAAAGATATTATTTAAGTAAATAAAAATGAAATTGTTTAACTTCAAAAATGTAGGCACCTATATTTTAAATTAAAATTGCTTACCTTACAATTATTCGATGCATCCGATTTTATGCAATAATTAACTGGAGCCAAACCCGGCAAATAGAATTGCTCACTTACAATAACACACTGCATTAATAGCAGCAACTTTGTGGCCACTATGGCCAAAGAAATATTAGGCTTACGCCAGCAACTTTGCTGGCTAACACTATACATTTTGAAAAAAAATGTTTTAATTTTTCTTAAAATTATTAACTTTTGATGACGTTTTCTTCTTTCCCCTAGTCAAGAAATAATTATTGATGATTCTATTATTTATCCACACAATTGTGTTTAATCACTTGCAACTACTTTTGCCCTTCTCTGGTTTTATCGTTTTTAACTTCTGCTCTGTTTTCTATGTTGTTTTTCTTTGTTAGCCTACGTAGACAGAAACGTGTTAATCAACACTTTTTTACCAATAATCTACAAACTGTTTACATACCAATTTATTGTTTATATTGTTGTATCTGTTTTTATGGTATTTCTTCTTAAAAGTTAAAAAAAATTTACTTTTAATAGGAAAAACTCGTTTAACCGTCGTTGAAAATTACTATTTTTTATATTCTATACATGTCAGAAACGTCACCAACAAAAAAATTAGAAGAATGCAAAAACACAGTTGGAATTTAAGTATCAAATTAGAAAAAAGTAAAAAGGTAATAGTACGATTAGAAAAGTAAACAAAATCATAATCTGCTTAAATTTTTGTGGTTTTATTAAAAAAAATAAACCGTTTTCTACCAAATGAAAAAAATTACCTGATATAAAACAAATATTTGTAATTAAAAATATTACAAATAGAAACTGGGAATTATTTCCATCCGAAGGTTACTTTATATTATATTCAACATTTTTTATTTTTCGAATTTATTCTATGAGCTAAATTTCAGTTATGTATTTTATAAAGATTTTTTGTAATAGTCCTATTCCTTTAATTTTTCAGAAATGAAATAATTCCCAGTTTCTATTTGTTAAAATTGTTGAGTTAAATACATTCAATTTATAAAGTATCACTATCCAGTGTGACACAAAGAATGCTGACGAAGGCCGCAGCGGGCCAGAAAATGCATTACATTCTGCTGGTGTCTAATAATTGTAAATTTGTCTGTACATACAATATACCTAATTGCTTTCCAAAGGAAAGCTAAGGTAAAATGTAACGAGAAAATACAATATAATAGTCTGGTAGTGTATAAAGTCATTTCTGAAAAATCAAACATCAAATTTGATTGCTCCATAAAATTTGCGACGTATAGACCGCATATTGCCATGAGTGGCAATCCATTGCGCAATGATTGCTCTTCTTATTGCTTGAGCAATTATTGCTTAGCAATCTGCTGTAAAATCAGCTGTTATTTATCTGACATTACAGAGAAAGTACGATTTTTTATGGCAAAGCAATTTCACGTGTTCTCCAGCAATATAGTCAGCAATTATTGCGCCATGGTTCTGCCGATGTTATTGCTTGTGCTTAGCAAAAAAAATTGCTACGTGGAGACCTAGCGTAATGTAGACAGCAATTTTGTGTACATATTTATTGCTAACAATGTATGTTGCAATAATTGTTAGTCCATTTTCGTTGACAATTATTGCTTACATAAAACGTCAAATTTGGTTGTCAATTGAAAAAAGAAGCAAATCAAAAAATAAAATAGAAGTTTAAACTATGAGTTAACATAGAAACGTTTTACCATGCCTTTAACATAAGCTGAGCAATAAGAAATATTGCTCTGTTATTCTGCCGACGTTATTGCCAACTTGCTGAGATAATTATCTCTAGTGTAGACCTAGGGTAAATGTTACTCAACATGAGAAATAAATTCCCTGATTATATTTGTTAAAAAATATTACCTTTAAAAAATATGTTCGGAAATTATTGTAATGCTATGTTCACACTTGGGGCACAGAGAACAAGGAGTTTTTAACGCGCTTAAGCACCTCGAACGTGATTAATACTATGTTCACACTTGGGTTCTTAAACGCGTTTAAGCAACTCGAACGTGATAAAGCTCTAATCATATCAAAATCGAGATGAATTAATTACAACTAAATCACTTCATTAATCACCAAGAATCCACTGAACATACCTCAAACTGAGTATAATCTAGAATCGGCCAACATTGGTATTCTGTGGCAACATGAACGTGTCCAACCGGCCACGATATCTGCTTAGTAGATGCTCTCTTTTGCAAATTTAATGTGTACGCGAACGCATGTCAGTAAAATCCAGTATTATTGGCGAGAGGGACGAGGGGAAAAGAAACGAGCATACAGATGCATGAACTATCCAAGGCCCATCTATCATGTCTGCTTACTTGTGCAAAAACAAAACACGAATCTTTTAACCCTGCAAATTATAGGACCAGTCCAAAGACGCGTGTAATGAGTAGTCCACAAGGGACCAGGACTAGTCCAAAATTAACCCAAACGTATGAAAAAACCTGGTCTATTTAACATTACGATGTCCTAGGAGAGGACCATATAACCTACCTTTGGACCACTAAGGAATAGTTTTAAAACTACTCCTTTTGAAGTAGTTTAAAAACGAAAGCATGTCGTTAAATAACGAAGACATGTCGTCTCACTACAAACACTTTTTAACAATGATATGGTCCATGCTTGCATTACATCGGACCAGTCCATGGAGTAGTCCATTTTATCAAAATGGATCAGGTGGTCCAATTTTATTTGCAGGGAAGCTATCAAAAACTTACTACCACATATACAAAGCAAAGGATAAAACGTGTATGTGTGGAATACTATAAACGCCCTGCAAATTTCAGGACTAGTCCAAACATGCGTGTAAAGTGTAGCCCACAAGGGACTAGGACTAGTCCAAAAGTAACCCAAACGTATGGAAAAACATGGTATATTTAACATTACGATGTCCTAGGACAGGACCATATAACCCAGCTTTGGACTACAAAGGAGTAGTTTTAAATCTTCTCGATTGTATACACAAGAGGATTAGTTTTAATTTTTTTAAAAACGAAAACATGTCGTTAAAAAACGAAGACATGTCGTCTCACCACAAACACTTTTCAACAATGGCATGGTACATTCTTGCATTACATCGGACCAGTCCATGGAGTAGTCCATTTAATCAAAATGGATCAGTAGTGGGATTCTGTAACTTTAAACAATAACAACAGTTGTTGTAATTGTCGACCTGTTTTGTTGTTTGCACTAAAGCGGCTCATACACTTGCAATAAAATTGCTCAGTTTTACGTATTGTACAATTATATCGCCAATGTGTATGTCATATACGATGATGGCACAATATATTGGCAACAATCAAAATACTTTTGATTTTTATTGCACAACGAAAAGAAAGTGAAATGTGTTGGCAACATTGTACAATGCTGTTTATGTTATTTCTATAGGTTACCCTACAAGAAATGAATGAACGAGTAGTCACATTTTTCATTTTGGTGTTAAGAAATTGATAGAAAAAAATGACCGATTGTGACCGAACACTTCATTTCGGTCATTTCTTTCTATCATTTTCTTAACATCAAAATGAAAAATGTAACTACTCGCTCATTCATTTCTTGTAGGGTATGTTCATCCTTTTATTGAATCAATGAAAACATAGTGCGACTTATTGCATAATATAGGACAAAATGGAAATAATATGGCAAATATCATATACAATAATATTGCAAGTGTATGGGCCGCTAACCGATTATGTGATTCTGTAACTTGTTGTTAACAACCAAGGTATATTTATAGCAGGTAGCCGCGAGATTACAACAATTGTACAATACAACAAACAACAGGGCTTTTTATTGTTGTTATGCGATACAAACTGTTAAAAAGCAAAGGGGCTGTTAAGAGACAAAAAAGACAAAAGATAAAGGCAAAAAACTTGTTTTCTTGTTTACTATACAACATTTGACAGTTCGTATCGCAAAACAAGCAAATAAAAAAACAGCTGGCTTACCGAGACTACCTGCTATAAATATACCTTGTTAACAACATAGATACAAATTAACGTCATGTGGCATCACTGTCAAAAAAATGGTAAAATAACGAAACACAGAAAGAGGAATAAGAAATAAACAAATAAAATTAATAAAACTAAACAGAATTTTTTTAGTTTTCTGTTTTTTTAAAAAAGATAAGCCAAACATTTTAGTATTAAATTAAATGTAAATTATTTAATTGCCATTTTCAAGTTATATTATTTCTTTAAACTATTTATTTCTTATTTTTTTCGACATTTAACAATTAAAGGTAGTCTCGTACGATATTTTAAGTAATACAATGCAACTAAATGTATCATCTTATTATGTTGGTATTTAGTTAAAATTTGGTCCAAACTTATTTTATTGCTCCCATACAAATACTTTTCGAAAATAGTTTTTAATACCATAACTTCCTTATACATATGTAAATGTTGGTATTTACATAAAAATTGGCGACAGTGACTTACTTTTGCGATAGGTACTACGTCATGAAAAAAATTTTGTGCTGGTAGGTCCAAAGTTAACCATATGCCCTCTATACACCGCTTTCCTTAATCCGGTAAGAGGCAAACAAATCTCATATAGAGATGAAGATAACTAAATAATATTTGGCACACAAACCTTTTATATATTTCTGAACTTCATAGCTTAATTCTATTCTGGCGACCTTGATTGGCCATAAGATCCAAATAGGGTACACTCTCAAACTTTTTATACCCTCCACCACAATAAGTTGTGAAGAAGTATGTCTTTCCGTGTGAAACTTTTATTATTCATCTCAGATCCCATAAAGTGTATATGTATATTCTGGCTCCTTGAGTAACTCTTAAGTCGATTTAGCCATGTCCGTTTGTCTGTCCGTCTGTTGAAAATACGCTCCCTTTCGCAAAACTCAGAAGAAATAAACAACCTTGGTGTCAAATTGTTTGTAGTTATCCTAAGCAGTTTGGGATTGATAATTTTGAACGGAATGATATAAGATTTCGCAACAATTCGTTTTATTAGACTGAAAAATACGGTGTTAAATTTCGTGAAGATCGGTCCATAATTTACCCTAATTACGCCTAATAATGCAATTGTAATTAAATTTGATACGTTGCAGTTTTATAGGACTCGAAATGACACTGTGAAATTTCGTTAAAATCGGTTCATGATTTAGTTTAGGCCCCATATAAAGCCCACTTTGGCAAATTAATTAAATACGCCTAAAACCGTAGCAGATATATTTATTGTGGTAACATTTCTTCCAACTTAGTTTCATATGACCAGGAAAAATTTATGTTTTTTAATACCAGATATCATTCCAATATAAATTCCCCTCCTGAAAATCATTTAAGTTCGGCTCAAGCTAGTTAAAATTGCTATAAATAGCATAACACTTTCTGATGGTCGGTCAATCTATCTTCTATATATATAAAATAGGATGTGTGTATGTATGTATGTTTGTATGTATGTAACGTATGGACTCCAAAACCGCTGAACCGATTGTGATGAAATTTTCAGGGAATCTTCAGAATATTCAGGCGGGTCACTGTGAAGTCTGATTTTTGATTTTCGGTCTGCGGGCGGAGGGGCGTGGCAAAATCCAATTTTCATATTGCACCACCAATGACATCTACATACATATATAATTTGGACGATTTTTTCTTTAAAATGGTCCAACTTAGATTTATACGAAAAGAAAATTTTTTTTACAAAATAACCAGAAAACGATTTGACAAATTTTTCCTTCAAATGTTCGTATTAATCCATTTTAAGTTTCCATCAAAAGAAAAATTTACGACGCCTACTTTTACGCCCACTTTTTCTATTAAGCGCATAAATTGAGAACGGCTTGGCCGATTTTTTCTTTAAAATGATCGCCATGGTCCAACTTAGGTTTTTACGGAAAGAAAATTTTTCCCCGCCCGCTTTTTTCGATTTACCTAAAATCAGAAAACGGCTCTTGAAGTTTTATTTGGGTCATACGTCGTAAGAACGTTACGATGTAAATTTCTAAATATACGATCCATTTTCCCACAATTTCGTCGTTAACTTATTTTTAGTTTCATTGAAAATAAAATTTTTAAATTCCGAATTTATTAAAATTTTTTAGTTTTTCTCAAACGAAATTTCAAATTTATTTACAAAATGCCCATATTTTTCCAGGGGACTACTCTATTGCGATGCGAAAGAAAATGGTAGCAAATCTAGCGATTGGTACTCTTTAATGCGTTTGCGCATTTGTCTTTCGCATCTATGAATTTTTTTCTTTTCCCAAATCATCCCTTTTATTTTATTATTTAAAATTTTTCCAATGTGCTTCTTTGAGTTAAATTTGAATTTTATACCCAGTTAATAGTTTAGCCTCGGGAGCAAGAACATATCTACAATTTTATTTAACAATTTTGAACATTTACTGTAGGATACGGTACACCTAATATATTTTTGTATTAATAATCTTAAATGTTACAATTTTACTTTTCATTATACAATTACTGGTTAAAAAGGTCTTAATAAATTTAACTTTAAACCTAATTACATATTTAACAAAGCATACAAAATTTTTTGTTAATAATTTTTACATTTCAACATTAACAATTTGAATATAGATTTTATACAAAGTCGCCAGACTTTTCGAATTTCTTCATTTCTCTCTCATAGGCGTGTATACGATATTTATCCGATGCTTCAGTGGGTTTCGGTGTTGTAGCAGGCTTTTCCAAAATCAGCGTATACACCAGAGCAGCAACAATTCCTCCTAGTATAGGACCAGCCCAGTAGACCCAATGAGAATCCCAATTATTTGTTGCATAAGCTGTACCAAAAGTTCTGGCTGGATTCATACTGGCACCTGTGTAGCGTATGGTGCCCAAATGACCCAACGTCACTGACATGCCAACAGCAAATGGAGCAGTATAACGTGAATCCGGTTTATTTGTATCGCAAGCACCAAATACGGTAAGCACAACCACTAGGCCCAAAAATGTTTCTATACCAAAGCCCTGCAACTCTGATATATTTTCAGCCAAATTTGTGTGACCTAATCCATTGTGATAGGCTTCATCTATAAAGGTCTTTACAACGCAAGTAGCAACTGCCGCCCCTAAACACTGAGCAATAATGTAGAAAATACTTCTAATAAGACTTACTCGTCCAGTTAGCAGCATAGCTATTGTAACAGCTGGATTTACATGACCACCACTAAGATGTCCAACAATTGTAATAGCCGTGAAAACTCCTAGACCAAATGAAAGAGACTTAAACGTACCATCTTCTGGTTGGGAGCAGGCTCCAACCGCAAAGAAATTAATTATTAAATTGCCAATAAACTCGCCAATTATTGATTTCCAGAGACGGTGTTCTTTTGAGTGTAGCTCTTCTAATCCCAAGCTGTATGTTATGGCGGTAGACATATTTGTTTAACTTTGAATGTAAGTATATATATTTAATTAAAAATATTAACCAAAGTTATAAAATAAAGAACACGCTCAAGACAACACGCTTTTTTAATAAAACTAACGGTAAAAAGACGAGAGCGAAAAATTCGAAAACAAAAACCCAAAGCGAATTCATGTAAAAAAATTAATTCGCCTTTATATTTATGGCCCATTTACAGTGCAGCCACACAATCAAGATTTTCTTGATAGTCTTTTAAATATACTGTTTGTCAAAATTTCCAAAAATTTAAAGTTGTGACGTAGGTTGCATTCAATTTTTGAGCAATTTACTTTCAAGATATCATCAAGAAAACAATTTATCAGTGTTACCACCAGCAAAATTCAAAATAACACTTGCGATAAAGCAAAATCACCCGATTTAAATGATATTACACCTGATATAAAATTGAAATTTTATATATGAAAAAGACATTTACAAAGAAGCAAAAACACAACAAACTCATTGAAAGAGGATCAATATTAGTCAAACTGGTAAGATTCTTATTGTAATTTGAAATAAAATAACAAAAATAACATTAAAGACTTAAAAACATAAAATAAAACTCCTAAAATAATGAGTTTAATTTCCATATTTGGTTGCATATATCTGGGGAAGGTACTCATCGCCATTCCTTTATAATGGGTGTTTTTAAGCCCGAAAGAACTAACGAAAGGTTAGCTGTCAAACGAGTTGTCATACTGCACATTTTGCTCAGGCACATCATCATAGGTAGATAGATTCATGCTTGAACAACGCCACCAAATTATCCAAATTTACTTTAAAAATCACTCATCAATTTTCACAACGTATAGGTGCGTGCCTTCATGATTTAAATGATGCAACATTTTCACAAATAAAGGCGATGTGTTGATAAAAAAAATAAACTGTCAATTAGACTTCAAGGCCGTGCCATGTGGCACCTCTCGAAAATTTTGCTCACTATCCTTGAAATCAGCTGTTTTCTTGAACGTAAATTGAAACACTCACTGGAAAGAGAAATTTAAAGCCAAGTTCGTATCAATTTTTATAAGTATGAGTGTATTAGTAAAAAAGTGTGAGTGTATTAACACTTGATAGTCCCAATCATGGCCCAACTAGTAGGTCTGCGCGCAACTACAACAATCCAACAATAGAAAAAACAACACGCATTTTGTTTGTGTGAAAAATGATAAAGATGTCAAGAACAAAATCAAATGTTTGTGTAAAAAATGGTAGAAATGTCAAAAGCAATTGCTACAAAAACAATTGCACGTAAAAAACACAACTCTGCAAGTTCAAAAGGTAATAAGAAATATGTCTGCCTTTCAATTTAAAAATTGTTAATTGGGACATAGGCAAAACTTGATCGTGTAACCCTCAAGAGAAAATTCTCTTTCCAGTTTCAATTTACGTTCAAGAAAACAGCTGATTTCAAGGATAGTGAGCAGCAAAATTTTCACGTTTGCCAAGATAGCAACGAATAATAATATTTAATAGATGAAAACATAATAAATGAAGGTTTTATAATGCAAAGCTATTTATTGATCCGACAAAATCCGACTTTTAACTATTGGCAAGTTGTAATAATGGCCATAAGTGGTGTTTTTCCATATTTCAATTAGCTTATGCCGTGACACTGCCTAGTTTGGCTGGCATAAATCAGCAACGATTTTTACTGACCATTTTGGATGAACCCACTTTTCTCTGGAACGGCTCTGACGAATTTTTCCAAAATAGATTTTTTTTTAATCTTTAAGTGGTATTTTTCCATATTTCAATTAGCTTATGCCGTGACACTGCCTAGTTTGGCTGGCATAAATCAGCAACGATTTTTACTGACCATTTTGGATGAACCCACTTTTCTCTGGAACGGCTCTGACGATTTTTTCCAAAATAGATTTTTTTTAATCTTTAAGTGGTATAGTTCAGGTTTTATTTGAAATTCTTACTTCAGATACCTAAATAAAATTAAGATCCGATTTCAGTGATGACATTTACTAATCTTTAAATATTGTTGCTAATAACTGTGCATACAGTCTTCTGAACCAAAATCTTTGCCTTAATTGTTTTCTTGATGACATCTTGAAAGTAAATTGCTCAAAAATTGAATGCAGCCTACGTCACAACTTCGTGCCCATTTAGACAGGGCAACATTTGGAAGCGAAACATTTTGCTTGGAGCAAATTACGGGTGGGGAAGAGAGAATGGTTTTTGTGTTCGGTACTCGGCGACGCGCTTTGTTCTCATTTTCTTTGTTGACATTTAAGGTCTCGTTACTCTTACGTAAACGTATACGTTGCTAATCAGCTGTTCCGTTTTCCTTACCAAACTACTGTGCAAATAGGTACTCTTACGTAAACGTAACGTTGCGTTGCGGATGAACCTGATAAAATTAAAATTTCTCTCCGTTTTTACGTATCAGCTGTTAAGAGTTGTATTTTGGCTTTGAAGCAGTGTTGTCAAAAAAACTTATTAACCAGCGGTTTACTATTAAATTTTATTAATGAGATTCTCATCAAAACATTAATTTAAATAGGATGTAATGAAATCCAATGTTATGGGTTTTTTGTTCGAACTGAAATTAATGTTGGCTTTATTTTTCACAGAAACCAAAGTTATGGGGTTTTTATTGAAAATAAAAGAAGCAGATTTTTATTTTTAAAACATACATATGCGCGCTAGGTTTTGATTCAAAAATATTTTACTGCCTCATTCATAAAAAAATACAATAATTTTTGTTAAAAATATATTTTAACACAAAAACTTCCACTGAAATGTTTCTTAAACACGTTTAATGCTATGAGTTGTTCCAAATGACAGGTGATGGACTGAATCAAATAAAATTAAAAAATTAATTCAGGCCCAGTCCCACGATGTCGACAAGAAAATTTCTTTCGTATTTGTATTGAAAACAAAAACAAATTTGTATTTTTTATTATTATTTTCAATATAAATATGCGAAAGAAATGTTCTTGTCGACATCGTGGGCCTGGCAGTTAATTAAAATTAAATTAATAAAATAATAAAATAATTAATATAATAATAAAAATTAGTAATTATTTACGCACTTTTCACAATATCATTTAAAATCTCTAAATTAAAAGGTTTTTGTTTTGTTTTTTTTTATTACTCTTTATTATTTTATGCAACATATTTTGATGTTTCTCTTGGCAGAGTTGCCACGATATATCAATTTGAATAGAGAGAAATATAAAACTGTTTACCGTGGTTTTAAATAAGTTAGTGAATCACATAGTGGTTAGTGCAAACATCAAAATGTGTAGTTTTAAAGTTAACACTTTTTAAAGTGTTAAAAGTTAGTGAATTGCACTACTGAAATGTTATTTATATAATAATAAATAATTAAACTATTGCTACAAACTATTAGAAAACTAATATATTTAAATTAGTTTACAAATGTTTGTGTTAAATTCCTTCAAAATATATATTTTAAGTTTAAAAAAAAAATAACCTTTTAAAATTCACTCATTTTTTTCTTTTGGCTAAGGCGCCAAAATTAGGAAATCCTCCAAAGGTTGGCTATATGTGGCGTATAGCTGAGTACCTAAACTACATATTGGTATACAACATATTTCAAACTTAAGTTTTTTTAGAACAAAGTTTAAACAATAAAATTTTTATTGAACTTCACTCAAAATTCACTCACCCAACAAAATTCCATATTTTCCTTAGAAAATTTATTTTTTTTATGAAAATATAAAATCTCATTTATTTCGTTAATTAGAGGTCCTAGAGCCAAAAGGATCGAAATCTGTAATCACTACCAAAATTCCATATTTTCCTTAGAAAATTGATTTTTTATATGAAAACATAAAATCTCATTTAATTCGTTAATTAGAGGTCCTAGAGCCAAAAGGATCGAAATCTATAATCACTACCAAAATTCCATATTTTCCTTAGAAAATTGATTTTTATATGAAAACATAAAATCTCATTTATTTCGTTAATTAGAGGTCCTAGAGCCAAAAGGATCGAAATCTGTTATCACTACCAAAATTCCATATTTTCCATAGAAAATTGATTTTTTATATGAAAACATAAAATCTCATTTATTTCGTTAATTAGAGGTCCTAGAGCCAAAAGGAACTAAATCTGTAATCACTACATATATTCCATATTTTCCATAGAAAATTGATTTTTTATATGAAAACATAAAATCTCATTTATTTCGTTAATTAGAGGTCCTAGAGCCAAAAGGATCGAAATCTGTAATCACTACCAAAATTCCATATTTTCCATAGAAAATTGATTTTTTATATGAAAACATAAAATCTCATTTATTTCGTTAATTAGAGGTCCTAGAGCCAAAAGGAACGAAATCTGTAATCACTACCAAAATTCCATATTTTCCATAGAAAATTGATTTTTTATATGAAAACATAAAATCTCATTTATTTCGTTAATTAGAGGTCCTAGAGCCAAAAGGAACGAAATCTGTAATCACTACCAAAATTCCATATTTTCCATAGAAAATTGATTTTTTATATGAAAATATAAAATCTCATTTATTTCGTTAATTAGAGGTCCTAGAGCCAAATAGATCGAAATCTGTAATCACTACCAAAATTCCATATTTTCCATAGAAAATTGATTTTTTATATGAAAATATAAAATCTCATTTATTTCGTTAATTAGAGGTCCTAGAGCCAAAAGGAACGAAATCTGTTATCACTACCAAAATTCCATATTTTCCATAGAAAATTGATTTTTTATAACATAAACATAAAATCTCATTTATTTCGTTAATTAGAGGTCCTAGAGCCAAAAGGAACGAAATCTGTAATCACTACCAAAATTCCATATTTTCCATAGAAAATTGATTTTTTATATGAAAACATAAAATCTCATTTATTTCGTTAATTAGAGGTCCTAGAGCCAAAACGAACGAAATCTGTAATCACTACCAAAATTCCATATTTTCCATAGAAAATTGATTTTTTATATGAAAATATAAAATCTCATTTATTTCGTTAATTAGAGGTCCTAGAGCCAAATAGATCGAAATCTGTAATCACTACCAAAATTCCATATTTTCCATAGAAAATTAATTTTTTATATGAAAACATAAAATCTCATTTATTTCGTTAATTAGAGGTCCTAGAGCCAAAAGGAACGAAATCTGTAATCACTACTAATATTCCATATTTTCCATAGAAAATTGATTTTTTGTATGAAAACATAAAATCTCATTTATTTCGTTAATTAGAGGTCCTAGAGCCAAAAGGATCGAAATCTGTATTCACTACCAAAATTCCATATTTTCCATAGAAAATTGATTTTTTATATGAAAACATAAAATCTCATTTATTTCGTTAATTAGAGGTCCTAGAGCCAAAA
>OX439141.1:125463143-125666995 GCA_949318255.1 Pollenia labialis
TTGGATTTCGGTGTATTATTTGACACTGAGTTATCTTTTATAGTGTACCAATAAAGCTCGTGGTGTACTTGGATTTACTAAACGTTGGTCAAAGGAATCCTCTGACAGATCTTTAACAAAACGGTTCTACGTAGCACTTGTCAGACCTAAAATTGAATATGGCTCAATAATTTGGGATCCATTTTACAACGTTCATAGTGATCGTATACACTTTCCAAATCCATCTATATATCTTCCTCCATATAGAACCAGGTTATTGGAGATTCATTTACCAACTTTAAAACGCCGCCGTACAATGCTGAACGTGATATTTGTTATCAATCTGTTTAAAGGCAATATTTGCTCACTTTTTTAAAAGCCGTTATCAATTGAATACTTTCAACAAAATAATGCAAATGCAGACCCTTTTCGTCGAGTATACACGCAGAGAAAAAATATGGTTGGGCATGGTTACGGCAACCACACTGTGTTTATTGTAACAATATATTCTTGTTGTACACAAATAATTGTTATTTTTATTAAATATCAGCAATATTATAGTTACTGTAAACATATTAATGTTTATCGCAATTATAAATTTGAGTATTGTTAACCGAAAAATAATTATTTTTCTAACAACTAAATTATGATAACTTTCAAAACATATTATATTACTCACAGCCATAACATGATATTTAATAGCCATAACATGATAACTTTATATACATTTATCATAATAAGTTTAAGATGCAATCAAAATATCGTTACTCTAATAATATTTTGGTATCGCCATTTGTAAAATAATTTTGTATCAGTTGTGTCGTGTTTTACATAAACGTTTCGAATTATTTGTTAGTGAGTGGCTAAATTATAAAAAAATAACCATTAAAATAAACAAGAAAATATTAACCATTACTGGTAAGTTTTGTGTTATTTTAAGAGAAAAATAATGAAAACTCCATAAAATAATTTATAAATAATTGCGACCTACGACAAAAAGATTACAGTAACTATATTATGTTTTTTATTTTATCATAAGTATTTTTTTCCAATAAAAATATTATTTTTAAAGTTGTATCATATTATGATGTAAAAAATTTATGTATAACAGTTCATATCACTTTGCATCATAATATGATTACTTCTAAACTTATTATGATTGCCATGACAATAATATGATTACTTCTAAACTTATTATGATTGTCAATAATATGATTACTTCTAAACTTATTATGATTGTCATGGCAATAATATGATTACTTCTAAACTTATTATGTTTGTCATGACAATAATATGATTACTTCTAAACTAATTATGATTGCCATGACAGTAATATGATTACTTCTAAATTTATTATGATTGCCATGACAGTACTATGATTACTTCTTAACTTATTATGGTTACCATCACAACAATATGATTACTTCTTATCTTATTATGATTACCATGACAGTAATATTATAGCTTCTAACCGTTTTATGATTAACAGGATAACAATATGGTTAAGGGAAAAATATTATGATGTAATATTACGAACAGATTTGGTCATAATATGATTTAATAACAATCGTAATATTGTGACTACAATCATGAATCTTATCATAATATGTTGCTCTTATAATATGTTTACCACAACCATGTTTTTTCTTTGCGTGTATGTAAACGTTAATGATCTGTACAGGATTATTGATATGACTTTGGATATAAATTCTATCAAACAGAATTTAATTTTATATTTAAATACATAGATGATGTTAAATTTGTTTGCAAAATTTTGTAATTTTTTTCTGAAAGGAGTTAATCCATAGACTAAATAAATAAATAAATCTGATGAGAAAAAATCTGACTACAACTGATTTGCCCCGGAAAATGTTACACCAAAAGGTGAAATATCGTTGAGATGATTCCTATACCCCGGAGAGGGTGGTTGGTTTTGTTACATTACCGATAGGCTCTTCAGATTCAAGTTTGCCAAATTTTTTCACATTTACTAAAAATATTCTTAATTTTGAAAAAAGTTCTTGACAATTAAAAACTTCCTCAAATATTCTTTAATAAAAACAACAATGTCGTTACAACGAGCTTAAAGCAAATAATAAAAGCAAATTAACTCACTATTTGTACCAAATATGTCCGTACGCTTTTCTTTTGCGTTAGCTATTTAACGTTTTTAATTATATTGTACTAGTGGAAAAATGTAGACCTAATTTTCAACAATATATTGGAAAAAACTGAGAAAAATTGTCTTTTTTGGCAAGGTTTAACAATAATATTCAATCCTAATTATTTTAAGTTCAACCTATAGAAACGGTTTGCACCACTGGTTTCAGCGTACTCGTATTAGGGTTTCCCGCCGGGCGATCCCCTTGTTACAAGAGGGAAAATAAATATTGATACGTGTTTCTGTTGCAAACCAGCATCCTAGTGTTATCAGACTATTAGTGTTGAATTAAGGAAACGCAGTTTTGATATATTTTAAACAAATACACTAAAACAAAACTATTACATTGCTTTGTTTAAGGAAAATTATTAACAAATTTAAAAAATAACTAACTAATTTTTTGGTTGGGTCGTAAAAAAATCTTGACACAACATATTTTTTGTTTTTGATTCTTGACAAGCACTGAAAGTCAAGATTAATCAATATCATCTGGCAAGTCTAATTACCGTCGATACCATATCGAGCCCTAATAGCAAAAATGATGTAACCAACAACATTTTAGATTTTTGTTTTTTGATGAAAATCAATAATTTTTAATCATTTGCATCATCTCTAAAAATCTCTGGGAAGTACCGTTACGAAATAAGAGCAAAAGCAAATTGAAACGACACCCTAGACTTAAAGCAAAAATATTTAAAAAAACCTTCTCCTCAAAAATTTTATTTTTGTTGGTTACATTTTTGCTATTAGGGCTCGAAATAAGCTAAGAAAGTATTAAATATTTAAAATAAGCCAAATTCGTCTTATATTTTGCCGTGCAGACAAGTTTACTCTTGAATTTAAGCTTTTGGTACGTTATCAAATACTATGTTGAAGGCAATATAAAATTCGGCACTTCCGAATATACCACTTTTTCTTGCTTTTTTTACTTTTATATCCATTTTCAACAAAGTTAACTTGATGGACTTAAGGGCCTTATTCATAAACAATATTCAATGCTTATAACAGGTTATTAAGACGAATTTTATATGAAAATTTTAAAGGTTAATTAACCTTTAATAAAACTGAAATATTTTTTATGAATAAGGGGGTAAATATTTTGAAGGTTGATTAACAATTTTAATTTTTTTTAATTCTACATCCCATTTGCGCTATTTTAGATAACATTAGTTTCCATGAATTTGTCTACTTTTTTAAGTTAACACTCCTAATAAAATTAATTGCTTCTAGCATCTTAAACAAGATAAAGCTAAAGAAAAATAAATATTATTAAAACAAAAAAAAAAAAAAAAAAAAAATACCAAAAAAATTTAATTTATTGAAAGTTTATTTTCAAAATATTCTATGGCTACCAAACCATAATTACTTACTTACTTTGAAAAATGTTTGCCCTCTTGGTTGCTTCCCTTCCCATCTAAAAGCCTGATGCTCCTACTTTTACATTAAACATGGTCTTTCGTGTTCTTGTTCTCTCAGCCATTTTTTATTTTATTTTTTGGTCCTTTCTTGTGGATGGTTTTTTAATGCTTATACGCATTGATGTTCTTAAGTTGGCTTAATTAGTTTTCCAAAGTTGTTGTTAATGCTCTTAGCTGCAATGAAGACTAAAATTTTTCTTAGTTTTTTCCTGTTGTTATTATTGTTGTTATTATTTTCTTTTTTGGTATAATTTGATGTTGGATTTCTGTTTTATATGTCATGGTTAGAGGCGTTGACAGAAACCAACTATTTTGACTTGGCTTTAAGGCAATTATTGCTTCTTTGGCTTTTTTAATTTGTGTGGCGAAGAGTGTTTTTTTTGTTATTGTTTTTATAAACTTTAATAAAGTGTTTTTTGAGAATTATTTTTAATATTCCTTCAAAAAAATATACCAAAACAAAAAAAAATATGCAAAAATGTTTGCTGGTTTTCATAGCCAATGGAGGAATAATAAATTTCCATGTATTGTTTTTATAAAGCACTCTGTAGTCATTAACAGTAGGAGGATGATTTCGTAAAAGTAATAATAAATTACTAATTAAAAATTTACTTATAAATTGGATTTGCTGTGTAAAGTATTTCGAATTAATATTCTTGGTATTATTTTACGATCCAGACAAGTATGTATAAATCTAAATTTTATACAACAGAATTACAACTATGCCCTTAACTATTATAACCAACATCCTCAAAAAATAAAAAAAAACTATTGTCATAAACTTAAATTATTACATCCTTAGATAAACTTTTCATACATTTAATTATGAAAATTATATTTAAAAAATTTATACATAAATTCACATTACAAAAATTAAGATAACTTTCACATATTACTAAACCCCTTAGTCAAAAAGTAGTTTTTAGTACGCACTCCCACACAAGTCCTTTAAAAAAAAACATAACAAGAACCAGTATAGGAAACTAGAACAACCCAGTTCTTTAAAATGCACAAGCAAAAAGCATTAAGCTTAAGGCATTATTCCTAAATACAATAATGAATGAACAGAAATGTACATCGAGGATTCATTATTTAACTAAAATTTTTTTTAATAGATGCAAAAAAATGGTGAAGTGAAAAGTTATGGCTTCGCAACAAAAAGAAAAAGAGTAAAACTTTCTCTTAGTTGTTTTTAGATATTTACAGAATTTTAACTAAATACAAAATTAGTTTATTGGTATCTATGTGTATGTGTGCTTGTTTTGGATACGAGAAGATAGTAAATATAGTAATATCCCAGTAAAAAATTGGATCATCCAAAGAGTAATCTTGGATCACTCCTTTGCGAGTAATGGATTACTCCATAAAACTCCGGAACTCATTGGATTTTTAACACAGCATGTCCGCAGACACGAGTACTCCTTTTAATCTCCTTATGGAGTACTCCCTTTGATCGTGAAAATGACGACAGAGGGAGTAATCGTTTTTGTCTCCTTAAAAAGCATAAAGGGAGTAATCGTTTTTGTCTCCTAAAAGAGATCGTTTTTGACTCCTAAAAGAGCATAAAGGGAGTAAATATTTATATAAAATACAAATTTATTTATTTTTTACAAAAACAAGAACATATTCACTTATTTTTTAAAATTTTTTCAAAAATGTTATTAATGTTTTTTTGTTGGATTCGACGAGGTCATAGTTTTTGACGAGTATGTCTGTCGGTAAACAGTTGCCTTACATTTACGAAATGCCAGCTTGAAAGATTTTTCATATTCCGGGTATGTTGGATACGTGTCTTTAAGTGCTTCTGCAAGAAAATTAAAGAAGAGATAACACGCAATATATTATTTAAGATATGATATTAAAAATTCAGCTATTACCGAAATAAAAAAAGTTAAACAATTTGTATTTGTTTAAGGCTATCATATTTTTTGATCCATCCCAATTTAATTTGAGCAACATATTTTTGCCGATCATTTTGGGTAGTGATTTTTCAATTTTGATTTTGTCAAACCTCAATTTAATATACGAAATCTGAAATAAATTAAAATAAAAAACAAAGAATTTTGAATACTTGTTTAACCGATTGCATTACTCAGTCTTACCACTTCTGAATCAGGCTCGATTTTAATCAACTGTTCTGCCGAATTTAATTCCTCCAAAGAATTAATTGGGAAAATTTTCTTTCACTTTTTAAAAATAAATTTAACTGACTAAATAGAAAAACAAAACAAAAACATCAACAATTAACAGTTATGTCAAAGAAAAAAAAAATCATAAACGAAGTGATACATCCCTCATTGATCCATTTGGAGTATTAAGCGAGGCGTAAACAACAAAACAAAAAAAAAGTTTCGATAGCTCGCTTATTACTCCTAAAGGATGAACAAGTCATTACTCCTTTATTGCTCGATTATGGATTAATCCATATATTTTTTACTGGGATGTATGTACATTTAGTAGGGAAGTTCAGAACTGAAATTATCGTTTGAGTTCAATTTAGTTAAATTATTTATAGTAAATGTAATATTTGGGGGATTCACAAGGTGTGCTATTTAGTCATAGCGCCATAATAGCCTAAATAATATTTTACAATTGTTTAAAAAAATACTGTTGTGTTTCAAACAAAATAAAAATTGTAATGCTCTGTTCATTGATTCATTATAATCGGTTGCCCACAGCAGTATATATATTTCTTGCAATTATAATAAGACATATGACTTTACCACTTTATGATTACCCTGTGAATGCCCCAACTATAACTAGGAATATGAGATATCAAGTAATTTTTGAGGAAAATATATTATATATTTTTATTTATTTCAGTAGTTCTAAATTGAAGCATAGGGCCATTATAAATGTATTCCATTGGGATCCATTACAATTATTTACTCCTGTTGTGGTAAACTTAAAAGTTAATTTTTACAACAGTTTTGCAAATAAATCTCAACTTAATAAATTTGTGTTCATTGTATTGCGGCATAAAATATGATGCAAAGAGAAAAGTGCAGCTTTCTTAGAAATAGACAAAAAAACGCAAAATCTTCCGTCTCGTGACAGTTCTGTTAGTATTCTGTGCACGGGCAGGCATTGATTAAAATCCAAGGGTACACATGTATTAAAAAAAAAATGCGGAAAAAAACACAACGTCCCATCTTCGTTAACTTCGGTATCAGTCTGTCAAACGAAACACTTCCGGTCGAGTGACGATATTTTTTGTTGTTTTCAACTTTTCGTTTTTTGCTTTTGCCTTCACTACAACTGTTTTCATTTAATGAATCAGAAGTAAATGCAACGGTTTATTTTCGTCCAATGAAAAATCAGAAAGTGGAAGAAAAAGCAATTTTTTGATTTTGACTGCAGCTTTTTAAACCCTGGTAAAAGTTAGAACATTATGACAATATATCATGATAGCACACCTTGTGAATACCCCATATACTTAAGTAAGTAAATAACATTATAAAACAAAACAATATTACTAAATAAATTTTTCTGCACAAAATAAACGTTTGTTGAACTAATGCATTTGTTAAACGTGGTTTGTGTTTTGTTATTTTTGTTCTGATCACGCCATTTGTGTTGATTGTTGCGGCCTGTTTTTACACATTGCCACTTTTTACAGTTCTGTTTGTATTCTGTGGCCCGTGTTAGGTCATCTGCTGGCTAGCGCAGTATGTGCCCGAACCAATTCCACTTACGCCTTAGAATTTCGGTGCGCAGATGAACTTGATTTAAGACTGTCCACAGGTCGAAGTTAGATATCACATTTGGCCAAAATACTATATTAGCACTATTTACTATATTAGCACTAGATCCTCCGTTCATTTCAAGAGACTGCCTGTGGTCGGTGTTCACACGCATGAATTGAGTTTTGCCTATGTTTATTTTCAATCCTGATTTCGCTTTCGAGACATGCCGCTGAACATATGTATGTGGCAGGTTGTGTAAATAATTTGTGTCATAAAATATATATCTTAGCCGTTAGGGTTAGGTCAAAAAAAAAACGCATGTTGAGTCTTTGATTGGCTTTAATTAAATTGTTTCCTCTTTTGTTTGGTTTAAATCACTTCAGTCTAGCACAACTGTTATCATCTGCTCTTAGGAAAAAAGTCTATGAAATACACCAAATAAATATTTTTCAATTTAAAATTTCGAAAAACTACAGATTGCGACTTAAGACCGTTTAACAAACTGCAATTCATATCCGATAAGTAAGGAAATGTTTAATGTTATGCTCTGAAATTTCGCAAGAATAAGAAGAAAAATGTACAGAATTTTTAATTTGGTTAAAGACCGAGACTTATTTCAAAAAACGGATTAGGTTCTGGAAGAAATAATGACAAAGAAAGAAAATTATTTTTTTTTAATAAAGAATTACAAGATTTAAAGGCAGTGCTAAGAAAACTGAAAGTGTCTAGAGATTATATAATGATCATTTGCCTATAATCACAAGCATCCTTAGAAAGAAACGTGTTTTATCATTGAGATAATCTTGATAAAAATTAGAAAAAGGCTTTCAAACGATTCTGTAAATCCTTAGTCTGAACTAAAATCCTAGTTTAACAGAAATATTTCGTAATAATTTAACTTTTTTGGTTTTATATAAATGCTGTAGGCTGCGAATTAATTCTTTGGCAATAAGTGCGTAAGTCTATTTGTTGAGTTTTATAGGAGAATAATTGAAAACTTTTAAGGTGGCTTGTAGAAATTTACTACGAATTTTATTTAATCATCAGTTCTCTGCGGTTATAGATTTTTAAGCTTTTATCCTTAAACACTCCTAATTTCACACATCGGAAGTTTTTATTATTCCGAATGTTATTGCACATTGGAAAAGATAACCAAAAGATGCCATTAAGCATTTTTTCCTTTTTGCCACAGAAATAAAAAAGCATTTATAAACTTATTTAATTGATTTCAGAAAATGATTTTTGTTGAAATAAATTTAATTTAATAAAAATTTGCATCGATTTGTATTGAGTGGGGATTCCCGGGATCCCGGGAAATTGAAAAATAAATTCCGCATTCCTGGGAAATCAAAAAGTCCGGGAAAAGAAAAACTCTAGTGCCGCGAGACAGATGTATTCGGTTCAGCCGAATGTAGTATTATTTTCCTTTTTAACATTAGAAATCTGAGCGTTACTAATACACTGCCGTGCAAAATTATTAACGCATGGGGTTGTTAGAGATGACTTAATATTTTACACAAATTTAAAAATTTTCCAATTATAATAATTCATAAATAACAAAAAGAAAAAAACCAAAGTTGGATAAGCCGTTAGTTTAGGAAAATAATTTAAAAAACTGCGTTTGTAATAATGCGCTGGCTTGAAAACAAATTATTTGTTGGAAGCGTTTAAAGTTATGGTGCTTCTATTATAATTTCTAAATGTTTTTCAGAGGACATATATACAAATTCAAAAATGGTTTTACATATATAAAAAATCTCTAAAAATCACATGCGCTTATAATTTTGCATCGCAGTGTATTAAGATTTCCTTATGTATGTACATAATTTATGGTTATGAGCAAAAAAAAAAAAAATGGAAAAAAGTTAAGCTACATAAGCAAATTGGTTTTATATTTTTAATCGCATTTTTAAAACATTACGAAATATTTTAGTTAAATAAAAAACAAGTTATATTTGATACCCTTCACCGACAGTTCGAATATTTCAGGAGCGATATCTGTATTATGTCTATTTATTATAAAAATATATCATTATAAAAACAGTCATTAGCATTAAAATTGGTTGCGGTTTAAACCTTTATTAAATTTTGACCGACAATCTTGAGTGAAATAGTATGATTCGTAACAGTTTAAGCCGAACTTAAATGATTTTCAGGAGGGGAATTTATATTGGAGCCATGGTAAGTTAGGAACCAATCAACCCAACATCAGCATAGTGATTTCTGTTATTAAAAAACATAAATTTCAATATAGTGGTGAAATTAGTTTAAGCGTTTTCAGAAGGCTGCTAAACAGGGGATCTAAGGTAAATTATGGACCGTATATCACAAAAATTGCATGACATTTTTTATGGCCATATTAAACTAAGTTGGAAGAAATTTAACACAATCAGGGGTGTCATGGAAATCGAAAACGTAAAATGAAAGAATTTTAAGAGTTGTTTTTCAATAAGGTTTCTGTAATAAAAACATTTTATGACAATTATTATACAAATAATGCTCTATTAAACAGAATTCTTTAACAAAAATTGCAAACATTTGATTTAAAGTTTAATAAAAAGGACTGCCAAATTCTTTCGTTTTACGTTTTCGATTTCCATGACACCCATGAATAAATATATCTGCTACGCTTTGTGGCGTATTTAATTAATTAACCTGAGTGGGCTTTATATGGGGTCTATAGTAAATTATGGACCGATCATCACGAAATTTATTAGTGATCTCTCTAGTCCTATACAACTGTGAAGTTTTTTATTTTATTCTGATATCATTATAAATTACGTTTATGTTAGTTTTTGTACCAAAATTATCTATTTTAAGGTTGATGTTCAACATTTTGATTCATAGCTATGATCCTACAAAATCGATTTTGCTGGATTTCAATCCCAAACTGCTTAGGATAACTACCTATACAAGCAATTTGACACCAAGTCAAGTGTTTCAACTGACGGACATGGCTTAATCTAATAAGAATTACTCAAGGAGCCAGAATATATATACTTTATGGGGTCTGAGATGAACAATAAAAAAGTTTCACACGGAGTGACAAACTTAGTATACCCTCTTTAAAACTAATTGTGTTGGGGGGTGTAAAAAAATTAACGGAGAGTAATCTTTTACTAGATCCGTATCAATCAATAGAGGACGAAAATGTATATCTGTTGCACGGTGGCAGGCTTGGCTTTAATTTTTAACCCTAAACCCCGTATTCATAAACGAATAATAAATAAAACAAATGATTATTAAGGACAATTTTCATTGAAAATTTGTTCTGTAAACCTTTATTTAGTTTCAAATATTTTTTTGAATACAGGCATAAGGCTCAATATGTCACTTTATTTTAATATTGTTTTTACCTTTCGTTGTGTGTTTTTGTAATTATGAGGACCGGACCAAACATTGTAAAAAAAATTGACTATAAATTCCTAGTGTACACAGTACGGTATATAATTAATCAATGTTTTGCATTAATCGATCAAGTGCACGAATAATAATCCGAGGTCGAAATTTAATCTAATAATACTCGAATAATCGTATAAATTGTGTAAAAATAACTAAAATTAATAGTTTTAAAATTTTTTTTTTAAAAAAGTAACAACAATATAACAAAAGCACTTCATGTAATAAAAGAGGAAAACATTTTAAATAAAAAATAGCATCTAAATTAA
Source organism: Pollenia labialis (assembly GCA_949318255.1). Lineage (NCBI taxonomy): Eukaryota > Metazoa > Arthropoda > Insecta > Diptera > Polleniidae > Pollenia > Pollenia labialis. The sequence continues at coordinate 125,474,056 of OX439141.1, forward strand.
AGATTATCTTCTAAAACAATCTTTCAAAAAAGAGTATACAATTTAAATGTTAATGTTTCAAACGATATCTTGCTTTTGTTTTGTTGACGTTGGACAGATTGAAAGTAAAACATTATAAAACATATCTTATCTTAGTCTCCCTATTAATCGATTAATCGAACAACGGGTGATCGTTTGAATACCCTAGTATGCAGGGCTTGTCCTCAATCTACACTGATAGAAAAATTCATCTTAATATTGATGATGCCCTAACATCAAAATTGTGACATCAATGTTACTACAAATGGCATCGATGATGCTAAAAGTAACATCAATCCAATGACTAACGTCTTCGTACAATTTTGTCATTTTTTACGTGTCATCTATTTTATGACTATACTGACATCAATTCGATGCCATATTTTGTGTATTATTAATATTATTTTCATGATAACAAAGTATTATATGTAGCAAAAATTCCTATTTTCTATTTTTTTAAATTATTTAATTAAATACAAAAAAATTTTGAAGTATAATGATTACGAAAACCATATGGGGCATGGTGCTGGTGTCTTATTATTGAGAGTTCTGCTGTAAACAAAGGTCGTAATTCGACAAAAGTGAAACAAATTCATGTAACGGGTAAGTAAATAATAATATTCTCCCACTTTAGCTAAAGTAAATTCCAATGACTTTGACTTAATGACAAACTGTCATTTAATTGATGCTAATGTGTCCTTTCTCCGATGTTACTGCGTCATCGCACTGAGGACATGTTCGTCATTTCTATGATGCCGATGTGTCATCCCATTGATGACATAATTTAATTTTGGCCTAGTGACATTAAGGTTGACATCACAATGATAAAAAGTGTCATGGGGTCAAAAACGAAGACACTTGGCATAGTAATGATATCAAAATACATCAGAGTCTAAACACAATGTTTGCGGTGCGGTGGGATTTCTCGTTGCGGGAAAGAAAAATACACATAATACAACGGAAGACGGCGACGGCAATATTTGTCAATGGTTGTTTAGCTTTTTTATTAAAGTATCTCTGCATACATTTTTATCATGTTTTTTGGTTACAATAATGTTGTGAACATCGCCAATTATTCAAAAAATATGGCAGCATCAGGAAGATATTGAGTATCACAAATTGAGAGAGAGAGAGAAAGTCCGCAATGAAAATAAAATAGATTTTAATTTTATGCCGTTCCTCACTGCGGTTTGTTTAATTTAAAATCGTATGAAAACCCACACCGCAATAAATTATCGTTACATTGTGTTCAGACTCTCAGCGTTATGACGCCTTTTCTATCAGTGTAAAATAATGACAAACTTGTCCCAAATTGATTTAAGGCAAACAAATGTCCCACCAAAATATGAAAAGTAAATGCACGTTTTATTAATATTTTAAGAGTGTTGAGGTAAATGCAATTGTATCAGGATCGTGACATCGATCCCCTACTGTAATTGTGACGGCTAGACTTGTAGTAGGTGGTCCTTGGAACCGGATATTAACCAGTGACCTATGTTGCAGTGCGCTTAGGGTAAATGTAATAAGATTTGAAGGACGCCTTTTCTGAACCATATATCAAGCCCCTTAAGTAATTGTGAGCCATGACCGTTGTGCTTTTAGATGGTTGTCCTTTGAACGGGAAATGTACCAGTGAGCTTTGTTTGTGCGTACTCAGGGAAAAATTAATTAGATCAACAGGACGACTTTATTTATCTTGATATTGAGCTACTTCTGAAATTGTGACATATGACGGATACGATTGTGAACAATTGTTTAACTTCAAGACCACTGTGCTCTTACAAAATCAAAAGAAACTTTCTTTAAACTATTTTGCAGTAACAAGTGTAATTGATGGTGTTTAATACAAAAGTTATTAAACTACAAAAATGTAGAATTTCTAAAACACGACAAGTAATTCAATTTGGTTTTTTTCGACAGCAAAATAAATGAATTTTCCAATCAAATTTTATTTAGAACAATACAATCACTTAAAACCGATCATTAGGAAGCCAATGTTCATCATTTATGATTTATTTTTATTTTTCGTTTCTACTCGGCTACATCGAAAACACCTTGTGGTAGCGATGTGGTTATTCACCATTTCTTTTAGTGTCTTTTATGTAATAAAACATAATTTGTAATCAAAACCACATTAGAACATGCTGTTAAGTGCCCACAATTAAAAGCCATACTATTTGGTTGTGCCTTTTTAGAAATTACTTCCTAAATACTACAACTGCTACATTTTTGCTATTTCCTATTGAAAAAAAACTAAATTTATGTTTGTATGCGAGTGCAACTAGTCTACACTGTATTATTTTGTATAGTTCTGTAAAACAGTTTTTGTGGCTTAATTACAATGACCAGTTTGAAAATTTGCTGACGCTTTCTACATGTTTGAAGGGAATAAAAAATAACTATTAGAAGAGAACAGAAAGTTAACCGCAACCGCAAGCCATAAACTGACTTCTACATGACACCTTCGCAAATTTTGACAAAAATGTTTTTTGTGCAGATGCAAAGGAAAAACTTGAAAAAAATAAAAAAAAAAATTAAAAAAAAAATAAATAAATAATTTCACGCTTTTTCAAAATAATTTTCAGTTTGATTTAAAAATGTGGTTAGAAATATGTACGGACAGAGGCAAAATTGCATAAGGGATGGTTTTCAGTTTTTTTAATTTTGATTTAATATTAATTTAATATTATAAAACCTAATTTAATAAATTTTATATTTGCAGATCTGCTATTTAAAGAAAAATGTTAAAAAAAATGTTCGATTTATTATAAATTTTTCAAAAATTTGCTAATTAACCCTTAATATCCTGATATTTTATTTACAGTCCCCAGCGAATAAATGCCTTTCGTTCTCAAAAACACCATTAGTGGAACTGACGTGAAGTAGTTATCGAAAAATATGGTGTGGTTCTTAAAACGTGGAACTGAGCGAGCCAATCGTACAACAACGTTGCCCGAAGCACCCAAATTGGGCTCATTTTCCTCACAATGGTCATCGTCGCCTGAATAAATTTCAAATGTATGGCAGTATCTCGAGTCATCGCACAAAAGAAATAGTTTGTTCCCCCATGTATGCGGCTTATCTGACATGTACTGCTTCAAATAGTGCTTTATCTTTGTCGCAAAAATTTGTTTATTAACGCAAAGTTTTGCTCGCTTTGGCACCTTCTTAAAATTCCTGTTAAGTGCAGAAATAATGGGACGTAATTTATACAGGCGATCAGCACTCGAAATCGATGGAGCCGATTGTTGCTGAGATTGATGACTTTTCGTTGAAGTGTAAAAATTTACAGATTGTTTTGTGGCGATTTCGCGTCATGCAATCCATGATTGGGCTGAAGCCATATTCATTCCAATACGAACGAACACTGGGATATTTAAAGACTGGCATAAAGTAATTTATGCCTAGAAATTGCTTGATTTCACTTGGAGCAGCATTTAGCGACTTTTCAATATTTGTTTGCAGAGCATAAAAATGGCTCTGTCAACAATTGTTGATATTATGTCATCCGACATAAAAAACGAGAGGAACTGCATAGGTGTTTCCAATGCAAGAATTTCCGGTGTCAATGACTCATCGCCATAAAATTTTATGGAATCATAGTGTAACTGAAGACCTTGTTTCCGCCATAGTGGCTTGTTGAAAACCAGCGATTCCGTGTCAATCGAAACACCTTCAAACATTGTAGTATAATCTTGCCAACGGGAGTCGTCAACACCAATAGGTGCGACTTCTGCGCTACTGTCTTTTGTATCCACAGTTGCACAGTTTAAATCTGAAATGTCTTCCTCAGCCTCGAACTGATTTAATTTAGCATTTTTCCCTTCTTCCTCACAATTTTCTATCTGGCCTTCATCTTCTATATTTTAATTACGAAGAGCAGCTTTGAAATCGTAGTCTCGATCAATATTTTCATCGTCAGAAGAGAAGTCTCCATCATCTTCGCTTTCCGACTATGCCATCGCATTGACAAACTCAGAAAGTTGTTCTTCTGTTTTAAAACATCGAAGTGTTCGTGCCATTTCAAAACAAACACACTAAAAAAAAACGATTTTTTTAATTTCATGTGTTAACAATTTTAACTACCCATTCCTAGTGGTTCCTCAAGGGACCATCCAGAAAAATTAAAAAAAAATGTATCACAATAAAATATACTTACAAAGCTGAATAAGACTGCGAATTGAGCAAGATGTTTTATATAAAACCTTTTTTCATACTGTGTGGCATTTACCAGCAATTTAAACTCTATTTTTTTTTTTTTTTATAATTTCCTAGCTTATCCCGCGAAGCTTTATGCTTGTCTGCAGGAAAGAAACCAGAGTCTGCAATTAGCTCCTTTTTTTTAGTAAACTTTGGACTAATACAGATTTATTTTTCAAGCTATAAAATTTATAAATCTTTGCTCGTTTTAAGGTAAATATGGGAATTTTGAGCGAAAAGTCTACTTTTTTTTTTTAATGTAACGCCAGATTGCAAATAAGGTTGTATTTTCGGACCATGTTGTTCAATCGTTATCCAAAATCGTTTCCCAAAATTAGATTATTTTCTCATCATTCTAAATATAAACCCTAAATTCATTTTTGTTATCTAATTTGAGATTCGAACCCCAAATCAGGTAGCCCTGCATTAGAAAACTGTTCGTGAATTCATATGTATAATAATTCGTCTAATTTTTGACATAACACCTGTAATTTTTTGTGTTGTTGACTTGTTGTAGTCTCGCCGCCACCTTAAGTAAATTCGCCTTGAGTCCAAATCTACAATAAAAAACAGGTATGAAAGAGTAGTCGGTCGAACCCGACTGTATGATACTGTACACCACATTAGAGCCTATATACCAGATTTTATCAAATTAAAAATTGCGACCTGTACTTTGCGCACCAGGTTCACATGAATAGCCAAACTGCCAGCCAGCCGGACGAACATCGTTAATATGCTTTTAAGGTGTTACAAACATCAGCACAAATGATTAGTATCCTCTCCACTATGGCGGTGTGGGTATAAATATTTTATTGTTATGGTAAAAATATTTTGTAATTGATAAATTCGAATTAATTTTTGCTAAATATGTTTACTTGGCTAAATACCATCTCTAATTCAGCATTTTACCATGGAAGAGGGAGCAATTTTATAGTAAATTCTGTGTTAATCCATTTTATAAATTTAAAATTGGAATACTGTTCTTTTATTTTAAAAGAGGTTTCATTATTATCGTTTGTAGCGATTTTCAACATTTGTATGTTATAAATTTGTATAAGAAATTAAAAATTATTATTTGAAAAGAAACATGGCAATTAATTTTTTTAATGGCTAAACAAGGTTAAAAATGGCTAAATTGGTAACACTGGTCGACATCTACCATCAATTTGCTAAGATGTATAAATTTTCCCATAATGCCCGTAATTTCTACAAAAAGAAAGCTGGTCGTTTTCAAACTTAACAGTTATCTTTATCTATTTCAACCTTTAATTGTCGAACGTGTTGCTACCTTCAGTTTTCTTTAAAAATATGGCAGCTTTTACTCCATAGATTTCTATGTACGCAATATTTCTTTTTGTAGAAATTACGGGCATAAGGAATACAAAAACCAACATCTTTGCAAGATGATCCTTTCTCATTGTATTCCATTCAACATCTTTCGAGTATTTAAGGATCATCATTAAAAAGTTGCAATAAATTCTATTTGTAGAATTTGTTTGTTTTGAAAGCAGCGTAACCATTTGTCAAGTTTCCCTGTTTTGCAACTTTTTTTCTTGTATAATTTTTTATATTTTAATAACCCCCATATTCATAAAAAATATTTTTGTTTTATTAAAATTTTATTGAACAAATTTTCATACGAGATTCTTTCAATAAACCTTTTATTTATCAAAAATATTTTTTATGAATATGGGGGTAAAACATTTATTTTGTTAAAATACATTTCAAAATGTTAAAAAAAAAATTAAAAAAATATCAAAAGCAACGGAACCACATGTGATACACATATATACCAAATTTATACAAAAATACAATTTTCCGGTTTTTCATCATAAAAGGTACTCTTTATTCAAAATTGGGCCGTTTTCTTTCTATATACGAAAAGGGAGGCCCCCAGAAAGTACACTGTATATTAATCTAGGCTATAATATGTATGTATATCAACTTTATCGAAAAGAGAAAAAGTACCAATGCTACCCGGTTTGTGCCTCTTAAAAAGAACCCTATTTTAATCCTGACCATAGGCATACCAAATTTATCAAAAAGACAAAAAGTACCAAAATACCAAAGTAACATTTTTTCCCCTTATTTAAATTTTTTAAAAAATTTTCTATTTGTAGAATATTTTAAAAAAATTTGCTGTTTTTAGAAATTTTCCGTCTTCGATTTCATCCAAATCTAAAAAATTTTTTTTCAAAAATTTGCTGTTAAAAGAAAATTTTTCAATAATTTGATGTTTATAGAAAATTTTTCAAAAATTTGCTGTTTAAAGAAAATTTTCCATAAATTTGCTTTTTTTAGAATATATTAAAAAAAAATAGCTTTTATAGACTGTTTTTTTAAAGACTTTATCAATCAATCATCGCTATCAATTACCATTGATAGAATATTTTTCAAAATTTTTCAAATATTTCCAACTCATTGGAAACTTTCCGAAAAAATCCTGTTAAAGGAAATTTTTCAAAAATTCCGTATTTAGAACCGTATTGGAAACTTTCCGAAAAAATCCTGTTAAAGGAAATTTTTCAAAAATTCCGTATTTAGAGGAAATTTTTCGAAGCTTATCTACTTATGTTTTTATTTTCCGAAAATTATCAAAAAACGGTTTATTGAACATTTTTCAAAGTTTTCCTTTAATAGGAAATTTTTAGTTATAGAAAATTTCCGAAAATTTAAAATTTATTGGAAATTTTCTAAATATTTGCTGTTTTATATATATGTATGTATGTACATATTTAATTAAGGAAAAATTAAGAACTAGTGCTTTATCTTGTTAAGGCTTTAAAAGTGATTTGAAATAATTTTTAAATTAATTTGAAAACTTTATTAGATTCAATAGCGGGTTTTTCTTACAAAATTAACATTTTTAAAAACTGTTTCCTAAAGCTTAAAAGCCCTTTATCTTGCTGTTAATTCAATCTATATTTAATATATTTCTTTTTTTTTCATTAATATTCATTCTCTATCCATTTGTTGTAAATTTTTTGAAAATCCAGTAAATTATTACATGACGGATTTATGAATTTCAAATACCCTTAATTTACAAAGAAGCACTACAATCATTTTTTCACTTCTATTTTTTTCTTTTTTTTGAATAAAACATCATTTTGTAATTTTCTTTTTAACATTTCTTCTCCAAAACACATCAACCATTTCAGAGCAGTGAACAGATCGATGCTTTTTATTGTATTTTTTTTTTGCTAAAAACTGCGTTGGATGATTTTTTTTGCGTTGGTGGATTTTTTGTTATGTGTTAAGTTTTACATGGTTTGTTTTTTTCTTTCTTGTTCTTTATTCATTTTCAATCCACAGGGTGCATTTAACAATATATCATTGAACTGTCAAAATTAAATCCCATGCAGAATTTTTTTTAAGCCAAACCACATTCCATTACTGTTTGGATCAAGCACAAAGTGACAAGGCAGTCAGTGAGGCAGTTGGGAAACGAAAAAAACTTGGTAGAATCGTAAGTAAAAGGATGTAAATGTAGAGGCGCAAGCAGGTCACTGGCTCATAAAGCGTAAGCAAACATTCGATGTTATTATTGTAAGCTCGTGATTAACAAAAGGAGGAAAAGAAAGGAGTTGTTACATAATATGCTTTGGTAAGTGTTATATAAAGGCACTTGTGTAAACAAAGAAGATCCAGTATGAATAAAAAATCATATTCACTGGTAACGAAATGGAACAGAAAGCACAGGAAATAAAACAGTCATAAATTTAAATGGATACGAATGTGAAAGAGGGTAGAGAATGTTAAAAACAATAAATGGAGAACAACTGCGAAATTGATATAACGACACCTTCAACTGCAGTTTTCAAAATTAATGGTTAGTGTTATTGTAGGTGTTACATTTGTTGTAAGGAATCTAGTTTTAGTACAGTACAAGAATTCTTGTTCCGGATGTGCCCACTTTAAACGACCTATTTTTTTTTATATGACCTCAGGAAGTCTACGTGCACCAAGAGAAAACACTTTTTTCTCTATGGACACCTCCAACAAAAGCATTTTTAACGAAAAATTTTTGAACAAGTTGTGGTTACTTTTACCATATTTGTGTCACCGGCAACTACTTTATGGTAAATTAAGTCATCCATTAACAATCCGCAATCACATTGTGGTTGCCTCCGAACATTTTATGGTTAATAATAATAATAAGTTTACTACTTATAACTGAATGGTTTGATATAATAATTACATTTTCCTCTTTTCTTATAACAACATATTATTGTTGAAAAATACCCACACTATTATTAATAGTTAACATATTATTATTATTTTTAAACAGAACATGTTCGAAAACAATAAAAATAATATGGCTGTGGCTTCCTCTTGAGACTAATTTAACAATAATATGGTTGCTGGTGACGATAATATGGTAAAACATTTTCGTTAAAAATAGCTTTGTTAAAGGTCACCATGTATAAAATGTGTTTTCGCTGCGTGTTGTTTTAATTTCGTGGACATAGTACAGCTAACAGCTTTAGCTTATCTAGGGCTTGTAATCAGCAGGATTCCAATAGGCTGCAGATGATATGAGTCCCTGAGTTATAGGTCCTGATTTAGTTGTTTGTAATTAACATTCCGTAATAACGTGTTAACTGCAGCTTGTGCCGAAAAAGAGGGTATGTAAACTGTGAAAATTTCGCCTAAGATGGGGATTTAAACAAGTTTGGCGTCATTGGGCATTATCTCTAAATGCGGAGTTTGTTTAGCAAATGAATGGTCTTGTTCATTAGTATAAAAAGAGAAATCTACGGTGTCAAAAAAAAGAGCAACTTTAATTAAGAGAATTTATATTCGTGTGTGGTAGGTGCGAGGCAGTATTTTAAAGACTTTGTTAAAGGTGTTACCAACAATTCATCTGGTAAACGTGTTTCAATGTACAACTTTGTCTCCTTGGTGGAGTTCAAAAACCGACCAGGCCGAGTGTGTTCTTCATAATTGCTTTCCAATACTTATGGAGTATCTTTCATCAAAGACAAGTAGGTCATCACATTTTGCCATTTGCGATGAGTATATTTTCTTTATGTAACGCAAATTTCCAATAAAATGCATAATTTCCACACATTTTTTATTCAAAATAATTTGTTGGGAAAGTATTTCATTACTAATGAAAACACTTTGCCAGTGAAAACTATTTTTTTTCTATAAAGAGCTTATTTTTATGCTTGAAAAATTTCCTATAAATTCCTGTTAAGAAAAATTTTTTCAAAATATTTTGTAAAAATCAGATTTTGCAAATTTTCCAATAAGGAGCAAATTTTTTAAGATTTCCTTATAAAAGAATTTTTTCGAAACACTTTCATAATGAGAAAACCTTTGCAAAAATTCATATGAAATAAAAAAAATTTTTAAATCAATATATATAAAATAGGATGTGTGTATGTATGTATGTAACGTATGAACTCCTAAACCGCTGGGCCAATTTTGATTAAATTTTCAGGGAATCTTTAGAATATTCAGGCGGGTGACACTGTGAAGTCTGATTTTTGATTTTCGGTCTGCGGGCGGAGTGGCGTGGCAAAATCCAATTTTCATATTGCACCACCAATCACATCTATATAATTTGGACGATTTTTTCTTTAAAATGATCGCCATGGTCCAACTTAGATTTATACGAAAATAAAATTTTGCCCCGCTCACTTTTACGCCCACTTTTTCGAATTACAAAACACCAGAAAACGGCTCCATCGATTTGACAAATTTTTCTTTCAAATGTTCGTATTAATCCATTTTAAGTTTTTATCGAAAGAAAAATTAACCACGCCTACTTTTACGCCTACTTTTTCTATTAAGCGCATAAATTGAAAACGGCTTGACCGAATTGGACGATTTTTTCTTAAAAATTATCGCCATGGTCCAACTTAGGTTTTTACGGAAAGAAAAGTTTGCCCCGCCCACTTTTACGCCCACTTTTTTCGATTTACCTAAAATCAAAAAACTGCTCCATAGATTTGACTAATTTTTCTTTTAACTGTTCGTATTTATCATTTTTACGTCTTCATCGAAAGAAAAAATTACCACCCCTACTTTTACGCCCAATTTTTCTATTAAGCGCATAGTTTGAGAACGGCTTGACCGGTTTGAACGATATTTTCTTTAAAATGATCGCCATGGTCCAACTTAGGTTTTTACGGAAAGAAAATTTTGCCCCGCCCGTTTTTTTCGATTTACCTAAATCAGAAAACGGCTCTTTACACCAAATAAGATGAAGTAATAAATAAAAATAATTTCCAATTTGCCTTAAATACATGCGTTTCTTTTTTAGTTGAGCCCATATCTACACCATATGTAAGTTATTTTGTAAAAAAACTTTATGATAGGTATTCCGTGGACTTTTATATAAAAGGTCGTTAATTCCGTTAAATGTTCAATTTAAATCGTGTGATCATACAACACTAATGTTTGCTTAGGGCCAGCAACGTGGACCGGATCAGCTAGTTTCCTATAAAGAGCAGACTTTGCAATATTTTTTATAAAGAACAGATTTTACATAATTTTTGTAAAATGTTCTTTAAATTTTCTATAAATAGAAAATTCTGCTAATTTTCGTTAAATTTCCTATGATGGGTAAAATTTTGCAAAATTTCTTGTGCAATACAAATTTTCTCAAAATTTCCTATAAAGAGCCAATTTTTAAAAAGAGCAAATTTTTTTAATGAAAATATGCTTACAAAGTTTTCTATAAATTTTGCATCAAGAGAAGATTCCGCAAAATTTTCTAAAGAGATTAATTTTTTTTATTATTTTGTAAAACTAATACAATTCTGTTGAATTTCTATAAAGAACCAATTTTTTTCAAAATTTCTTTTGCATAATTTTCTATAAAGAGCCTTAGAAACTTTAAATTCTATAAATGGAAAGTTTTTAAAAATTTCATAAAAGAATAATTTTTTGCAAAATTTTGTGTTAAAAGCAGATTTTGCAAAATTTCTACAAAGAATAAACTTTTGTTTAATTTTCTTATTAAAAAAATATTTTTGAAAAATTTCCTATAAAAAAAATTTTTTTTGCAAAACTTCCTTTAAAAAGTAATTTCGTGTAAAATTTTCTATAAAGAATAAATTTTGGTAAAATGTCCCATTAAGAAAATATGTATGTAAAATTCCAATAAAGAGAAAATTTTTGTAAAATTTTCTGTAAAAAGTAAATTTTTGCAAAACTTCCCTTAAAAAATAGACCTTTGTTAAATTTTCTATAAAGAGTAAATTTTTGTAGAATGTTTTACAAAGAATACATCTGTTACATTTTTATAAATAAACTAGCTGACCCGGTCCACGTTGCTGGCCTTGAGCAAATATTAGTGTTGTATTACCACACGATTTAAATTGAACATTTAACGAAATTTATGGCCTTTAAAATAAAAATCCATGGAATTCCTATCATTTAGTTTTTTTACAGAATAACTTACTAATGGTGTAGATATGGGCTCAATCAAAAAAGAAACGCATGTATTTAAGGCAAATTGGAAATTATATTTATTTATTACTTCATCTTAAGGCCAGCGGATAGACAATAATTTTTTTTTATTTGGTGTAAAAACGTATACATTTTTTGGTGTGCCAATTTGGGAGCAAGCCACATACAACTGGCCGTGTGAAAAACATGAATTTTCCAAAATTAAGCCAGCAATAGTCAACTATTGACCTTATGCTTTGTTGATGGTAAAATATCAAAGGAAAGACGCAAAGGGAATTGGAGCCGCTTGAATTGGACTGGTAAATCGTTGGAAATCATCGGGATTCGTAGAATAAGTACGTATTCGCGTTTGAATCCGTCACCGATGATTGTCGCCTCGATTAAATTTGGTGAACAGTTTTTAATGGTCAATCTGGTTCCGTTGCATAACTTTGGTGCGTTTAAGTTGCGATTAAGAATTCCGGTGAACCAACCATTAATGTTAGTACATGCGGAGGCATTAAGGGTGGTTCTAATGAATTCAAAAATTCAGTGGGATAATTGACGGCTTGTTCTTCATCAATTACTGTGTCAAACGATTTGTATTTGGTTTAACATTTTGTAAATAAACCCAAAACTCGTATTGTTAATGCAACATTTCGAAAGTTTTCAAATTTTGATATTGGATCATTATTAACTTAGGTTTTTTGCAAATATCTTCGGAAGTACATAACCGATTTAAGAGTTTCATATCACGTTTTAAAAAAAATGACAACGGCTTTAAAAAATAAAATAAAAAAAATCAAAAAAACAAATAAATAAATTTATTTTGCCACGTCCCTCCGCCCGCAGACCGAAAATCAAAAATCAGATTTCACAGTGTCACCCGCCTGAATATTCTGAAGATTCCCTGAAAATTTCATCAAAATCGGCCCAGCCGTTTTGGAGTCCATGCTGTTTTATATATCTACATAGATAGAAGAAGATTTTTTTTAAATTTCTTTTGCATAATTTCCTATAAAAAGACTATGGAAACATTAAATTCTATAAAGAGTAAATTTTTGTAAAATTTCCTATAAAGAGTAAATTTTTGTAAATTTTTCTATAATGAGAAAATTCTTACAAAACTTTCCTTAAAAAATAGAGCTTTGTTTTTGTTAAATTTTCTGTATGAGCAAATTGTTGGAAAATGTTGTATTATAAAAGCATTTTTTTAATGTGCTGTTTTCACAACACAAGTGACTGAACGTGTGCTAAAATTTATATGGAAAACACTCAAAAAACTGAGTGCTTTTTATATAAATTTTACTACACGTTCAGTCACTTGTGTTGTGAAAACAGCACATAAGTATTTTAAGTATAAAGTATAAAGAATATATTTTTGAAAAATATCCTATAGAAGGCAAAGTCTTTTAAATTTTCTTAAGAATATATTTTGTAAAATTATCTTATAATAGTAAATTGAAAAAAAATAGTTTTCAATTCTTTGTTACACACTGCAAAATAAAGAATGTCAAAATAAATATGCTATAATTTTTGCTCCATTTCAAAGTAGTTTCTGAGTTATGCTTCTGTTTTGTTTCGAACAAATGCCAGTCTATCTGTAATAGATATCTCCAAAGAGAAATATTTGCTTTTGACTTTTAAAATCCAACATGAATGCTTTTCGAGATATTTATTTGTGTAGCGACAAAGAAATAACTAGCAGTGTTGATCAATTAAACTTTCACAACATCTTAATTTCTTTGTAAATATCCACTGCCATTTTTATGCTCTCTCCTATAACAAATTCCATAAAATGAAAGTGTGCAACAAATTATTTATGTATGTTTGCATTTTTTTCACGCTTTTATTTTCTGGGTAAAGCAAAAGCTATTTGTGTCACACCAAAATCTCAGCTTAGTACACAGCTGCCACATGTATGTATATGCAATAGCAGTTTGTGGCCTCAACTTATATGTTGGAATAAGTCTTTAGTTGGCATTTGAAAATTTATTGAAATCTACGAAAGAAAACAAACATTTATTCACTTTATTTCAAAAACAATGTTCTGAGTAGAATGAGTGTTTGAAAGGCTTAACCTTTTTTTTTTTTGCTGCAATGATAGACATTCATAAATATCTCTAGGAGTTTTTTCTCTGGCATATTTTGTTAGTTGAATTTAATGGAGTTGTAGTTGTTTTGTGCATTTTTTTTGTATTCATTTATTCAAATAGTTGGTTTTTGTTGCAAGATACATAAATTTATGTCTTTTATTATTCAAATATTTTTGGACTTGGGAGCAATGGGAAGTGGTAAATTACACTGGTCTGCAGCAAAAATAGTTTTAAATAAAATGCATGGAATAAAATTATATTAAAGCGCTAAATTGTAATCCGTTTTCAGTTTTTTCTATCACGTTTAGTTTTGTTTTATGGGCTAGACTTATATTTCGCCCGAAATAAGGCTGTTGGCTAACGCATTTTATTTTAATACGAGAAAGATTTGTCCGATTTTGATTAGCCTATAAATTTTAAAATTGTAAAGCCTTTAATCCTTTACAAGAAATGTTGGAAGTATAAAACTAGTTGGGTCGGTCTTAGAAATTAACCCCTAATTAACACGGGTTAACATCTTAGTGTCCGAAAACGAATTTCGTCCAGAATGGTTTTTGTAGGGAAGCCAGGTCTAGATATCGAGATCAAGCTTTGGCAAACAGGGAAAAATTTGCATTTAAATTAAATAATAGGGGCTCGAGGAAATTTGAGCTGTATATTGTGTTTGTGCATGTGTATTGTGTATGTGTACTGTTCATGCCAAGTACTCCGCTTCACAGAAAAAAGTGTCAAATTCTTGCAGTGTATTTGGTATACAATTAATAACAAAAAGATTACCTAACAGCCAAAAGTTGTTTTAACCTTGCAGATATGTTTGCTCCAAGTGGATTCTTAGATCGCTTGTGTTCCACACAAACGAATCGTGACATGCACCATTGTGCGACGAGTCCACGTTACGAATTTTCAGCTTGTGGTCACAAAGCTAGATAGAATATATAGTTTTTTGTGATCAGTTTTGTTTTAGTGCTATATGCTATGAAACGAGCTGCTAACCAGCATCACATTTAGGCTAAACTTTCCCTTACGGTTATAAAAAATAAGTTTATTGTCCGTTGGAGCTATAATTTGGACATGAGTCCCATCAATGCAGCCGAAAATACCTGCAATTTTATATTTCCTGTAAAATTCCAATGCAATCTGTCTCTTTTCGCCCGCCGATGGTGGTACTTTGATCCATGACGGGCATAGATGATTTAGAAAGACATCAATCACTTCTGCTAGGACTTTACAAAATGTCGACTGAACTATCGACACATCGCAGTCTTTACTAACTCTCGTTTGATACCCACCTTCGGCAAAGAAACGTAAGAATCCACTTAATTTTACAACCAGTGAAATAGCAAATGGCTTTTTTGTCTGTTGTGTGTGCATTATTAAGACGTCTAACAAATGCTGAAATGCCGGTTTGTTAAGTCTGTAATACTTCTGAAATCTAATTGAAAAGTTTCAATCCATTAAAATGATTCATATGTATGATATGTATGTGTATTAGTACTTACAATGTCTGCGGCAGTTCTAGTGGAATCGATGCATCCCGCAGCTGTCTTCTAGTGACCCTCTGGCTATCTTGTCGCTCTTATTCAGCACTACTACCTTCTTCTTTTGCTGAAATATCCTCCGCAACTAATTGGAATGCCAAAGTATGCATTTTTACTTCTTTATATTAATTTTTTTTTATTATTAACACAAAACTTCAAATGTTTCTTAAACCCGCGCAGAGAAAAATACAATGTAATTGATAAAAAACAGCTGTCTTCGAAATTCGATGTTGCCACTTATTCATGTTTTTGTTCCCTTTAAATTTATGATAGGAGGAATTTTTTTCTCGAGAAAATTGTTTTCCATGAGAAATAAATTCCGAGGGAATATTTAAGATTGGGCTGATTATCTTGTATTCAAATTTTATTGTGTATGCCACTTACGAGGTTTTCGAAATGGCTTTTATATTTTTTTTATACAAAGTTGTCAGGTTTAGAGTGGTTTCGGTTGCGCTTACGTGATTAAGGGAAGAAAAGCGACGATAAATTTAATATTAAGTAGGTGTTTCTAGCGAATACCTAAATAACATTAGCTTACATGGAGATATATATGTCAGTGAATTCATCGTTTTCGATTTTGATAAAATATATGTTGTTTTTTAACTTTTTCAACGTTTAAAGGCCAACATTTCGATGAAAAACTTAGTTTGTTTGTTTGTTTTGCAATAAATATTTTATTCTTAATATTTGGAAGTTTTTCTTTTACGTTTTCATGACGAATAAACTTTCATGTTAAGAGCACAAAACAAAACGTAGCTATTAACTCTTAAGGCCTTGTCAGAAAAAAAAATACTTCGCGTTGCATAAGAGATTCGCTTCGACATCCAATATGATGTATTCATAATTATAGGAAACATGCCACATAAATTACTTTTAACGCAGAGTGAAGCGAAAAGTTAGGCAACTCTCATCTTTTTGCTCGTTTTGACAGTCTGGTTTTATTTTTTGTATGTACTTATTTTTTAACAAGCAATTCGTGTGTGTTGTCAAAGTGTTTTTGTGACATACACCTTTTGCGTTACGCTTTTATGTAAAAGTTAGAAACGTCACGCAAAGCGATGAAGTTTTATCTGACATGGCCTTTAGAATTCTTGAGTTATCTCTTGCCATGCGAGAATTAAAGTCTTTTTAGTTTCTTTTGGCATTTTAAAATAAATTAATATCAAAAACAAGTTAGACTTCTATATTGAGCTGTGCCAAAACTTTAAGACAGTTCGACTATTTCAGGAGTTGGAGTCTAAACACAATGTTTGCGGTGCGGTGCGATTTCTCGTTGCGGGAGAGAAACATAAACATAATACAACGGAAGACGGCGGCGGAAATAGTTGTCATTTTTTGTTTAAATTTTTATTAATTTATTTGTGCATACATTTTTATCATGTTGTTTGTTTTCAATAACGTTGGGAACATAACCAATTATTCAAAAACTATGGCAACATCAGAAAGAGAACGAGTATCAAAAATTGAGAGACAAGGCGAATTAAATTCGCTTTGTTGAGAGAGAAAGAAAGTCCGCAATGAAAATAAAATAGATTTTAATTTTATTTCGTTCCGCACTGCGGTTTTTTACTTCAAAATCGTATGAAAAATCGCACCGCAGTAAATTATCGTTACATTGTGTTTAGACTTTTATGTCTTCTTAAAAACAGACATCAGTATTAAAATTGGTTGCGGTTTAGAAATATATTTAATTATTGACCGATAGTCAGAAAGTTCATGCTTTTTTATTAAATTTTAATTAGCTTGAGTTTAAATTCATGATTCGTAAGAGTTTAAGCCGAACTTTAATGATTTTCAGGAGGGTAATTTATGTTGGAACCATGGTAAGTTATGAACTAATCATCCCATAATTCTGCAGAGTGATTTCTGGTATTAAAAGCATAAACTTCAGTAAATTTCAATACAGCGGTCAAATTAGTTTTAACTAGGGTTTTTTTCAATTATTTTATTTCCACTTTTCCGGGGATTTTTGTTGCGGGATCCCGGGAAATAAAAGTTCCTCATAGTTTCGGAAAAAAGCTATTTTTACTTTGAAATTTAGTTTTCTATTCTCTACAAATTATCATCTGTTAATGGGTTGTCGATTAGATCAATAACAAGAAGTGAGTACGTTCGTAAATCAATGTCTACTGACGCAAAAAATCCACTAAAGGCAGAATGTGCCGTGCAACAGTTGATAATTAATAAATTTAGTGAAGTGAAGAGTTAATAAAGAACATAAATTCAAAATAAGATGCAGGCAGTTAATTTTAATTGTCCATGAACAAGTCTTAAAAATAGGAGATATCCAAAAATATCGCTCCTTTATTGCAGCAAAGTCATATCTACAAAAAAAAAAATCGAGCTTGGCTAAATGCGATTTAAGTTTTTAAAATGTACCGATTTAAAGATATATTTTGCTATAACTTCGGCTTAGTTTGAGATAAAATACCGATTTTTTGTTACTTTGCTTAATTAACTTAAAATTAAAAATTTTTTTTGAGATATGACGATATGCTTATAAGGTGACACGTGTAAGATACTTCAACATACAATTTTAAAAACACATTGTCCTAAAGATTACAGGTGTATAATAATATTTAATATATTTATTTAAAATATTTTATCTATTTTATGAATTTCCATTTTGATCTCATAACTTGAGTACCACAATTTTTGTTTGTTTTTATTATTGCTATTTGAATTAAATTGTTATGTTTATATTATCTTTTTATCTTGTATCTGGAGCATGATGATACGAAATTTACATATAAAATCGTAAGCTAATAATAATTCAAGTTCCTCCTTTAACCTTTAATTAATTTTTGTAGTATTTAGGCATTTCTATTACTTACTTTGTAAACAAGTTCCCTTACGCTTTTTTAAAAAAAAGTTATTTTCATTAACTTAAAACAAATTTACTTTGTATTATTAAATGTAGCGGGATCCCCGGATCCCGGGAAATTTAAAAAAATTTCCCGTTTTCCCGAAAATCGAAAAACTTTGGGGAAAAAAAACTCTAGTTTTAACGTTCATAGTGGCCATATGAAGTTAAGTATTTAATTAATTTACCAGAGTGGGCTTTATATCGGGTATACAGCAAATTATGGACCGATCATCACGAAATTTATTAGTGTGATTTCCAGTCCTATGAAACTGTAAGGTATTCAATTTTATTCTAATATAATTTTTTATTACGGTTTTAGTCGTTATAAACTCTTTTTCGGGAGCAGGGTTAATAGGGGTCTAGGGTAAATAATGGACCGATCTTCACGAATTTGTTACAGTTTGATTTTCAGCCGAATAAAATGAATTTTTGCAAATTGTTTTATAAGTCCGTGCATTGTTCCACCATTTATATTTGTTTCTGTAACAAAATTATCAATTTATTTTTTCCACATTTTGCTCTGGTCGTACTGGACTGATTTTGCTGGATTTCAATCCCAAACTGCTTAGGACAAGCAACTTGTTCATTTCTTATGAGTTTTTCTGAAGGAAGCGTGTTTTCAGCAGAAGGACAAACATGGCTCAATCGACTTAGAATTACTCAAGGAGCCAGAATATATATGTTTACTTTATGGGGTCTGAAATGTTCACACGGAATGGCACACTTAGTATAACCTCATCACAACTAACTGTGGTGGAGGGTATAAAAAGGAAGAAAAACAACTTCATCTATTTAAGAAAGAAAATATTTAGTATTTTTTAAGCAAATGCCTTTAACGTTCAGAACTTCCTCAATTAAACATTAAAACTTAAAGTAAATTCCTAAGAAATCTATAAAATAAAAAAAAACTAAGAAGTACATTTTAGGTTTCGTGTGTAAGTAACGTTTGAAAGCAAAAACATTAGTTTCCGGTCATAAATAATGATTTCGGTCAGCTGAAGTGTGTATGCAAAATCATCTTTTGAATTTACCACTTCACAATATCATAAAGGTTACTACAAATACACCTGGAAGTAGACTACAATTACTACATAAAACATTGAATAAAATGTATGTGAAAGCATAAAGTAAGATAAATATACAGGTCACACTCACACGAACACACTCTCAAATAGTTACATTTGAATACATAAATATAGTTTTGCTCTTCCTTTTTGTACAATGTTGGAATGTTTTAGAAGAAGGATACTCTTATCAACTTCCGTATAATGAATGCTTCTTGGAAGCAACAAGAATACGATGAAGAGCTAGAACAGAAACATTACAATTATTTAGAAGTTGTAGGAAAAGAAAAGGCATTAATGTGAAGAAGAGTTGAAAAGAAAACAAAAAAAAAAAAAACACAAAGTGCAATTTATCGTAGGTTAAGTCATAACTCACACATACCAGCATACAAATGTCTAAAATATTCAGCACAAAATAGTATAACTTTTGTATTTGTGTGTGTGTGTGTGTGTGTGTGTGTGTGTGTATGTGTGTGTGTGTAGAAGAATGAGTTCTTTGATAAGTTTCCGATTTTCTTAAAACGGAAACCTACCTACGTATTTTCAACAACTTTGAACTATACAAAGTCATACAGTTACTCTTACTTTAGCATAATCTTAGACTGTCCATTTGATTGCAAAGAAGTTTTAAAATAAAATATATTGCAAAAGCTTAAAAGCTGGGAAAACGAGGGTGGCTTGTTAATGTAAGACTTATTAAAATATTAAATATCTGTGTGTTATTTATTTGATTTTTTTTTTGTTTTCTAACATATAAAAAATTTCATACATTTAGGCGATCTTTATTTACTTAAAAGAAGATTTTGTAGTTAAATTAAATAATTTGAATTAATTAATTTTATATTCTGTAAAAATATTTGAAAAACGACTTTCAGTTTTATTAAAATAACTAGATGATCCGACGAACTTCGTACCGGCTAACAATCAAGGTATATCGTGCTACTTTTCACTAAACTTAATTTTGGATTTTGAATTAATTTTTTTTAACCTATTTTGTCTTTTTAAAGGGTGAATCGCTCACTCATCAAAGCCTGAATACTTTTGTCAAGTATTGATGACGAATCTATTTCTAGTCAATTTGGAAACTTTGACTGTTAGCGTCTTCCAAATGTAGAGAAATCTATGTGGCCTTCGTATGGGAAGTGAGGCCCTTTGCTCCCTATAGGATTTATGATGTGGCCACTTCGTGGTTTTCATGGGACTGTACACGTCCATTTTTTCGATTTTGAGATGTTGATATCATATTACCTTATTTTAAACGCTATTTTCTAGGTTCTAAAAATTTCTGAAAAAAGATTGACCAATTCCGATTTTTTAAAGTAATAACCAAGTACAACAAGTTCAATACCTAGCGCACTATTTAAAATATAATGGATTTCGGCTGTCCTGAAAAATTTGATTTAAAGACAGACGTTGTTAGTAGGGTATTCATTTGGTAAACCGTTAATCGGTTAACCGATTAATTACTACACGATTAACGGATCGGTTAATTTAAAATTGGCTTTTTTCGATTTACGATTAAACCGATTAACAGATTAAGTTACAAAACATCAGTTGCATAGCAAACTCGCTTTTTTAAATGCATTCTACAACTCAACGATGTACAATTTCACAACGATATCTGTACTAAAGATCACCAAAAATGTTACCAAAGTGCACCAAAGAAGTCGGAACTTTTTTGCAAAATATTCGTTGCTCAGCTTTGCCAGGATGATTTAGATGATGACCTTTCAATAGAAGAAACTTTAGATAGCGACACTTGAAGAATTAACCGAAATAATTAGAAGGGGTAAAAATTTTAAAAATTAAAACAGGACTCTGATGGAATAATGGAAGATTTTTGATTATTAGAGATTATATAGGAAAATAACTGAGAAAAAAGATATTCTGTATTATGGGTTGCTTTCAATTTTTCTAAAGAAAAGAGTCACTAAAATCCTAAATATTTTAACCAAATTATTTTTCTAAACTGATTATTTATAAGATACATATCCTCAAACTATTTAAATTACAAATAAAATAACCTCAGTTACATAATATGTTTTAATTAAAAAATATGTACATATTAAATAGTTATGAATTATTTTTTTGTTTGCTCGTTTTAGATCAAGAATTGTTATGTTTGTTTTGTTATTGTTTTTTTTTTTTTTACTAAAAACTCAAAATAATAAATAACTGTTAATATTTATTTATTGAAATTACTCAATTTATTAAAAAAAAACTTTATTAATCGGAAGAATTCCAATCTATCAGGGGTATGCTGGAAATCGCAAACGTAAAACGCAAGAATTTTAAAAGTCGTTTTTAAATAAGATTTTTGTAATAAAAGAATTTTATGACAAATATTTAACAAATATTTTCCTATTAAACAGGATTTTAAGCCAAAAATTTTATGAATTAGGTTTAAAGTTTATTAAAAACAACTTCCAAATTCTTGCGTTTTGCGTTTGCGATTTCCAGCACACCCCTGTATTGCAGTGGGGAATGTAAGAAGAGATGAACTCACTGTTTATTGTTGATGATTTTGTTCACACTTTGATATTGTTACAAGTAGAACAGTTGCTGTAATTCATATACGCTTAACAGTTTTATTTGGTTTAATATCTTTAGTTTTTCTAAAATCTTTGTGGATGGAGTTTCCTGATGATCTGGCCTAACCAAACAGTGAAATGCGCATAGGAATAGCTTATCCCTTCCACAATAAATTTCAGTGTTTTTATCAATAATAAAATTGGGAATTAAGCACGACTAACAAAATCTTGTATTCCCAAAAATTACTTTGATAATTATGGCAACTTTACTGCTAATTTAATGGTAAAAAAGTTTTGTCATGAAAAATATCTTATAATTATTCGTTAGGCGAAATGGTATTAAGGCTAAAAAACGCATTTTGAGTTTTTGATTGGCTTCAATTCAATTTTGTTTCCCTTTTGTTAAGTTTAAATCACTTAACACAACTGCTTCTAATCAGAATCATCTACTCTTGCGAAAAAAGTCTATGAAATATACCAAGGCGAATTCATGTAAACGGTGGTGTCGATACTACAACAAGTAACAACACCAAAAACACAACAATGTATTTTTTTGTTGCTTTCGTTGGCCGATATGTCAAAAACACAAGTAACTTTTGACGTTCCTCTCTCTAATTAAGAAAAAAAAGTAGCACAGCTGTGTTTTCAACGCTACCTGAAAGTCAATTCGCCTTGAAATATACCAAATAAATATTTTTCAATTAAAAATAACGAAAATCTACAGTTTCTGGGGGTTACTATGTAACTTGATTCGAAAGTATGAACAACACGAAAGTTGTATTCGATCTAAATTCAAACTCTTACCATGTAACAGTTTCGGATCGAGCGAAAAGTGCTGCCACTAATTTAAATAATTTTGGCATTACTTTCGATGTCAAAACAATGAAAATAAAATTAAAAAAAAGTACACAAGAAATTTTTGTGCGTTATAAAAATGGATGCGGTTGTCCTTTGAATGGGAAATGAAGACGAGCGATTGGAACGTAAAATCATACGCGATGGTGTAGATTTTATGCAGTTGACGGATGAAATGTAAGTAACAATTTTTTAAATATGTTGTGTGTAACTAAATATTTTTATTTGTAGGTTTGTGCGAAATTTCCGGCTTTACAAAGAAGCTTTTAAATATGTGTTGGAGAGCATTAGTGCGCAGCTGCCAACAACACTGAGGTAGACTGCTGTAACACCATCAATCATATTTTCCGGGCCCCCGCCTGTGCCCGAAAAATTAATGCGGTTCTTCCGCAATTTGGCCTTAAGATAGTTCTTGGGATCTACCCAAACTAAACAAAAAAAAATTATTTCCATTTATGAGTAAACTATATATTACCTACTTTTTCCCAACCGACCACTTCCCGCTTTTCCCTATTGAAAAATAATTGTATTAATTTGTATCTATTAATATACATAAATTTTAAAAATTCTTACATTTTCAGCGTTTGGTGTCGATTTTTTGATTTATTTAATTTTTTTTTTATATTTCATCCGTTAAGCCTAGTACTCTGTTCTAACTTGCGAAAAATGTTGTGCAACATTGATTATTTCACACGAAAATTTTGTCATGTATCAATATTATTTATCTTGCGGTTTTTAAAAACTTAACCTTTTTATTAGTTACAAGTCAACAACATTTTTTTTGAAGGTAAACAAAAACCATAGTTGGGTGTAGTGCACTAAATGTTAATTTAAATCAACATTGCACTCTTACTTAATAAAGCTGCAAAAAATTAGTGTTTACAATTTTTTACCAGCTTTAGTGATGATTAGTATTTTTTTCACATGCACTAAAAAAGTTAATTGGTATTGACAATTTTTTTCACTATCGCTAACTGTGATTGTATGCATAAAATCTGCACTCAATCCAAATTTATAGTTCAAAATTTAAGCTTTCAATCAAAAAGCTGTACGAAAACATAATATCACTAAAATTTAAATAAATTAAATTTTGTACGTGCATGGTTTTTGATTTTTTCGATAATATGCATAAGCAAAGGAAATTAAACTAAATGAAATTCTGTCAACAACGGAATTATTCTTGGATTTAATCATTAAAACACAAGTTTTGTATTTTTAATTGTGTGCAAAATTTATAGTCAAATAAGTAAAGAAAAAAAACTGCAATTAACTGATAATTGCTTTTTTTAATCAAACTATTTTTTTTAGCGCAAAATGTTTTAACATTACAATCACTTATGTGTAGTGCGATTGCTAATTTTCAATTCATCACTCAACATCAAAAAAATTATTGCAATTATTTTAAGCTAGTGCACTACCCCCATCTATGACAAAAACCATGTGTTTTGATAATTGTCATTAAAAAAAGTAAAACAATTTTATTTTAATAATTTTCTATAGAAAAAACAAAAAAATTTAATTTTATTACACTTTTCTACATATTTCTTTTTGAAACGCTTGTTATAAACCCCACCTCACAAATACTAAATAAAATATTACAAAAAATGATACGCTGTTGCTTAAAATTCCGTGCGAAATAATATGAGCTGCACTTGTTTCGCACGGAAAATAAAAATGTTGCTAGAAACATTTCGCATGTTTTTCGTAATATAAACAGAGTACAACTCTATCAACATTTTTTCGTTTGTATTTCACAGAAATTTTTTTTTATATTGAGTTTGATAACATTTCGCACGAAATACTGAACAGAGTACCAGGCTTTAATAGCTCAAAATTAAACGATTACAAATGCCAACTTTCGGGCGACTTTGACATCTACATTCGTTGTACGTAGTGGCGCACATCCGAAAGTAGAGTACGAGTATCTGATAATCGGATACGACAACTCGTAAGTAGCAAATGTATTTACGAATTCGAGTTAGTTAGTAGGAAAAATACGCATCCGTAATATTTAACTATCGAATCGAGTCACATATTAACCAACCTGACTTGAGAAATTTTTTCCAAACACCAAAGAGATGACAATTCATATGCGATAAGTAAGGCAATATTTTATTTTTAAAGCTTCGTTCTCAATGGGCAACAGCATTTTCACTATAGACCAAAAATTTTTTCGCGACCGCACACATTTTCAATAAAGACACCGTTTGCAAATTTTGTCTAGAACAATATTACGTATTTATTATTAATTGTTGGAACATTTTGTTAAAATTTTCATTTAAAACTAAATAAAATTTATAAAAACGTCAGAAACAATTTCATATAAAATGTTGCTGAAGTAGAAGTTGAGTCAACTTTTTAAAAGAACTACATAAAAAAAATATATAAAATACTTTGGGGGAAATAAGGTAAAAGAAAAAACGAAATTGTTGCTCTGATTGTGAATGAAGCTTAATGCTCTGAAATGTCGAAAGAAGAAGAGGTTTATTTTATAAAATCAAATCCCAGCTCAGCCAAGAAAAATTATCAATAAATTTTAATAAAAAATTCCAAGTTGTAAAATTCCTTCCCTCAGTGAAAATAATTTAATGAAAATTAAATTTGATGAACTCAAGCCTAATTAAAGAATATCAAAAATTATAAAAATTTAATTATTTTACATGCAGAGCAGCTGCATAAAAGATTTTGCGGATTAGATTCTGTATACAGAAAAAATAGAAAATCGACTTCAATTAAACAATTCGTTCAGACAATTAAATATTTAACTAATTTTGCCCCTGCAAAGGAATTGATCATATCAATTAACGGATTTGTATTTTCGAGTCATGGGACACAAATTTAGTCAATTAAAAAATTAATTGTATAAACAAAAAATACACCACATATACACAAACATTTAATTTTATGGGTTTTGATTAAAAAAATTAATTGCAGCAAACAAAAAATTAATTGAATAATTAATGTACACCAATTAATTATTTAATTGAATAATTTTTTGCAAAAATTTTTTCTGTGTAAGAGATGATGCCAAAAGTTATTAGTAAAGAAAACGCTTATTCGATTTGAAGAAAATAATTATTTTTAAATAGGATTTACAAGTTTTTTTTAGAAAATGCTTAGAAAATTGAAAGTATCTAGAGGATTTATAATGTTCTTTTGTCTATTAAGGCAAATATCTGTGGAAAGAGAACGTGTTTTCTCATTGACATCTTCTTGAATAAAATTAGCAAAAGGCTTTCAAACGATTCTGTAAATGATTATTCTGAACTAAAATTATATATTAACAGAAATATTTTGTAATAATTGAGATCGGAAGTTTTTTTTAGTCCAAAAGTAGTACCAAAAAGTAATTTTGCTATAACTTCCTCAAAAATCCTATAAATAATTGAAATTTTTCCCATGTGTACTTTTGGAACATGAAGATCTTAAGGTGCCATTAAGTACTTTTTCCTTTTTGCCACAAAAATAAAAAAATTGAATGCATTTATAAACATACCCAGTGACTAATATTCCGAGTACTCAGAATTGTAAGTGGAATTGTAACACAGAGTATGCTTTCACTTACTTCATATTGTACAATGTACATGAAACAGTACTACAGGCAGAGAGGAAGTAAGCTAATCGTGGTATAGAATTGAGTGTAACACACTTTCTCTGAAATACGTATGCTATACTTTGTGTGTACGGGGTACTCGGAAGTGTATATACGTTTTTTGTTTACTTTCTCGTACACTTTGTGGGTTGATGGTAAGCAATGAAAAAGCGGCCATGTTCTATATAAAAGTAAACGAAAAACGTATATACACTTCCGAGTACCCCGTACACACAAAGTATAGCATACGTATTTCAGTACGTATAACACACGTGCGTCACTGGGTATTTAATTGATTTCAGGCAATCTTATTTGTTCAAATAAATTAAATTAAATAAAACTTTGCATCGGTTTGTATTGAGCAGGAAGTCCCGGGATCCCGGGAAATCGAAAAATAAATCCCGCTTTCCCGGGAAATGAAAAAGTTCGGGAAAAGAAAAGCTCTACTTAGAACCCATAAGATATAAAAATTTATTCATATCTAAAAAACGATGTTTTTATAACTTTCTGTTCTTATCGCACGATGGTTAAGGGTATATAAGATTCGGCATTTCCGGAGGTGACATGTCATAACGTCCAGTGACACAGTGTCCATGGATGTTTTGACGCTCAAAAATGTGTCATAGTACCCATGGACATTATGTCGCTTTTTAAAATGACAAAATGTCCATTTGCAAACTGTATTAATGCCCACGTCACACTTATTTTAGCGTCACAGTGTCCACTGGACGTTATGACATGCCAACTTCCCGGATATAACTCTCTTACTTGTTAGTTTTATATTGGTTTAAAACAAAAATATTTTTAATTTAATTATTTTTTTTTTGGGATTTCTTCCTTGACTGCTAGAATGATTGATCCATAAATCTATTGCAGATGTTGGACAAAGGTGTTCCACAAATTTTGTTGTAAGGATGTATTTTATGTGGCAAATTTGTGGTAGATACCCACACCTTTAAAAGATTTGTAAATGAAATAAAGTTATTTTGGTTAAATTGATAGAGATTTGTAGGAAATTATTCCGGGAACGGTCTCTTTATGAAAGTTACAGATCGTTTCTATTAAAATTTGGTAATCTGATATGGGACATATGTGAAATTGTGAACAGATGCATCTTTAATAGGTTTCGTCTTGTAGAATATTGCGTAATAATTTTCATCGCATTATCTCTAAAATTCAGATCTGTATTTTTAACACAAGATTAACACTTACATACAGCCATGTCACAGAGTACAATTCCGCTCGGAAACGGAATTCATTCCGTATTTTGGTGCTTTCGAAAATGACGAAAAAAAAATTTCGGAAACGGAATGGGAGTTTTCTGTATCTGAAAGGTTAAACAACTATAATCAAATATGTTTTCTTCGATTCCTTAAAGAAATCTTCCGAACGGAATTGTACTCTGTGACATGGCTGATAGACTACCATTCGGAACGAAGATTAGACGAATATGCTTAAATTCAATCAGAAAGTGCTGTATTTCGTGTACTAAAATGTTGGCTAAAACCCTTTTTTTGTGTTAGTCACTTATGCAAACACACAAAAACATGTAAAAAAAAATGTAAATATTTAAAGGACAAACTTTTGTTGCAAAGTGTCAGCATGACCACATTTTAATAGTTTTGCAGAATAAGTAGTGTTATGCCCATTTCGTACAAGTGTATAATCGTTAAAACCTTTCAGTGCTTAACAAAAGGCCAACCAACTAAAACAAGAAAAATAACTAAAAAATATTTGCAATTGTAAATCATCATAAAAAGAAAGAAATGGAAGGATAAAGAACGTTATTTCTATGCAATCCTAAGAAAACTTTTAGTTAAGTATAATTGTTAATACAATTACAAAGTTTGCAGTCAGATATTGAAGGTAAAATGGTGCCAGATTTAGGAAATTTGATTAGGAAAACTAAAAGAGAGCTTATTTATAGCAAATTTTTGTAATAATTTCAAGATTTCAAAATAGGACAAAGAACTTTTTCTATTTGTCTCACTAAAAGTATGAGTAGCTGTATCTGCACATGATTAGTTTCTTCTGAGGCTGCTACAACCCATCGGTTATTACTAAAGTTCACTGTAATTACTGATTGATTAAAGATCGATTGTAAAAACAAATCAGTTTTGAACACTTTAAAATTAGACATCTTTCCCTAATATCCTTTGTAGTATATGAATATATTAGCAATACATAAATAGGCATTTATAAACATTTATCTTTATATTCTATATTCGAGAAAAGAAAAAAAAATCCAAGTCATGTCTTAAATAGTCAAAAAGAACCCAAATACTTAAAGATTCTCACATTTGCAGTGTAATAAACACAAAAGTAGCTGTATGTATGCCTCTTGCGCTTAAATCAAAATGTTTAATATTCTTCCAACATTTTGCATGACATGGCAGGAAAGATTATTTTATTTTAATAAAATAATTTTTACATATTCACCATGTCCTTAGGTGATGTAACCATTGAAAAAAAAACTTGCAACTATCATCACTTTCTGCTTGATTATTCAGATTTTTTCAAGCATTCGAAAATTTATGAAAAAAAAACTAAAACTTGTAAATAATAATTTGGATAAAAGAGCAAAAAACTTTTTTTTTATTCAAAATTACCACATTACGAACACAATGTTAGTGAGCCATACACCAACTTAGTTATTTAATAAAATTTTTTCTATTTACAAATGACTAGCAGAAAATATATAAAAAAATTTTGTGTAAGTTGTATTGGAGAATTTTAAAGTTCGTTCATTTGATTTGTAAAACATGCAATAACAATCTTCTGTATCATAATCATCGTCATCTGCTTTGCACCAGTATTGTCAAAGTCAGATTTTTTTTAATATCTACACAATAACGGCCAATTTCACCAAGTTCAGTTGTAATTAACTTTCAGTTATAACTGTCAAAAACATATTGGTAACTGAAAGTTAAATATTCGTTGCGAATTATTCGTCGTTCGTCCCAGTTGTGTTTCTAGCATAATTTTCATATGACTTTT
Source organism: Pollenia labialis (assembly GCA_949318255.1). Classification (NCBI taxonomy): domain Eukaryota; kingdom Metazoa; phylum Arthropoda; class Insecta; order Diptera; family Polleniidae; genus Pollenia; species Pollenia labialis. The sequence continues at coordinate 125,503,214 of OX439141.1, forward strand.
TAAAATTTTCTCGAGATTTCGCTCAAAATTTCTTCTCTAATTTTATTTATTAGTTACAGTGTGATCTTAAGGGTTGTCCAACCGTAAGCCACGGTGTTAATTGTGAGTCACCCATTAACGTCAAGTTTATTGCCCAACTTATTTTGACATTTCTTTATTTCAGTGTTTGACCAATTTCATACAATTGAGTAGATTAAGTTAAGATTTTTAAAGCCTTTAACGAAAATGGACGTTCAAATCAAAATTTATTTCGTCCACTTCGTGATTTTGTTGGTCAGCATAATCGACCAAAGGTGTCCACAATCGGGAAAATTGTGCGCAAATTTGAGCAAACCGGGTCTGTAGGAAATTCAATCTACAAAGAGTTACTGCTTCTTGCAGTTTATGGGCTGGCGACGTCATCAGGCCGTGCATTTGCAAAAATTAGGTCGGCCAAGCAGTTACCGTGAATGTTGTCCGATATCGCGAGCTGATAACCGACATATTCCAATAGGATGGTGCCATTTGCACACAAGCAACGAAACAATAGCTCTCTTGCGGGAGAAATTCAATTGCACGGCCATGTTACCTCACTTCGTGACGATATTAATTGGTCGGCACGATCATGTGATTTGACACCAGTTTACTTCTTTCTTTGGGGATGTTTAAATGAAAAACTGTACGTCAATAAGTCAATAAGAACAATTGAAGAGCTAAAGGATGAGATAATTCGGCACACTACACCCCAATTATGTCTCAGAGACATTAAAAATATGGACCATCGTATACAGGTATGCCCCGGAAGCCGTGGCGAGCATTTGGCCAATATTTTGTTTCACACATTGTGTTCATAGACCCTTCTATCATAATAAACAAATATTAGTATTGTGGTTATTTTGTTGAACTGTTCTATGGTTTTTAATCCAAATGTTGATATTTTAATTAGGCTTAAGTTTATCAAATTTCATTTTCATTAAATTATTTTTATGAAGAAAGGAATTTTACAACACGAAATAAATTTAAATTTATTGATAATTTTTCATTCTTGAATGACCTGAGATTCGAACCCAGGCGTTTCACGGACAGGTTACCCTTACATGTTTCGATTGCAACCACTCAATCTCTTCAGAGGGGTTTGTCGTTTAACACTCGCAGCCATCGAAGACTGCTGGCAGTCAATAGTCAAACATCAATCTTTAAACCAAATTGTATTTAACCTTTGGTAGATCGAAATTTGCTTTGAATGATTATCTATTTTAATTGATTCTACATGTTCTTCCTTACTTCTGTTTTTTTCGTAAAATTCCTTTTTTCATAAAAATAATTTATTGAAAATTAAATTTGATGAACTTAAGCCTAATTAAAAATATCAAAATTTGGATAATAAAAAATAGTGAGATAGTTCTCGGAAAACTTTTGGTTTTATTAACAATAAACATCGTGCGTTTTAATTGGACCACCCTTTAGATCCATTGTTTGCCTTGCTGTATGCGGTGGCGCTTCATATTATTTGTTCTTTACAGATGCGTTATGAAGGAGCTTGGATGGTAACTGCAGTACCAACTTCATCCTTAAAGAAATATGGGTCAAAAGTCCTTCATATACATACATTTTTCTCCATTAAACCTCTTGGGAGCATCTGGATTCTACAGGGTGGCGCAGAATGGTTTAAATTCTTTATAACTTTATAATTAAGACTCCACGTTCACCAGGTTAAACAGCTCTGGACTGTTTTCTTTTGGGATATTTGAAAGAAAGAGTGTACGTTAACAAACCAAGAACCGTATTGGAACTAAAAACCAACATTCGAAATTAATTCATAGCCATTGCACCCGAAATTTTTCGAAAAGTTATGGAAAATATGATAAAAAGAGCACGTATGAATGTTCAAAGCAGAAAATGGGCATCGCATACAGGATATAATTTTTCAAAGCTAATTGTAAAAAATTCACCAACAATATGCTGTATTTAAAAAAAAATTATAATAATCAATTAAAGCATATAGCTCATTCTACGCCACCCTGTACAAAGCATCTTCATAATACAGGATATGTTGCAGTTGTTTTTGCGTCTTGCAGTAAGTGATAAAATAACAATATAATGGATTATTGTTATTTTATCAGTATCGTTAATCGGTTGTTGTGCCAGCTGAGTTACTGATTGATTTGCTGTTCCATGTCCTAGGAGGATGGAGCTGCCATCTGTCCCTGCCTAGAAACAACGTCCTGGTGTCGTGGTGGGGAACATTACTAATCTTTGATTCCTACCATTTTTCCCAGAGAGGTGCGGATGCCTGGCCTTTGCCATGATGTTTGTAACTTTTCCATGGGGAGGATTTTGTGGGGGAGGTTGAAGCAACTTAATTCTTAAAACTTGAACCATCTTTCGTCTTCTACCAGAGATCCAAAACCTGGGCTGCTTGGTTTTGTAAACAAGAGTTTTTATAAAATAAGATTATTTAAGTTCGTTGTTTAATATTGTTTTTTTTCATTTTTTTCTCCGTTCAATTTTCCCTACGTTACTTTTTTAACGAAGAAAAAATCATGCAGGGGTGTTCCGGAAATCGAAAACACAAAGCGCAAGAATTTTAAACGTCGTATTTTAATAAGATTTCTGTTATAAAAGAATTTTATGACAAATATTTCTCTATTCAAAAGAATTTTATAACAAAAATTAGATTTAAAGCGTCTTAAAAACAACTTCCAAATTCTGGCGTTTTGCGTTTTCGATTTCCAGAACACCCCCGTTAGACTTAGGTATTTTTCCCACTACTGGCAACACTTGTACATGCAGTTACAGTCATAACTTTTATTCTATAATTTCAGCATTTCAACATTTTAAGCTGAGTTGGCATTGCAAAGTTCCTGGCAACATTCATTTTCATTTTGCACCTGTTCAAATAAAAACCTAACGACAAAGTTTAAGTACGTTTGTCTGCTTGTATCTCTTGTAACTAAAAAGTTAAAGGTTGAAAAAAAAAACTTGATAACTCACGTAAAAGTTAACGCCACGTTTCACTCAAATAATTGCCAACGATTAGGCTCAAACTTTTCATATACATTGATTAAGGCTTCACTGTTGTGTTGTGTGTTCAAGTTGTAAATATTGTTGCAAGGTACATTTATACCACATGATGTTATATGTTGATGCTGTTGTTGTAAATAATTTTACGGTTGATGTTGCTACTTCTTTTTGTGTGTGTATCTTTTGCTGTTGTTGTTGCCATTACTTTCTGTTGATATTGCTGTTAGCAAAATATTAACTTTTTAAACATACAGTGATCATAAGTGTTGTTAATAGTTTTCCGATTAAGTTTTATGTTTTCTAAGTATTATTGTTGTTAGAAATTTTGTAATTAAAATAAAATATATAGTCGTGCCTACAGAGAATAGTTGGGCTTCTTTGTGGAATACACTAAGAGAAATAGATAAGTGAAAATAACTTTTGGTTTTAGGAAGAATTGTTGTACATTGGATACATTTATTTTTTTTTTAATTTAAAAAAAGAAATTACATAATCATAATACTATTACAGCACGTTTAAGTTATAGCAAAAATTAGTAGACTTAATTTGAAATACTCCTAAAAATGTAATGCGTTTACATTGTTTTTATTTGACATCAGCGAGATGTGGGTTTCAGAACAGAAGAAATGGCTGACTGAATGTTTTATGTGTAATACGTACATACAGGATGGCCCAAAATTTAAGACATGTTTATTAACTTATCTGTTTTTAAATAAAGTAGATTAATGGAAAATATTTTTTATTTAGTTATGAAAAATTATACCTTGCAAGTGGTAATCATTTTCTGCCTCGCATATGAGTCTCTTTAAAACACAATTTCCATAATTTTGCGCAAAATTTCGGAGCAAATAATTTTTTTTGATTGTAAGTTATTCCGACTTAATTCCCCAAAATGCAGACAAAGAAAAAATAAATAATTATTATACAGGTTATAAGCAATTCATACCCCTTTACGCCACGCTGTAAAAATATTTATGAACTAGATTTAGTTTATTTTATCAATGTTATTTATCTGTTGCATTTTTGTCCACTTCACCGAAGGTAAACGTTTGTTATTCGGTTTGTAATTTCTACAATATGTAAAAGTTTATATATTTTGACTCCTTATTACTAGCGAAGTTAATTAAACAATGTCAGTCTGTCTGTGTGTCCCTTAAAATGGGGATGTAGTCCGGTCCATAAATGGCTTAGATATGAGCAAACAACCAAGATTGCCTCTTATTTTATCCATAAATCCCCTGTTGTTTGTTTATATTTATCTAAGGAACGGCATCCTTCAAAATCTGGGGGGGATTGGAGAAGTGTGCGTGCCACAAAATAGATTTGAATAGTCTTAATATAAGTTTCTGTTATTATCGCAGCATGGTGAAGGGTATAAAAGAGTCGTCATAGCTGTACACTTTTAGTTTTTTTTCCTTTTTTTTTAAATGTGTGAGTTTTGTCTTAACATTTTTAACAAGCCTTTATAGTTGTTATTTATTAAAATGTTATTGCTTGTTTGTAGAGGGAAGTCGTTTTTAGTACTTTTTGGAAAAAACTAGTTTGATAAAAACCGTTAAAATGTGAAAGCGCGGTTTCGGTTTCGGTTTATATTTTATTTTATTTACTTATTTAGATATTTTTTATAATTAAAATTAAAATAAATCTTAAAGCTAAAGCACTAGCACTAGCACTAGCAACTTAGGCTATCGGCTTGGAATAAACAATTATATTTATTTTGTATTTTATACAATTTTTTATTTGTTTCAATTCAGGTACTTTTATTAACGCTTAAGTTTATAACTGGGCTTTTCCAGGCCCTTTTTTACTTTTTCCGGTTTTTTTTATATAATTATTAAATATATTAAAATTAAACTTTATGGATTCCTCAATCAAAGTGTTTTTTTTACAAAAAAAATTAGAAAAATTGTAAACACCGTGGGCATCGCTATTTCCCAACAAAATGTTCCTGCAATAGCCATAAATCTCCATACATATAAAAGTAGTTCTAGCCTTGCCCAGAGGTTCGTAAGTGTGAGTTTTTTCTATAGCCACATAAGCTTCATACACAATACTAGTGATCCAAGCCATACCCAGATGGAAGTTTGTGCCATACCTGTCTTCTATAACTCTTCAGGTAACATTTGTTCTTCTTATGGCCGTAATTTCTACAAAAAGAAAGCAGGTCGTATTCGTACCTAACAGTTATCTTTACCTATTTCAACGTTTATTTTGCCTACGTGTTTTTACGTTTAGTTTTCCTTTAAAATATGGCAGCTTTTACACCTGATATTTCTATGCACAGCTAGATTTCTTTTTGTTGAAATAACGGGCATTAGTACTTATTTTGAATTGTAAGAATTTTGAATTATCTTGCCGTTTTTGCAGGCTATTATGTATAAAGTTTTTGTATATGAAGTTCGAGTATTATGTTTAATTTACAATTTCTTTAAGCACAAATATTCGGGTTTTAGGCATTTAAAACCGCGGTTTCAATTTCGGTTAAAGCCGAACAGCAATCCCTAGAAAAAACCATAAATGCTACCAGATTTAAAGTAGATTTCATCAAAATCTTGTAACGAAGTCAAATTTTTTTATAGGAAATCTGTTCAAAAACAAATAAATTTTGCTCGAAGTTTCGATGCAGTGCCAGAAATATTAATGAACTGATTGATCGTATGGACAGCTACGAACCGAAACGTCAACAGGCACTTGTCACAGCGTCTAGAGCCGGCAGCGCAACAGTAATCAACAAGGCGAAAACAACGACTGTTAAATCACCTGAAACTGAAGTCCGAAACTACAAATGCTCTCAGTTTGGACACTACCATTAGCTGTGTAAGAAAGTCTCTGGTTCCGTTTTTAGTTGAAGATAAAAACAATACTGACGTCATATCGTGGTATAGGCAATAAGAAAATAAGTATGATTGGTCGTATCAAATGTGAAATTTTTTTCGGCTGTAGTGCCATTTCCAATTGGGCGTGATCTATTAGCCAAATTAAATATACAGTTATGCCAAATAAGGCTGTCTTATAATAAAAATGAACGTATACAAATTAATTTAAAAAATTTCAAAAAAACCGAATAAGAAAACTGTCAGTACGCTTATGCTGTTTAATTTTTATATGGTTCCCCATGAATTAGTAGAGGTTCCAACCAGCGAGGATAATTTAAAATTATTAAGCATATTACCGTTCTATGTAAATGGTAGTGAAAATGGAAATGATAAAATTACTAACAATAAGAATTTAAAAGGGTTAGAGGAATTCGCAAATGAGAACGAAGCAATTGTTTCTGAATTTGTAGGGTCTAGCGGGGACATAAGTGATTAAGATATTGTTGAAGAAAACGCGGAATGTGAAGAGTTGATGCAAATGGTTTGTGTGGTAGAGACTGAGAATGGGTTAGACGTCGACTACAAGTTAGGCTCGGGGGATGTCGTTTCTTTGTTATCGGTTATTCGAAGCAACTATTTGAACAATATAGATGGTCGTGAAGAACCGATGGATTATTGTATGAGTCTTAAGTTAGTGAGTGATATGCCGGTATAAAGCGGACCTCGTCGACTTTCTTATCGTGAGCGAGGCGAGGTAAAGGCTAAACTAGAGCAATTTTTGAAGGGGGGTATAATACGTCCAATTGACTCTCCATACGCATCCCTGATTGTGTTGGTAAGGAGGATAATCGGGGATCTAAGAATGTGCGTAGATTACCGGTCATTGAATAAGATCAATAGATACAAATAGATATAATTTTTGTACAACGCTCGACCTGGAAAAAAGTTTCCACCAGGTACCGATGCATGAGGACTCAATTAAGTACATCGCGTTCGTCACTCTGCTGGGGCAATTTGAATATTGTTACATGCCCTTAGGGCTTAAAAATGCAGGGGCTCTTTTTCAGCGTTTTATAAATAGGGTGCAAAGGAAGTTTATTGACACGGCGAAAATTGTTGTGTATCTGGACGATATTAGTATAGCCACTGACACATGTGAGGAACATCTGCCGATTTTGGCTGAGGTATTAAGTGCACTAAGGGAGGCGGGGTATACACGTATATTAACATTTAACATATATTCAACGAAAAAATCCGAAGAAAGTGTGACCACAATCTTGAAGTTTCTGAACTTAATTTTTTGCAAAAAAAAATTCTGGTAGTACCCAATTAAAAATTGAGCATCAAACTAAGCAGTTTGCCAACGGAAGCAATACATTTTTGTCACAACTAGTGCTTTATGCAACGCACGTAAAAACTGGTGAACGTAGGTAGCTATCACCTTTATTCTAGGAACACAACTGGGACGAACGACGCATTTTTGGCCGCGAATTTTCGTCGCCAAAAATAAAAAATATTTGTGTATATGAAAATGCACACAATCAGGGCGCCGACAAAAATTCGCCGGACGTTGCAAACTTAAAATAGATTTAATTCTAGTTCTAACGCCGGCCAACGGCGAACAAATCAGTACCGGGTATCCATATTGTTTGAAAATGGTAAGTGTTTTAGTAAATAAAGTTACTTTTTACTTCAGAAATTTTAAAATTTTAACTGAAATCATTTAAAATACAAATTTAAAAAAAATTTACAATAAAAAAGTATTTTAGTTAGTTGTTCTTAATGTTTTGTTTGCGAAGTATTTTTTGTTCATATGGTACCACTATTTCTTGTTTATACAACATACTCTACAACCCTACAAGAAATGAATGAGCGAGTAGTCACATTTTTCATTTTTGTGTTAAGAAAATGAAAAATGTGACTACTCGCTCATTCATTTCTTGTAGGGTATTTTATTTCCATTTTGTTTTTTCGTCGTTATTGTGTTTCATACGCCGAATTTATGCAGCGAATTTCTTCCGAATAATTCGTCGTACTGGACGAAATTCGTCGTTCGTCCCAGTTGTGATCCTAGCATAACACTGAATATTTTTCAAGTTGTTTTTGGTATTCTCCCTTAAAAATCTGCTTCGTGGTAATTGAATGCCGTGAAACTTGAAATATTACTTTTTCTAATTTTTCTGATCATTTGATACCCTACACGTCAGTATATACGAATACATTTTCCAATGGGCAATCATACACCCGGAAAAACAAAATTAAGTTATTAGACCTTTGTGCTTAAATATTGTCTAGATAACTACATTTGTGCGAGATTTTTTCTATCTTCAATTGATATGACATCTATGGTCAATTATGGACTACCCGCACAACATATCGCCATGCCATGGTAGCTATCGAAAAATTTACTTATTATTTTCGGTAGTAGTATTTGCATGAGAGCTTTGGTAAAATGTGGATCGATAAGAATTTAATTTGGTAGGGTTATTAAATTAAAAAAATTATTTCCTTAATGCCAATGGTTTATCGGCACAAAGAATTTAGTCCGAAAAATGCCTGTATGGGTCATTTGATATTATGGGCTGATGTTCACCATTTTCAATAGACTTGGTCCTGTTGGCAAAAACGCGCATATAACAGGTTGTATCAACTTATCTCCAATATTTTTAGAGCGAGGTTTTCATGAATACTCAGCCAGCCGGACGGATGGACATTATAAGATCTATTCAACAAGTGATTCTTAGTCGATTGGTCTTGGATATATATTTTTTAGAGTTACACATCAGCACAATCGGCCAATACCCATCCCAATATTGTGGTATGGGCATATCAAGTAAAGCAGGTTAAAGAATTATACGCAGTCTTAATAAATCTTTAATACTTCCCAACAAAAAGTTCGAATAAGTATGGCACTGGGTTAACAAAACTTGTGGCTCACGCTATACAAGTTAACTGTGCAATTTTGAATTCAAAAGGTATAAACGGAGGAGACAACATGTTATAACAATACCTTATTTTATTGCTTGCGTTATTTATTTAAAAAAAGAAAACAATATTTTCTTCTTTATCTTTCCTTTAATTTGTTAAGTTTTTTGTAGAATTTAAATTACTCTACACAATTGTAATGTACAGTGCCAGACTTTAGCACTGAACTTGTGTTATATATGGCCGGAATTAGTTTAATTAATTACACACTGCTACAAAAAAACACTTTTTGTCAGAACTTGAAAACCGACCTAGTGGGGGTTGTAGGCCTAGGTGAGGACATACAAAAACCGTTTTTAAACATTTTGAAACACCCTCAAAATTTTGAGTTATTTTCAAAAAACTGTTTTAGGGTAGGTCGTAGCACTTTAGTACATCTAACTCACAAATTTTTTGATCGATTTTAAAATTTTAAACTGTTTTGGAAAGGCAAAGAATTAAGCTTTTATGAAATGTATTCATAAAAAATATATTCCAAAAAATTAGGTGAGTTTTTCTCAAAATTATCTAATTTTTTTATTTTTTTCCTAATTTTTCAAATTAAAAAAGAGTTATTTTAATTTTTTTCTATGAAAACCTATCTTTATTTGCACTGTATTTTAAAGATAATTTTGTGTAGAAAAAAACGAGATATCATTTGTTAAAATCGGCTTATATTTGCAAAAGTTACTAAAGTTTTAAATCTCGCACAAGATCGCAAAAATATGCATTTGCACAAAATGTGGCTCAGCCGATTTTGGTAAATATTCCATATCACATTCCTCGTTTTCAGATTCATCATCACTTTGTTTATGTAAAGTTTCATTACATTTAATTGCACTTAATACTGGCTTAGTAACAGTTAACACATTAGCATACTTAATGCTATCACGATTTTTATATTGATAACCAGTGATGTTTGTTTGGCAAAAATAACAGTCTTGTGGTTTATGGAATATTTAATGATGCCAAATCATTGGGAAATATAATGGTAATGGCTGGCTTATAAACTTTTCGGACTTAGTTTTCTTAAGCATACTGAAACAGCTTGTACAAATACTTTCGGGTTCATAACATTTGCTAGAACTGTATGAGCAGTAAAAAACTGTATTGAAGGCATTATCCAAGGCTTTATTTTTCTTCAGATCAAAGCGATGTTTTTTGTCAGCGAATAAACCGCAAACATAACAAAAATTATTACGCTTATCACACACTGCAGAAAAAAATTACAAACAATTTAAAATTGGTTAAAGGATTACAAAAATTACAAACTTACTTGTTTTAAAAAATTTAAATATTAATATCACTTCACTTGTCACAAATTTTAAACTAGTTACACTTTTTTTACTCTTATCTAAAAACAATATCCTTCACCAAAAGGTAGTATTTAAACTTTGCCATTGTGTTGGTAATAAATTCGATTATATTTTATATATGTAATTATATTATATATATGTAACTAAAAATGCATGTAGGTAAATTTATATGGGAAACACTCAAAAAACTGAGTGCTTTTCATATAAATTTCACTAAACGTTCATTCACTTGTGTTGAGGAAACAACACATTAAACAAAAACAAAATTTTGAATTCGTGTTCTGTAAACCACACATAAGTTAATACCAAAAACGTAACTGTAAAATTACAACAAACAAATTATTAAGTTGACAAATTTGCTTGTTTAGTTAATTGTTTTTTTTATTCATATGTTTTCCGCGGGGGGAGAAAATACTAAAAAAACAGGTGTTAATGAAAAGTTGAATAACTTATACAATTTTTAGCCGATTTGAAAAATTAAAACCATGTTTTGTTAAGAACTAAATTTTCTTCATACGTTAATATAAATTATTATAAGCTTTCATATTAAAATAAGCAATGAAAAGCACCTAAAATCAAAAAAGTTTATAATTTTCGTTTGTTTTTGTAGATATTCTTAACAAAAACAATTGTTATAACTTACAAATGTATAAAAAATGCACGTCATTTTAAAGTGTAATTAGTTTTCTTTCCAAAATTAAAATCGGACAAGAACTGACAGGTCGATAAGTTGACGAACATCACTGAAAACGGTTTTTTAAAATAACTTCTGAATTTGAGGGCGTTTCTGAATTTTTTTGACACAATTTTTTATGTACTCAACAATACCAATAACCCACGCTAGGTCGTTTTCCAAGTTTTTTTACACTGTAGCACCGTGTTATTATAATAGTAAAGAGTACGTATGAGTAATACATTATTTTATACAATCGTAGTAATCATACGTAGATTCAATATAAGCCGTACCATTTTTAATTTTTAATACCAAACTTTTACCAAAAATTTATTATTTTACAAAATTTTATAATTTTTTTTTTACTAATTAGCTAACGTACATATTGTTTAACTTTAAAATTTAAGCAATTTCTTCGAAGCAAAATCATTCTGTTGGCAGAAAAATCAGGCAAAGTGTGCAATATATGGGCAGTTCCAGCGAAAAGTTTACTTTTTGTAACGTAACTCCAGAAGTAATTTAAATTGTTTCTCAAACAATTTTATATTTATAGTTTACTTTTTTATCTTTTGGTGTAAAGCACAACTATCTCTACATTAGGTGACAAAAGGGATAATGGTTGAACAAATTGGTCGAAAAATACAACTTTACTTGCATTCTGGCGTAACATTAAAAACAGTAGACTTTTCGCTGAAAATGTCCATATGCAACATAAAACGAACAAAGATTTTTAAATTTGATAGCTTGAAAAATAAATCTATATAAGTCCAAAGTTAACTAAAAAAAGTTTTATACAAAACGTCTTGCTCAATTCGCAGTCTTATTCAATTTTGTAATACAAGTCAAAATTCACTGCCGTTTTTTTAACGTCACGCCAGCGCATATTTTTGCTTATATCTGCAAATCCTTAGCGGCGATTATTGTAATTTTTTTTCTGAATACAGTGCTACTTCATTACTTTGCATATGGGTGTTTCTCTGGTTATGCACGCGGCATTTGTACGCGTTTTATTGTGTTTGAATATTAAAAAAATAGAAGTGGATTGGAATTTTAGAATGAGTTCTAGAATCGTTACATTGTTTGTGATGAGTTCTTTCTAAAAAGTATATATAATGGTAAATTGAGCACTGGGTACCCAAATGCCATGCAATCAAAGTTGACTTACTCACGTGACAAAAATAGAAGTGCCTTTTAGGACCGTAAGAAAAAGTGCGAAAGTAAGTGAATTGTAGGAGGTTTTTATTTCGGAAAAAATGTTTTTATAAAGGTAAGTAATGGGCCTTTATAATCATGTTTTGTTCAAAAGCAACTATGCATGGGTTGGCGAAGAAAAAAATAAATTTTAAATTACGCACGTGACACTTTTTACTTTCATACATATTTTAGTAATTTTACATATATTTTCAGAAGTTTTTAACAAAAAAATTAAACTTTTATTCAAAAATGAAAAATAAAAAATAAAAATACAACAGACAAAAAAACAACCAGACAAAGAGTGGAACATATGGGTAGTCGTGAGTTTAACAATTTACCGCAAAGTTTAAGATGTATATCTAGAATTTCTGTTTTTAAAAATTCAGTAAAAAGGTACTTATTTGGAAAGTTAGATGAACTTCTGATTTAATTATTTGAATTCATTGTAAATTCTAAATTTTATAATTATTAAAAAATAATTTTTTTTTTATTATTTTGTAATTGTTATTTAATTTTTAATATTGTAAATATTAACTTTTGCCAACTCGCCTCAATAATGCCTTTATGGTGCTGAGGCTTTGGAATTGTAATGATTAATTTTTTTTAAATATGTAAAAATAAATAAACAAAAAAAAAAAAAAAAAAAAAAAAAAAATATACTACAAAATTAATCCAACTTAATTTTTTCCTTGAGTGAGTATCCTGTTCGAGCAACATTTATATATTCATTTTTAAGTCACGGTGGACCATTTCAGAGAAATACCCATATATAAAAACCCTTTTTACAATTTTGTCTTCTTAATTTAATTTTTTTACATTTTGTCATTCAAGTATCACGACACGTCAAAATGGAAATGCCCATGTACAGAGGACATAGATGTGACTTTAAAATTTAATAAAACCGCAACAGAGGTATAGTTTAGTTAAAGTTTTGAATTTGTATCACACAAGTTTTATGGATATTTTCAGCAAATGCTCCTTAGATCTAAGCAACACTTAAGCCTAAGTACACGGAATGTAAAAAGCCACATGCGCATGTGGTTCTGACGTCATTTTGACGACACCACAAAGCCACAATAGCAAGTTCGTGTTGTGTGATGACGACAAAATTACGTCAGAACCACATGCGCATGTAGCTTTTTACATTCCGTGTACTATAGGCTTTACACTTTTTATGTTTAATACAAAGCTATTTATCGGTCCGACAAAATCCTACTTTTAACTATTGGCAAGTTGTAATAATGGCCCTAAATAACATTATCGTTTTCATATGTATGCATGTATGTTATTTCTTTGGTTTATTAGGTTTGTATTTTAAAAGCTCTGCGAATTTTAATAAAGACTATATAAAGCGACAAATCTTGGTATTATTTTTAATAAGAACCTGACATGGTGCAACCATATTAATTATGCATGTGACCGTACGTATTCCATGCTTCGAACTCTCTGTCAAACGCAGTATTGTACACCTATCAAAATAAGAATACTTCTTGCCAAAACCTATTTATTGCCAGTTCTGATGTATCAATGCGAATTATTTGCCAAATGAAAAGGTTTAATTCTGTTTCTTCTTTTACTGTAAAATTATATGGTATTCAGTTTGATGACCTGCTTAAAACAAGAGTACTGATATTAATGCACAAAATCGTGTTTACTCAACAATCTCAACCTCAACATCTGTATAACTGTTAAACCTTATCTAGCCCTAATAGAGGTAAAAGAATTTTATTGTTTAGACACCAAAGTTTAACTTATGATTGGAAATTTTTCCTTAATGCAATCCGTCTTTGGAATCTACTCCCGCATAATATTCAAATGATTAGTAACGCACTGAGCTTTTAAAAAAACATTTTTATTTCTTTTGCGTGTTAAAATTTTATGATTCTTGATTTTTAATGTTATTATTTTGTTAATTTTCAATTTAATTTATTATTTTAATAATTTTTTTTTTCTTTTTTAAATTCTAATTTTTTTGTTTTTTTTTCTTTTGTTATAAAATTTTATCATTTACGAATTATAATTTTTAATGTTTCTGCTAAAACAATATTCTAAACTGCAATAGTAGGCTTAAAGTCTTGTGTATAGAATTGGAAATAAATAAGTAAATAAAATAGATAATTTCACTAACAAAAGAATTTTTGGTATGCAACTTAGTTTACCTTGCAGCCACACGTTCAAGTTGTTCTTGATAGTCTTTTAGATATACTGCTTGTCAAAATTATATAAATTGAAAGCTGTGACGTAGGCTGCACTCAATTTGTAAGCAATTTACTTTCAAGATGTCAACGAGAAAACAATTTATAAAGACAAACTTAAACTCAGCTGTTAAATTGAAAGTAAAATTGCCAAAAACAACGAGTAGCGTCAATTCGAACGGTCGACTTTTATCGTGCTGCAACAAAAATAGCCACATTTACCGTGTTAGAGCGCCCAAAATTTTGGAAATTTAATATTATTAAAAAAAGCAAACAACTTTCTCTAAACTGTGCAAATACTAGAAAAAAATATTAAAAAATAATTGTGTTATTAGTGAAAATAATCTAACCAAAAACTATAAATACAAAACATTATTAAAATTAATAGAATAAAAAACCAAAAAGAAAAGCAAAACAATGAGTGTATGTGGACAATGCAACAACAGTTTGCCTGCAAAATATGTGAAGTGTTATTTGTGTAATTCTCAGTACCACTTCTCTCCTTGCTGCCCTTTGTCGGAGAAAACGTATGCGACAATGAACAGCGAACGGAGAGCCGATTGGAGATGTCACAAATGCAAGCCGCGTAAGGGGTCCACCAGCAGCAATAACGCATATCACATCTTAATAGATGGCTCTGAACAAACAACCCAAAAACAACAAAGGGAAGAAGAAAACGAAGAGAATGGTAACATTAAACGTTTTAAAGACTCTCTCTCGTTAAGTGACGCTAACAGCAGTTTGCATATGGTGAAAACAGACGTTAAGGAACTGAAAACCGACATTAACGTCATAAAAACAACAATGCAAGAACTTGCGATCTCAATAAATCAAAACAATATTCAAATAAATAGCAACCTACAAACAGCTCTCGCAACAATAACTAGCTCACTAACAACTCTCACCACCCAAGTAAAAGAACTCTGCGAAAGCAATAGAGAAAAAGAGAAAAAAATAAATGAGATGGATACACGTATCAATAATTTGGAGCAACAATTACTAATAAAAAATATTGAAATAAAAAACGTTACGAACGAAAACATACAGCCAAACGAAGTTGTTAAAACGATCGCTAATTCCCTAAATGTAAGCCTAAATGAAAATGATATCGGTAACTCGTACTCTCTAAAGAAATCCCAAAAAATAATAATCGAATTCACTTCTCTTAATAAGAGAAATGAATTACTAAGCAAAATCAATCGTCACAGAGTAGACTCCAGCCTTATTAATATTGATACAGGTCATCAATTTATATACATAAATGAACACCTTACCCCCCACAAACGGCGACTGCTATGGCTAGCCAGAACAAAGGCAAAATAATCAAACTGGAGATTTGTATGGGTTCGCAACGGAAATATCTATGCCAAGAAAAATGAAATGTCTAACACCATCATTATATCAAATAGTGCCGATACGGATCTAATAATATCGTCAATTTAAATAAATACACAAACTACGAACGCAAAACTACTTCCTTTAAAAAAAAAAAAAAATGAACACTAACACAGTTTCAATACTAGATAATTTTTATCAAATTAATAAAAACTTTTTAAGTTATCCCACAACAATAATTTATATGAACATTCGCTCACTACGTTTACATTTCACTCTATTATTGGCAAACCTGCATAATATCATAAATAACATAAACTTTATACTTCTTGTAGAAACAAATATTACAAACGAAGAGCAGCATTTATATGGTATAAATGGATTTACCTCATACTTTCTTAACAGAGACAGTAGAGGTGGAGGTGTAGCCGTCTACATAAGAGAAAAAATACAGCATACCAATATTAACATAAGCACAAACTCCTTTGAGGCTATTCAAGTAAACATTACAAATAACAACAACAATTTTTCTCTGTTTACAATTTACCGACCGCCAAAAACTAACGTAAATGAGTTCATAATAGAGCTTGACAAAACAATAAACACAATAAAGAATAAAAAAAACTTAGTTATTGTTGGTGACATAAATATTAATATTCTCAACAAAAATATTACAACAACAAAATACATGGAAATGATCTCATCAAACGGATTGCAGTGTACAATTAAAGAGATAACAAGAGAAGACATAACAAAGAAAACAAGCTCTTGCATTGATCACTTACATATAAGAAACAACAAACCAAACACACAAACACATGCTGCGGTAATCAGAACAAACATATCGGATCATTATACACTTTTTTGTTGTGTCCAAGAAGAACAAGTAAAAAACAAAATAAAGCAGGGAACGCAAAACCAACCTTTACAGGGCGCCAATTTAAATAGTTTTAAAGTTAACAAATATATTAGAGCAATTAACTGGATTGAATTAGTAAATAGAAATTTGAACACTAATGAAATCTTTAACAAAATTTATGAAACATTTAAGAACATTTATGAAAAATCCAAACAACAGTATAATAATAGTGACAAAAGAAAACGTAGAAAAGTGAATCCGTGGATGAGTGCGGAATTAATAGAATATTGTGAAATTCGGGATAAACTTTATATCAAATGGCTAAATAATAAAAATAACAAAAATTTCGAAAATAATTATAAAAAATTTCGAAACTGCCTAAATAAAAAAATATTCAATGCAAAAAACTATTATTTTAAAAGAAAATTCCAAGAAAACGCAAACAATATAAGAGCAACATGGCAATTGGTAAATGAAATAACCGGTAGAAAAAAATCAAATATTGACGCTGCATTACTTAACTCCTTTAAGAATGATAACGTAAAAAATATCGCAAACAAGTTTGCAACAAATTTTAATGAAAACGTGAGCAAAATTTTACATAAGTGTAATATTAAAACATGTCTGAAAAGGCCAACGACCATTCAGAACTCCATGTTCTTACCTCCCGCAACTGAAGATGAGGTATTTAACGTTTTAATACACCTAAAAACACAAAAAGGAGCTGGAGCTGATGGAATAAGGCCAAAAGATCTAAAATATAACGCTTCTATTCTAACACCTGTAATAACAACCTTCATAAACTCAAGTATAACAAACAGTAACATACCAAATATGTTAAAAACTTCATTAATACGTCCAATTTATAAAAGTGGAACCAAAAACGACATTAATAATTACAGACCTATTGCGATATTACCAGTGATTGAGAAAGTACTGGAAGAGATAGTAGTAACAAGGTTAAATGAATTTCTAACAAAATTTAAAATTATTGATCCTAACCAGTATGGCTTTCAAAAAGGCAGAAACATTA
Organism: Pollenia labialis; assembly: GCA_949318255.1. NCBI lineage: Eukaryota > Metazoa > Arthropoda > Insecta > Diptera > Polleniidae > Pollenia > Pollenia labialis. Next base: position 125,520,602 of record OX439141.1, read on the forward strand.
ATAAATTATTAGGTGATTTTTCACACCACATTAATACTTGCTTAGGTGAAAATTTACACTGCTTGGCTCTTTTCATCGATTTCAGTAAAGCTTTCGATACTCTTTCGCATACGAATTTATTAAGAATGCTAGAACGAAACGGCGTTAGAGGAAGATGCTTGGACTGGTTTAAAGATTATTTAAATCTTAGAACCTTCCGAGTTAAAATATGTCAGACACTTAGTGATGTAACTAATACAAATAGTGGTGTTCCCCAAGGTTCAAAACTTGGGCCAATTTTGCATCTCATATATGCCAATGAGATGTTAAAAGTCCTCGAAGAATGTTCTGCGTTTGCTTACGCTGATGATACAGCCATAATAGTATCCAACAAAAATATTGATATCGCTTACGTCAATATGCAAAATCAACTAAACCAAATCACAAAATGGTGCCATGATAATGGACTTGTTATAAATGCCGCAAAAACAAAGGTTATGCACATTAAACCACCCCATCTCAATTCAATAGATAAAAACATTATTTTTCATGATTACCAGTGTCTTCACAACAATAACAACAATAGCTACACTGATACTTGCACTACCACAATAGAATTGGTTAAAACATATAAATATCTAGGAGTATACGTTGATGATAACTTTAAATGGCTCTCCCACGTTCAATATCTCTCAAAGAAACTGCGTAAATCAGCCTACAGTTTGTATCATCTTAGTAATTGCTCAACGTTTGATGTTCTCAAACAGGCATACTTTTCACTAGCAGAATCTTATATCAGACATGGAATTACTGCATGGGGAAATGCAACATATTGCAGATCCCTACAACAAACACAAAACCAAATACTCAAAATACTAGTGAAAAACAAGCACCACAACCAACAACAACAACTACTAGAATCAGTTTATACTAACACGAGCAACACACAAAATATGTCGTACAACAATTTTCCTCTTGAAAATGCAAGTAACAGCAACAGAAACTTAAATACCAACAATACGGACACCGGCAACCATACAATTAACTACAACACTCAAAATATATTATACACAAACATAACAGACAACCAAAACGAAAACAACAATACAATCGTAGTCAACAATACACTCGCTAACAACACCCAAGTCAACCGCAACAGAAACGCTGGCAATACCATGCATACATTAAACCAGGGATTTCCAAAATTTTTTTGGTTGTGTATTAGTGAGTACCAGAGAGTAAGCAAATTGAGAGAATGCATTTATTTACAGCCGAAATAAAATGTTAGTAATATATTTTATAAGTTGTATAACACAAAGGTACAAAATTAAAAATTTTTTGTGTTGATAAAAAATTTGTAGCAATTCTTTACCAATTCAATGTCGCTGATTTTAAAACTACACTTTTTTTTATTCGGAAGCTTTTTGACTCTACATCAGTTTCAAATATCTTATCAAACAATTGTAAAAAATTAAAGATTTTTATGTTTTAAAAGTTCATAAAAATAAATATTGCACGCAAATCACAGCTGATAGAAAAAAGTCCAGTTTTAAAATCAGCGACATTAAATTGGTAAAGAACTGCTACAAAGTTTCTAGCAACACAAAAAATTTTTAATTTTTTTCCCTTGTGTTATACAAGTTATAAAATAAAATCTTCTAAATTTATACTTTTATGGCAGTTTCGTAATAGTAGAATGCTTTTCAAATGGGATAAACTTAATTTATTACGTTGCTTGGAACAAATAAATTTTAAATCCGAAAAAATTTGTTCGCATAGGTAAGTAGTGCCTAATAAAGAGAGGCAGAATTAGTCTTTACTTTCTGTTTCTGTTCTGTTCCGTGCCGTTCTGTTTCAAAATTGTAAAAGTTACTTTTTCTGTAGCAACTTATTAGCCATTTATGACAAATTTGTTTTGCGCCATCCGTTGTTTTATTTCAATAACTTTTATGCCCATAAATTTGAAGAAATTAATTAATGTATTTTTTATTATTTATTTTGCGGTCACTTACAATTACTTTACAAGTTTTTGATTTTATCAAACTGAACCGCAACAGAACAGAACAACTAATCAATTTCACAGGTTTTTTAATGACAAAAACAAATCAGCTGGTTCGTAACAGAACAGAAAGTAAAGACTTACTGAGCCTTAACTCTTTGGGCTCGGTCAAATAATTGAAGCATAAAAAAGTAAGCAATAAAAATAGTGCGAAACAATAAAGTTTCATTAATACATCAATAAAACACATCTTCTTACCCAAACATTTTACCTAATGTCACATTTGCTTTTATGTGTACAGGTTATTTACACATAAATTGTAGCAAAACAAGACTTTTTTACTTGTTTTTTAAATATTTCTATTTACTTCAGAAAAGGGTTTTCAAAGAAAGAAAAAACCCACCGACGCGATTGGTACAGAAACCAAAATATTTTTACAAGCAAAATACCAACAAATTCTTTTGGCTATTTTTTTTCTTAATAATTTCTGCATTTAGGTACGTCTTTTTAAAGAAAGCAATAGGGACCCTTTTACAGGTATCAAAGAATTTTTTTCACAAACAAAACACATATCGTTAGCTTAAACGTTGCAGTAAATGTTATTGTTAAAAAAAGTTACTTAATAAAATTTACGTTAGCTTTGCTGCTAAATATTTTCAACAATTTAAATTATGTTAAAATTAAATAGAAATGTTATATTACTCTGCATTTAAGTCTTAAAATTTAGACTCTAAATATTGCACGCAAGGCATTGGATGTTACCAAATGCATTTTTGACCGCACAATATTTTTGAGTGTAAGCTGAAACAAAATAATATAGAATCCCCTAAACATGTACACTTGTCGAAGTCACACCGACGACTGAATTGAAGAGCATAAAAATATGTGTTTGTAGTGGTTTGCACAATTGTGCAAAGAAATGGAAACCCCTGCATTAAACAATGCAAACACCAACGTCAATTCACGATATAATAATAACGGAAACAACACTAACGCAAACAACATTGCAACCAACCTTAACATATTAAATGTCAAAAGTATTTACCGCTATGCACTTATCAACGAGTTCTATAACGATCGTAGATACTTAAAGCCAATAAGCCACGCTTACAACACTAGGCAACGAGCAGATGGACGGTATCATGTAGAACGTCATCAAAACAAATATGGCAAAAACTCGTTCAAAACAGCGCTTCCTAATATTTTCAACAGCATACCAACACAAATATTAAATATTACCAATCCATACAGAAGAAAAACTTACTTAAAGGAATATCTTATTAGCACACAAGGAAAAATTTAAATTTAATAACTAAACTATATACTTTATATTTATACCCATTATCTATTTTGTATTATTTAAATGTTTTATTTAAATACCTTATTACAATTCCTGCAGACAAGCCGAATGGCTTCGCGGGGATAGATTAAGATTTTTTAAATGTAAACAAATTATAATAATAAATGAATTGAATTGAAAAAAAAAAAAAAAAAAAAAAAAAAAACAAATGGAAGGTGAAATTGAAAGCAATATCGTGGTCAATTTAAAATATGTGAGTGTGTTAGTAAAAAAGTGAGAGTGTATTGCAAATTGAATGGAATTGAAAGGCAAAACTTGGTCGTGTGACCAACAAGTTAGTGATTAAAGACATAATAGGAAAACGCACTTCAAACTGCAAAATGAAAACAAATCAAAAACACAACATCCCATCTTCGTTAACTTCGGGATTTATTAACTCTTTCAGTCTTTCAAACCAAACACTTCCGAACATGTCGACTGCCGATGTTATTTGTTGTGTACAACTTTTCGTTTTTTTCTTTTGCCTGGACTACGACTGTTTTTACTTAATGAATCAGAAGTAAAAGCAAGTTTATTTTTGTAAAATAAAAAAATCAAAAAGTGGAAGGAAAAGCAATTTTTCATTTTCACTGCAGTTTTTTAAACCCTGTCGAGTACAATATATCGTTAATGTTGTAATATATTGTTTTATTTATTTAATAAAAGTTACAGATACAATAACATATTATATTCTTACTTAATTAACCGAGCAATAGTAACGTAGACTTTCAGCCCGTTGTAGTGAAACAGACCAAAGTCTCTGGCGGGAATCGAATCCGTAACCCCCGCACTGATTGACTAGCTCACTAACAATTAGCCAACTGGGGCACCCAATGTAATAAATTTAAATCAGTTTATTTTACTGTTATAGAGATCCTATTTTAAAACGAAGTCTTAATTCTTCCACTTGCCAATTAAAGGACAACATTTTAAATAAATAATTTTATTAGAACTTTTTAAATTTACTTCGTGTATTTATGTATTACCTAAAACCCAACAATCATTAACTTTTGTCAAACACTTGCGCAAAAATTATTATTCAATTCACCTATTTTTCTTAGCAAATTATTGAAACAAATTTGATTTATAACACCTGAAAATAAATTAAAATCATTTCATGATACCAACTGAAATAAACAACATAATTCTAAATATATTCGCAAAATATTCTTGGAAATAATAACAATAGAGGAAGGCATACCCCCACTTAGATGCTAGAAATTAATTTTCCACATAAAACTTGCCATTGTGCTCAACTAAAAATTAGGAAAAGAAACAAAAAGAGAATAGAATTCCTGATGGCCACTGATGTTCATAAATTCATTCAGCTTTGATGTGGTTGAATGGAATAACAAATTAATTTGTATTTTCTCAAAGTTCTAACTACAGTAAAGCAGTCGATGATTTTTTGATAACAAAATAATTTGGAGTGTTAAGGGAGTGGGAAAAAAGAAACAGTTTGTTAGTAGTAAGTAGCTCTTACTGCAGGAATTACGAAAGCAATTAATTTCACTTATTGCAGATAAGATGGATTATTATATTGAACTAATAACATAAATTAGTTTTAAATAAGAAAAAAACAAGTTAGACTGCTATATTTTATTTTAATAACCTCCACCGACAGTTCAATTATTTCAGGAGTGATATCTACATGGTATCTATTTGTTATTAATTTATCTTTATAAAAACAGACATCAGCATTAAAATTGGTTGCGGTTTAGACAAATATTAAATTATTCACCGGCAATCAGAAAGTTTAATGCTTTTTTTTTTAGCAATTTTAACTAGCTTGAGTAAAATATAATGATTCTTAACAGTTTAAGCAGAACTTAAATGATTTTCATGGGGGGGGGGGTAATTTATATTCGAGCCATGGTATGTTATGAAACAATCTTCCTAAAATTCTGCAGAGTGATTTCTTGTATTAAAAAGATAAATTTCCAAAAACAGCGATGAATTACGTTTTAGCGTTTACTGTGAATTTCAGAAGGCTGCTTTATATGGGATCTAATGTAAATTATGGACCAATCATCACGAAATTTATAAGTGCTATTTCTTGTCTAATAAAACTGTGAAGTATGCAGTTTTATTTTGATAGCATTATTAATTACGGTTCTAGGCGTACTAAACTAATTTCCGGGAGTAGGATTTATATGGGGTGAATTATGGACCGATCTTCACGATAGTGTGATTTCCAGTCGAATAAAACGAACTTTTGCAAAATCTTGTATCATTTCGTGCATTGTTCCACAATTAATGTTAGTTTTTGTAACAAAATTATAAATTTTTTAAGGTGGTGGTTCCACATTTTGATTCATGCCTCTGATCCTACTGAACCGATTTTGCTGGATTTCAATCCCAAACTGCTTAGGATGACTACAAGCAATTTGACACCAAGTTTTTTCATTTATTTTGAGTTTTTCGAAAGTGATCGTGTTTTCAACAGGCGGTCAGACAGACGGACATCGACTTAGAATTGCTCAAGGATCCAGAATATATAAACTTTATGGGATCTGGGGTCAACTAGTTGTGCTGGGGTTATAAAAACCGACAAGAAATTACTTACTGACAGACGAAGATTACAAACGGGTTATAAACAAAAGTCGGTCAATACCTTTTATTTGATATCCTTCACCACTAGAGTGTATAAAGTTGTAAATTATGTTGTTTCGTGTCTTTTTCCGAAATCATTGTTCAGATGGCGAAATTTATTTTGTATAAAATCGAAGTCTTTTTAAACCTTATGCTTTCTACGAGTAATTCATATGACCATTTTTATATGTTTTCCAGTAAGTAACAATTTTAACTGTGAACTAAAGGGATGTTTGGCGTTGGATATATAATAGTAGCTAATGAAACGTTGCACTGAAACCCCTTTTTCGGTTTTTGGAAGTCTTCAAAAATATTAATCCATATATTGCAGGAGATTTCTTAGTATTTATCTAGAATTTTAAAAGCTCAATTAGCATAATTTTTAGAAGCGAGAAATAATTGTAATTCTTTTGTTCTTAATAGCGGGTAATTTGTTTTTTAGTTTCAAAAGTAAAGTAATATAAAACACCAATAAAGCGATTATACTTGTGACCACTTTTTTACACATTTCGGGCGGTATCTTGCTTGACGAATATTGGAGTTGAAAGGCTCCCATGTAAGGCGACTATCTGCGTACACTCAAAAGAAAAATCAATCCATCCGTACTCAAATCAATCCGAAGCGATATTAATAGTACGGTGAGTACAGACAGATTAATTCAAGTACAGATATTCAATCTCGAAATACGTAACTTATCCATATTCCAATCTCAAAATGAGCTTGATTCAAGTATTATAAAGTTGTTAATTTCAGATTGGCACAACCAACCAAAAATTTTTTGTGCAGTTTTCACAACACAAGTGACTGAACGTGTAGTAAAATTTAGCACTCAGTTATTTGAGTGTTTTCCATATAAATTTTACTACACGTTCAGTCAGTCACTTGTGTTGTGAAATAAGCACATTAATCTTTTTTTTGCTTGGTTTAAAAATTTTGTACTTACATATTTAATTCGGGGACTGATTTCCGAAAGTAATCCCATTTAGGATTGTTTAAATTACATTTAAGTGTTATTCGAACTTGAATTTTGAGTACGGCTCGTACTTAAAGTAAGTATAAAAAACATAATTTATCCCGAGTCCCATAAAAAAGCTTAACCGCCTCAAGTCGCATGATCTTTTTTTTGTAATTGAATCAGCAGTTCTGGAAACTTTCTATGCAATGCAGCAAAAATCAGACGTGTTGTGTGGCTAGTGACACCATCTTGTTGATGTGGTTGATCGTCCAGTTTATCATTTCAATTCCAGGCTAAAAAAGTTGATAATCCTACGGCTAATACGATCTGAATTTAATGGTTGTTTTGAGACTTTTTGCGATATTTTCAGCAGTGCGCACATTACGAAGATGCAAAGGCCTGACCGCATCTGAAACGCTTCCAGTCTTTTTTAATTTTCTTTAAAATTTTGTCAATTCCTTGCACAGTAGGTCGATAATGACGACCATAATTACCCCGTAAGGCTCGAAAAGTGACCATGTTTGAGCCAATACTTTTGTACTAAGTTAGTGTTTTTTTCACGCGTTCTTCGATTGTTAAACGATCCATATCCGTTAATGGCAAACCTTTCTCTAAATCAATGACACTTCAGATTACAGATATAAAGCAGCTGACTGCCGCAACGTCGGTTTTGTAACCACTTAATGGATAACCCTGCATTAAAAATATTTCTGAAAAAGTTGATCATGGCTCATTCATAAGATATTTGTATCGCAGAGTTATGCTGGCTGCACATTTTTTTTTTTAATTATTTTTTAACTTATTAATGCACAGTTATGTATTTTATAAAGGAAGGAAATAATTCCCAGTTTCTATATGTATACAAATTTCAAATAAAATAAAAAAAAAGATTAAACTTTTCGTTGTGTTTAACCTTCCGGTTAACGCATGTTTTGATTTTCTATACACATTGAAAAAAGGTCTGGCCTGACTTATGTGTACCACAAGGGGTTAAAAAGTAAATTTGAACCCCTCCTTCTCATTTAGTTTGTATTTTTAGTTAAATATGTACATAAGATTTCTAAAGTAAAAACCATATTGGGTATAATGTTGTTGTTTTATCATTTTGTAAGGTGTATTACGGTTAAGTTAATCAATCATAATAATTTTTTTTCTCTCTAATTCGGGATAAAATCAACTTTATAATACTTGAATCAAGCGCATTTTGAGATTGATTCAATCTTAGTTTTACTTAAATCAATCTCATTTTAGGATTATTTTAAGTACAAAAACGGGATTGAATATGGATAATTTAAGTATTTACCGATAGAAATTCCGGTATCAATCTTTCTGTACTTGATTCAAGAAATCCCGTACTCACTGTACTGCTAATACCGATTCGGATTCATTTGAGCACGGATGGATTGATTTTTCTTTTGAGTGTGGCGCTGCGAAATGTGACCTAAAAAATTTAAATTTACCCCAAATTTGGAGCGGTTTTTCATAATGCATAAAGTATAAAAGCCCTTAAAGTAAAATGAAATAAAACCCTTAATTACCTCAACATTTTAATTGAATTCTAACCCCGGGTTTATATGCCCGAAGAACTAAAAAAATACAAAAAAAAAAAAAAAATTAACAAAAAATTGCCCCAAAATTGCGTGTTGTTGTGTCTTTTGTACAATTTTGGGGCCACTCTTTATTTTCTTTTCGGGGCAATATTGCGTGAGGTAATTTTTCGCACCGCCTTGCTTTATATTTAATCTAACAACGACATAATAAGATGGCTTATTGGCTCAAAGACTCTATTCTGGAAAGAAGCTTGTTAGGGGGCTATGTGAAATTTTGGACCGATTCTCGCCATTTTCAATAGGCTTCATCCCTATAGTAATTGCAATGCATGTACCAAATTTCAGCAAATTATATTCAAAGCTGCGATAACCAAAACCAGCCAGCCGGGTGGACGGATATACGGAAGTCGATAGATCGACTAGGAAGTGATTCTGGGCCAATTGGTATGCTAAAAGTTGGTTCTAAGACTCGATTTTCATCACCATTTTCGGCTTTTATTTTTATCAACTCTTCCACAGTACTTTGCAGTTTGTTTCTTTTTGGCAGCATCTTTCGGCCGACTCATATTTTACTTATGAATTGTAATCAAGTATTCTAGTTGGAGAGCGGAATAATTAATGAAAGTCAACTTTCCAAAAACAATCAAACATAAATCTCTTCTTTTTTTTAAAAAATAGATTAAGCCAGTAACCACTTCCCAAAAATAGCAGCATGAAAATAAGTAAAATACACTTCAGGTACGGCTAGAAATGTTTGAATTTATTGTTTTGCTATGAAACTAAGAAAAAGGTAAGAAGAGAAAATAACAAGCATAAATCTTTATTGCCAAATAAATAATGTTTGTTTTTCTCAATACCTATACACAAACAGGATGTACTGGTAGCATAAAGAACAAAGGAATAAAGAAATCAGCAGATAGTAGCAATAGTAACCGAACCCCACCTTTGTATCCCTAAAACACATATTTTGGCATAAGTTTTAGCTACGATAACAAGAAGTATAACAAATATTTTCGCTTGACTCTAATTTTTCAAAATACCCTACAAAATTCGTTTAAGATTCTCCCATAATGAAAATCTGAATACTTAGTATAAAGGACACCATCTTAAAAAAAATAGAGAAAATATTTTCGATTATTTTTCTTAGCTCGCTTTATAGCCATTATTGCCTCATCCTAATTCCTGCTTCTTTATTCCTTAACTTATAGAAAACTCTGGAAATATTTGTTATTCAATGTTTTTCTTTATTGTCATTTTGCCATATTTATGGGTATTTGTTCATTTCTTTCGCACACCTTTTACACTGCCCCAAATAACTAACAAAAATAACATTAAATTGTTTTTGTTCTCTTTGTTTTCAAATTATGTAAATGAAATTAAAAGAAAATAATATTCATAAATCTTCACATATTATGGTGTAAGGTTACAAATAAATAAATAAATATAAACAACAGAGAAATATTTCCTCTTAATCTTTCGAAAATAACATTTTAATTTCTTAATGAAAGTTTACCATAGAGAAATTTGGTACAAAAAGAAAATAAAAGGAAAACATATTCATAAAATTATTTTGTCTTGAAATAAGAAGCAAACATCTATAATAAGTTTATTGGAAAAGATAAAAAATAATATAGCAACAAATAAGCATTGAAATAATTATATTTTTACCTCTTGTTTAAGGTAATTTATTTTATGAAATTAGCCAGATTCGCAATTGGAGTTGATTGTAACATCATGCTTAGCTGCTAAAGATGAATTCGTACTGATAGCGAACACATACATTCATAGTCATACAGAAGGGAAGAAAAAAACTATTGCGATACCAATTACGTACATGAGCGATTTTTCAATATGGAAGTATTCACGCAAGCACACATACAAAAAACAAGGAAATATTTACTTATACAAATGTGTTTACCTAAGGGTGTCCCAACTTTGCTTCAAGGTTTTTTAAATGTTATATTTTTTGTAGTCTAGGCATAGTCTAGTCATAATATAGTCATATTCTAGTCATAGTCTAGTCATAGTCTAGTCATAGTCTACTCATAGTCTAGTCATAGTCTTGTCATAGTCTAGTCATAGTCTAGTCATAGTTTAGTCATAGTCTAGTCATAGTCTAGTCATAGTCTAGTCATAGTCTAGTCATTGTCTAGTCATAGTCTAGTCATAGTTAGTCATAGTCTAGTCATAGTCTAGTCATAGTCTAGTCATAGTCTAGTCATAGTCTAGTCATAGTCTAGTCATAGTCTAGTCATAGTCTAGTCATAGTCTAGTCATAGTCTAGTCATAGTCTAGTCATAGTCTAGTCATAGTCTAGTCATAGTCTAGTCATAGTCTAGTCATAGTCTAGTCATAGTCTAGTCATAGTCTAGTCATAGTCTAGTCATTGTCTAGTCATAGTCTAGTCATAGTCTAGTCATAGTCTAGTCATAGTCTAGTCATAGTCTAGTCATAGTCTAGTCATAGTCTAGTCATAGTCTAGTCATAGTCTAGTCATAGTCGAGTCATAGTCTAGTCATAGTCTAGTCATAGTCTAGTCATAGTCTAGTCATAGTCTAGTCATAGTCTAGTCATAGTCTAGTCATAGTCTAGTCATAGTCTAGTCATAGTCTAGTCATAGTCTAGTCATAGTCTAGTCATAGTCTAGTCATAGTCTAGTCATAGTCTAGTCATAGTCTAGTCATAGTCTAGTCATAGTCTAGTCTTAGTCTAGTCATAGTCTAGTCATAGTCCAGTCATAGTCTAGTCACTCCACCCCGGAACTATGTCAGCATTTCATCAGGTTCTTTTCTTTTTACGAGTCCTACATCCACCTTTCTATCACAAGGGTAGGAGGTTCGGAGTATCCGTACAGCGCATCTTCATAATGGAGTTTATCAAACGTTCACAGCACATCCAAACTCTCGCAGACTCCAACATTATTTTCCGGTGTCAATGTTTTCTCCAGTTCATCATAAAGTGGTTTGCGTTTTTCACGAGAGTCACGCATGTCTCACAGTTGCCAGCATCCCGAAGCTTAAATCTGTGCAGGTACCCGTTAAAACTACCATGATTAGTTCACCTGTGTGAGAAAGTATTCCATGCTATCATATCTTTTCTCTTTCCAGACTCTAATATCGGGGATTAGTTTACACTAGTGAGTCTATTGGTGGTAGTCCCGCAAGAACTAGTGCTGCACTTGTAAGCCCCGTACGGTATGCCGATAAAATTCTAAGTGCACTTAGTCTCTGTGGCTTCCGCATTTCCCTTATTATTTCCTTTATGCTCATCGACGTGGCAAATATCGGGGCAGCGTTAAGTAGCTGGGAGTGTATTAAACTATTTATAAGCCTTCTTTTGCATGGCTAAGGACCTCCACAATTTGGCATTATCCTCGCCAGTTACGTTGCCGTTTGTATTGATTTCTTTCGTATCAAAAGTACGTGTTGACCGAAATTCAGTCTACCGTCAAGTTTTACACCATAACGATAACATAGATAACGAAGACTCCGTTGAAAGTGTATTTCACTGCGTTCTAAGAAGATCTATGGTGGTTTAAATGCTCTTCGATCCGTTACCAGCATTACCTCAGTTTTTTCACTGCTATTTCCAATCCATTTTAAGGCTGTCGTTTGTTATTATTTCCAGTAGTTCTGGTTGTCGTTGAGATACAATGAGGGCAATATCGTCTGCGTACCCTATTATTCCCGCACCTACTTGTAGTTTCATGTTCAATAGTCCATCATACATTATGTTCCACAAAAAGGGGCCCTACACGGATCCCTTTGGTACCCCTGCAGTGATACGATATTTTTCATACCACTTTCCGTCTCATATAATAATATTCTGTTTTCCAGGTAGTCCGCAGTTATGTTGTACAGGTGACTGTGCACTCCCTGGCTCCTAAGAGCGTCTAAGATTCGTTGCCATTTTGTGTGTTGAAGGCATTTCTGTTATCAAGTGTTTTTTTATAATGATAAGGTGGGGAGGTTCCCCCCACAGTGACGAGTACCGCGACCAGGTTAGGTCTATTGTACCCACTCCCCTTAGTTGGCCAAAAGATCCTCTGCCTCCCAAAGGAACCCGACTAGGGCCTTTGCCGATAAAGTACCGATTCGGGACGCACCCATTATACCGTGCCCCAAGTGCCTCCTTCTGGCCCATGCCATCGGGCAGTCGCACAGTATATGCTTCGTCGACTCGTCCCCGTCTAGACATAGTCTGCATTCCTGATCCTCTGCCAGGCTCACCCGATAAAGGTGGTACTTGATCGTGTTTTGACCAGTCAGATAAGCCACCAACAGCCGCAGATCCCGTCTGCCGAGACTATTCGTCCGCATTACTTTCGCGGGAGAGATAATTCCCTTGCCTGACGCATTCCCGGAAGCGGTACCCAGTATGCCCTATGTTCCCCTAGAGCCCAGTCCTCCATGAGGGACTGGACCCCTGCCCAACTTAACCCACAGAAGGGTTCGGGACCCATAATCAGGGCGTTAGAACTAGCCCTGGCGAGCTCATCAGCCCCTTTATTACCCGGGGCTGCCCATTTGGCCCATGTGGCCATTTTCACCACTTCACCGGATGCATCAATTGTGCCCTTTCCCTTTCGGAAACCATATTGCATCGGGGATAATCCGCCAAGGCTTTGCACGTATTCTTCTAGTCTTTGTTGTAGTACACTTTCCAGCAGTTTCCCCATTGAGTCCAGCGTACATAAAGCTCTGTATGAACCAGGTTTATTTAGGGGTTTATCACCCTTTTTTAACAATACCAGCTTCTGTATTTTCCATTCTTCAGGAAAAGCCCCATTTTCAATGCACTTTTAAACGTATTGGTGATTAGTTCGGGCCATATTCCTCCTACTACCTGTATAACCCCGTTTGGGATACCATGAGGTCCAGGACTTTTGTTAATTTTTAGCTTCTTACAAGCAATTTTTACCTCGTCTGTACTCAGCGGAGTGAAAGCATCCATTTGTAATCTAGATGTTCGTCCTAGTGCATCTGCGTCTTAGGGGAAAAGCGTCGCCCATGTTGGCTCTTTAATACCGGTGATTGCTTTTGCACCTCCCAGCTTCTTCATTGTTATCTTATATGATCAAAGTTTTTCTTGGGATTCAAAAATTAATTAAAAAGATTTCTATCAAATGTGCTAAATTCCCATTTCATACTATTGAGAAACTGAAATTTATTGTTGAAGGGATAAGCTATTCCTATGCGCATTTCACTGGTTGCTTAGGCCAGATCGTCAGGAAACTTCATCCAAAGATTTTAGAAAAGCTAAAGATGTTATACAAATAAAACTGTTAAGCGAATAAGAATTATAAACCTCAGTTTTAGTTGTAATAATATTAAAGCTTTGTTTAACAAAAGGGTCGGATCTCCATGGTGTCTGGTTGATGCACGTCGTACAGCAAGACATTTGCACCTTAGTTCCCTGATTATGCTCCCACTTGTTCCCCCCTGAAAGTGAGTTTATCGCCGACAATAAAGATATTCAGGTTAAGGCTAGCAATAGTTTCGCTAACAGTGACCTCTCTATTGTCGAGGCTTGCTGAGTTCCATTCTGGAGAATTACTGTTGAAATCACCACCGATAATGGCCTTGTGTCCTGAGCCTCTAAATGAGGCTTCGAGGCTTGTGATGGCTGCTACAAACGGCTTATATTCCATACATGGCGAAAAATAACAACTATATATCCTTATACTACCAATTGTCGAATACACAAAACATGGATTGCTTTCGTCAACTTCATTTATTGTTAGTTTGGGGTTTCTGATCATTATCCGTATTATCCTACGATGCCTTTTGAATCACTACGTTTTATACTTCTTTCCCCTTTCTTAGGTTAACTTGTAAGAATTTTAGGGTCATTGAGATATTTTACTCCTCCTGTTGCTTACGCATATTGCAGTAGTCATAGACTATTTATATTTTTACTAATAATAATCATGGTATAGTCTTAATACCTCATAAATATATTTATAGAAAAAATTTGGTGTGTTTTCACAGTTTTAGTCGAAAACTATTTGCCGGGATTCCCTAATGCTCCCTTACTTATATGACTATTTACTTGTTTAGATAAATGTATACATTTTTGTATATATTAACGTTCAGAAAATACATAAGCCGTAGTTAGTACTAATTGGAAAATTCGTTGAAAATATTAAAATGAATTAGTAGTAAATGAATACTAAACACTCAAATGCTACAGTGGTTTTCCTTCCGTATTTGGAAGGAAATTCATTAAAAAATAGGCCTTTGTTTATAAAATTATTAAGACCCTTTTAAATATTTACGGCCTAATTTATAAAAAATAAAACAGGTTAATAAAGAGTTTATAAATTGGATTTTCATACAAAATCTCTTTCATAAACCCTTTATTAACATGTTTTATTTTTTATAAATAAGGCAGTTATTAATTAAACAATTTGGCACTGGCTTCACATTAAAATACAAAAAATGTTTCCTTTAAAATTCGACGAGTATATAAGATCAAATTTATTATAGTTCGCTTCTATATTGTATGGTCTGTGTGGTATGTTCTCAAAGATCTGCATATAATGCTAATACAAATTTTATCCCACTGTGCTTCTAAGTAAATATGATGCTAAAAATAATGCTAAACACTTTTAAAGGAATAGTGCAAAATACTAATTGAAAAACTAAATTACACTCGAACAAATTAAAATTTAACGTGGCTGCTATTGTTTGCATATGTACATATGAAAACAAAACCTAAATAGTGATGCTGTCAACACATGCACACATATTTACTTATATACAAATGAGATACGTGTATAATTATATGCACTCATTTCTATGCAATTGGCAAAGGACCAAGTGTCCCTATGCACATAATCATCATCATCATTATACTCATTTAAATATGCTTCAAAAGCAGTGCAATTTTGTTCTCACGGTACTGGGGAGCTGTATCAAATTTTAACATTTTACTCTATTTCTATTTACTCTGAAGATGCGAACATGTCTGTGTTTATTATTAAAAAGATGTTTTTATGGTTGTATGCACTTCTAATTAAATTCATAGTAACTTGCAAAGGTTCTTTTTTAGTTTTAAAAAAATTTTGTAGAACCGTTATTATTATGTAAAAAAGAGAACGAGAGAGAGTTATGGGAATAAATATATGTACTAGAACACGAATTTGACTAGGCTTAACAGAATTCTCTACAAAAACCCCAAATAAGAGGATCGTAATTCAAACCTCCTTCATCTTAAATATTTCCTTTGTTTAAGCGAATTACCAGAATGCCTTTACCATGACACTGCAACTAAAGATACTGCTTTAAATATTTTTTGAAAGATGTTTCAAAATCTCCAGTTGAGACCGTCATTTTCGATAACAATAATACAATAATTAAGAGAGTTATTGCATTCTGCTCCATCAGTGAAATAGTGAGGTGACATTAGACGCCATATAGTAGTCATTGCCCAAATTTGTTTAGCTTAAGTTATCTGCACAAATCCTTTTTTAGATCGATGAATTGGAGCATTATTCAGCAAGAAAACTGCTTTAATAGGGATATAAATAAATGTTGATCGTACAACAGAGGAACCGATTATCTCTATTAAACTTCATACCTCCTGACTATTTGACAGTTGACAGTAGAAAAAGAACCATCGTAAGACTAAAATTTAATTTATGTTTTTATAAACGAACAAATTCTTTTAAAAAAAATCCATTTATTCGTATTATCGAAAAGCAAAACTTTATTTTATTCGTAGTATAGAAAAGTCAATGCCAAGAAATTGCATTTCGTACCATTGGAAATTCGAAAAAAACGAAGGTACATACTATTGGACATTCACTCTAAACAAAACTTTTTTCAAATACATTAAACATCTTACAAATTAAATTAAACCATTTTCCAAAATTTTGTAGGGAATTTGTTTTTTGCTTTGTATGAACAGAAAAAAAAATAAAATTTTAGGTCAACAAATTTTTTATTTGATTTAATGAAAATATTTATCAAAATTTCATTTTGCAAAATAGCACTCAATAAATAATTTTTATTAATGAAATTATTAAATATTTCTTCATATGCAATAAAAAAAAATACTTAAATGAAAAAGACAGCTTTGATACGGTGTGGGTGTTTATATTTCTCATTTACTTTAGAGTTTTCTTGGTATAATATCTTTAGTTTTTCAAAGTCTTTGGAAAAAGGTTTCCTGATGATCTGACCTAAGCAGCCAGCGAAATGTGCATAGGAACTAGCTGATCCCCCAACAATAAATTTAAGTGTATTTATTAAAGAATAAAAAAAGATTCGATAAACGTATTGTTTGACTTATTCAACATTTCCAACAATTTCTTTTAACAAATCACGTAAGCATTTTGTTGAAAAAATTTATTTTGGGCAACAACTCAATAAGCTTGGTTCTTGTCTAAAAATCCAATAAGTATACCTACAAACAGTAATTTCAATTTTTGGGAATACAAAATTTAAATTTCAAAAGATTTTGTTATTCGAAAATTAAATTTAAATTTTGTATTCCCAAAAATTGAAATTACTTTCAATTTTTCAATCAATCAACACATTGTTTGAAACGGCAAAGTTTTTTGATCATATTTTTAATTAAAATTAAAAATATTGTTTGTTGAAAAAAAAAATATTCAAAATATTAAATTTTTACAATTTTTAGTAATCAATATAATCATTTTGGTAATAGGAGCAAAATCAACGAATGAGTTGCTTGATTCTATGAATTTGGTATAAAATTGGTGATTAGAGAAAATTTTTAATTTTTTCTGTGAAAATACACACAACCATGGCGTCGGCCGAAACTCGTCATACGCGGCGACTTTGCAATAGATTTATTTCTATTTCATACGCCGGCTTACGACGAACAAATCAGTACTAGATGCTCATGTTTGATTGTACATACATTCACAAAATAACAAAAGCGAAAATATTTCATCATGATAAAAATTAGAAAACTTCTTCTAAATCTGCCTGTGAATACATGTCGGTTGCCCATTGCAGAATGTCTTCATACAAATTTTGGAAATCTGCAATATGAATATGATTATCCACCGAGCAGCTGCATTTACTCGTTTCCACACCCAGAGAAATAAAATATGTTTTAATATGGTCACCTCCAACAAAACTATTTTTAAGGAAAATTATAAAAAATTTTTAAATTTAATAAAAGTATACAAATCAAGTTTCGCCTTAACCCTAGGGTCAATAACCGGGTACCCGGGTAACATTTTGAAATTAAAAATGCTCGCAATTCTTTCACAATGAAGATATTGTGATGAAACTCCAAATCGTCGCTATTAAGGACTAAAAAAACATTATTAAAGAAAAAGCATAAGACATATATAGCCAGATCTTTGTCTAAAATGGTTTAACAATTGACACCTACGCGAGTCAATGACCGGGTACCGCGGTACCCCTACAAGTTTTATATGTTTTTCGGTTCAAATACCCATTGTTTTTTGCCTTTGCTTGAAAAAACCATTTAAATTGGTTTTTTAAACAACTTTTTATTGCTCACATGTTATATTTGTGGGTATCGGTTTGCGTTTCAATTCATTTAATAGAAGATAATTACGAAAAGTGGGTAGTAATTTGAATGTTCCGCTAAATCAAGGGTGGTGAAATAGTAGCCATTGATATGGTGTGCCCACTATCATGGAAAGGACATGTAAGATCCTTAACCACTCTTTTTCCTTGTCGTATCTCAGGAGCCATTGGTAAGTTCCCGGTATATAGTTGGTCATCGAGCGGATAGGAGAACCTCTATAATTGTTCTGTTTTTTAACGAAGAACAGAACATTATATAATGTTCGGTTCTTCCTTGAAAATAATTACGAATGGTATTAAGGGCTGTGTATGTCCACACAAACACTAAAAAAATAGATATCGTTCCTGAGTGTGTGAGCCGAATGCTAAATAATGTACTGTTTATTTTCCAACACTGATTAAAATCATGTTTTTTTTTTTGTAAAAATCCATCAAATAGCAAATAATTTTTGCATTTAGCTTTGTACAATCTGTTCTACATAAAATCTCATTCATTACAAGTCAGTTTAATATGATTTCCTTTATATTGTTTTTTTTTTTTTTGGTTAACATATATTTCGTTAAAACTTATCCACATACAGATAAATTTAATAATTTATAGTTGTATACGTGAGTCTATCACCACCATATGCCAGCAAGAAAAACTGCCAAGAATATAGCACAAATCCATTGTTTGCATAAATACGTTTATTAATTTTACCAATTCGTTTAAAAGTTTTACATGCAATACACAAGCTAAAAGCAATAAATTAATAAGCCTTTAAATAACGCTTAAGTTAAATACAAACAATAAAGAAATAAAGAAATACAATGTATTTGGTAAAGAGCATGGAATGAAATTATAATCGGGGAACAATGAGTGGAATAAATAAGAAAAAAAATAATGGCTATTTGTGTTATTGTAACTGTTGAAATATATCTTATGAAAGCCTATAAATACACATACATAGACATTCACTATACAAAGATTTGCCTTCTTAAGGAGATGATGCAGGCAAATATGGTTTAAACATAAAATGTTTTATATGAGAGTCATCGGGTGCCTGACTTAAGCATTTAAAAGCCTTTATTGCATTCTTCGTAATGGAATAAATTGAAATTGTTGATAATAATAAACCCAGAAAAATTAAATTCTTATAAAAAAAATTTTTAAATTCGAAAGATTAATACCTGGCATTGATATTTGAAATTGATTTTAGGCATAAAGACTGTACTTGACGATGCGCATTCTGGATCTTCGATTCTTAAATTTTTTGGATTTTTTCAGAAATAAGTTCAAATTATACCAGCAGCGCACCGTGTGATGTTTCAAGAATCTGAATCCATGTTATGTAACTTTGGTGAGAACTTCTCGCATCGAAATTATGTGAAACAAAATATTCCATCGTTTTTCGAAAAGTGAGAAAAAATTGTGTCTGTAACTTATGTCGAAAACTATAAAAAGAGATTACGTCGTAACTAGGCTTTTGCACTAAGTACATTAAAATTTAAAAACATTTACTCTTTCAAAAATTCTCAGATTAATGCTAAGTACAAAAGGGGATCAAAGCAAACAAAAAAACACAAAAAAAACAAAAAATATTCGCTCAGAGTTTTTGTATTTGCTCAGTCTTACTCCCCATAAACAAATCAAAGTAAACATTTTTTTTTGCTAATATTCTGTAAGTGTTTTGCAAGATTCTTATTTTACAAAGTTATTTTAAGCAATAAATGCAAGCAATAGTTATTGCTTTTTAATTTGTCTTGTTAGCAGATATTTTCTAATTATTAAAATAAAAACTATTACTTGGTTTAACCGTTATTTATATTTTGTCTCTTTTGGTAATTTTTATAGTTTTAATACAGTATAGTTGAAACAATTGTTGGGAAAAAAGACTTCAAAATTTATGAAGTTCAAGTTATTTGTCAAGTTTTGGTTTTAGAGTCTTTTTATTCTCCTGTGATCGTATTCTGTAATTCGGTAAAGCTTAATCTCTATCGCTAAGAATCTAAAAAATTAATTTAGCGATTTTTGGCTACGAATGCAACACTGTAACGTGCATTGCTAATTTTGGCATTGCCGTAAAAATTTAATTAGCCGCAATATTAGCTTTTTATTTCATCGCTAAAATTTTTCAATTTTGTATTTCTAAGGCATTTGAGCGATCGAGATTTAGCTTTTGCTAAGCGAATTACAGAATACGACTGCTGTAAAACTTTTCCAACGCAACTTATGGCTTTTGTAAATTAAAATGACGATAAGTATGTAAATATTTTTGCAGAAATTCTCTTGGTTTTTATTTTTAGCATTAATTTACCAGTTAATTTTATGGAATATACATATGTTCATTCATACCTATCTAGGTATATACAGTCAAATCCCGATAATTCGTACCCCGATAAATCGTAATTCCCGATAATTCGTAATAAACTGTCGGTTCCTTGCAAAATCTCGTTAATTCATAAAATTCCATACATTTTGGTCTCTTCGTAAGAGGTTTTTTATGTTTTTTTTATCGTTTTAGTAAATGAATTGAAAAACCCCGTTAATTCGTATTTATTTTATTTTAACCCCGTTACATCGAAAACCCATATAATTCGTAAGAAATGGCTGGTCCCTTGCGATTACGAATTATCAGGAGTCGACTGTATAACTATTGATATGTTAATAATTTGATCTTAACATTAAATTAAACAAAAGCGAAATTTTATACAAACAAAATAAAGCTTGCAAAAACACTTAAGTATTTAAGTAAATGATTTAAGAACTGCTTGTCATAACTCCAAACATGTGCTGGTTTTTATTTTCCTTACCCTACGTTTCCACATGCTAGAAGTGTATACTTATTATTAGCGCAAAATGGAGGAAACAGCCGATTGGCTGAAAATACAAAATTTGTGTGAATGGAAGTGAAAAAGTGTGAGTGTTTTAAGTTTTTCGAACTTGCACTTGCATGTGGAAACGGGGGGTTACTTCTACCAGGCTTTAAAAGTTGCTTTATTTATTTGCTACAGAAACAATATTTATCCTGCAGGAAATATAAATAGTGAATCTATACTGATTCGCTATTGACACAATCACCAGTTCTAGCGACTTATTATACCCCACACGCAAAGAAAAACATGGTTGATACAAACACAATCGCAAACTATCATTATTGTTTGTGGTTATAATTAAAATATTTAATATAATTTATAATTATAATAAATATGTTCAGACATAATGTTTATAGCTAATTATTGTCTCAAACATATTATTATGTTCAGAACAAAAACGCAAACGATCTTTCAAACTATGTTTCTATATTGCCAACACCATGTAAAATCTCTATTATGTTAAATGGTTCTCACAAACATGTTAAATGGTTCTCACAAATAAAACCAATATAAATTTTATTTCAAACATTTATTCTTTATAAAAATTGCATATACATAACTTTGTATTAAAGGTATATACATACATACACAGAATGGCTTATTTTAAAAAATAAAATTAAATACATACATATACATATATGAGCAACTTCAAAAATTTACGACACCTAGACATTTTTTTTTAAATTTTTTTTTTTTGTCTGACATCAATGTTGATTTGCGTGTGTATAAACCGATATTTGAGGATGTGAAATCCGTTCGCGTTAATAATTTTTATTAAACGGCGCAAATTTTACTGCGGTTTAAAGTTAAAAATTAAAAAAAAATATAAAAATTACAGTTTTTGTTAAAATTGAAAAAGGATAACTCGAGTGGATAATACCCCTTAAGGGCTTTCTTAGCACACTAAAATATTTATAAAAGCTTGAATACTTTTTAAAATACACTGGAAAAAAATATAAAAAAATTTTCTTTGATCGTGTATGCATATAAAAATTTATTTAAAATTGTTAAACATTTTACAAAATTACGGCTAGTCAGTTTCTCAGTTTTTTTTTACGAATTTCAGGACTTTAAAAATGTATAATCTGAAACCAAATCAAATATTTCATACAAGGATGCTTTTTGAGGTTAGAAACATTTTGTTTCCTCCATAAAATTTTAAGTCCTTAAAATTTTTTGGTGCGTTTTCAATTTTAGTATCAAGCTCAGTAAAGTCTTCTATTCGATGTACGTTTGAGCGGAATTGATACAGCGCTTCAGTTGTCACAAAGCAAAATGTGTTTGAAAAAAACTGCCGCTGCACGCGCCAGGGTTGCACTTTTTTTGCACTTTATCAGTTTAGTCCGTCGCGAAGAATCTATTTAGATACCTAAACATGTTCCCATGACATAAATTGTTAAAAATTAAAAACCCATAACGTGACAATTTACTTATTTTAAATTATTTTATTTTTTGTAAAAAAATGCATGAAAATTTGTTCAACTTTTTTGATATAAAAAAAAGTTAAAAAATAAATTGTTTTTTTGCAAAAATTTTCAAAAGTTCATAAAATTTTTGCGTTTAAAAATTTTAAAGTGCGTTTTCGTCTCGGAGGTGCCCTTTACGAAGTTACTCACATCACGCAATACACTAGCCAACTTAAAAGGCAATTCAGATTGTCAGACGCAAAAAAGATACATTTTTAAAAAATTTACGCTAATTTCTTTTATGTTTGTGATGTCCGTGATACGTTATTGGTGCGCTGACACCAACTCGATACACCTCAAACTTTATAAAATTACGCAGTTTTTTTAATTCTGCGCTTAAAACTCATTTTTATTAAACGGCGCAAAAACACTATGTAAAATCTTCAAAAATTTCAAAATTCGGAAAATTTTGGTTTCACTTTAAAACACCATGTAACTTTTCACCCAGCAGCGATATCAAAAATTTTTTTTTTAGTGGATATATCCTCCAAGTCTAGTGACTATATTTTGTATGGGTTTGGATCTGAAAGCTTAAAACTATTACAAAGAAAACGGAATGAATGAAAAAACTCTTGCAAGTTTCAAGTCGTTTTGTTAATTTTTCGAATTTTAGATGACCACCAATTCTTAAGGTGAGGACTTTTCAACGTAAAACTTTGCGCGTCATATCCTTCAAGTATGGTCATCCAAACCCTGTACAACGTTTTCTTCAATTCATAAAACTTAACGAAATAAGAACCATAGTATGTCGGTTTCAGCAGGTACTCAAAAACTTTGAAGTAGCCCATATACAGTTTTGTAAAAAGATTTATAATTATTATTAGTTATTATATACGTACATATGTATAAATGTAAATACTTACTTTTGTTGAAGGTAGTTTTTCTGTTTCATATTAATTGTCAGCAGAGTGCCCCGGTAGGCTAGCTGGTAGAGAGCTAGTCTAACAACGCCGGGGTTGCGGGTTCGATTCCCGCCAGGTTTCTTTCCTGCAGACAAGCATAAAGCTTCGCGGGATTAGCTTAGGAAAATTAAAACCAAATTAAAAAAAAAATGTAGAAGAAAATTTTATTTTCTTTATAAACACACACTGTTTCTTTTGACAATAAATGTTTGCTCATTTAGAGAATGTGTTTTACAGCAAAGTATGCAACTAATATTATTAATTAAATTGGATGTTTGAAAATAAATAAGTTGATTATAGCAGCAATCATTTCACATAATTTAATATGTTCAGCTTGATCAGAGTTACTTTTTAGGTGTTAAACACCATACAATATTATTATAGTGAATTTAAAAATGTAAAGGACAAACAATTTGTTTTCAAGTTATATGAGGACAATAAAAAGTGTATTATGGTAAACATGTTTGGCAAATATGAATAAAAATGGTCGTAGTGACCACTCATTAATCATTAATCTGCGTGCAGACGATGTAATTTACTATAGACATTTAACATGTGCGTGTCATTGGAAATCTAAAACTGACGTTGGTCTACTACTTCCTTTCGGAACGTATGTAGACATTGGAACCAGAGAATCACTAGTACATTTTAGCAAATGTAGTCTACACTTTTGGTTCGCATATGAAATCATAACAATCTTTTTTTTTGATTTGTTTGACTTTTATAGGAATTGTACTTCTCAGTTGTTTTTGGTAAAAAAATTTTCGTATTAAAGCCAAATATAGTGGCAAATGTAGTGTAGTGTAGACTTTTCGTTGACAATGTCACCAAAATTGTCGACAAATCTGGTGACTTGGAGACACTTGCACCCAGGTTTCCTCCAGGGTATTGTGTTTGTTTCTTTTAAAAGAGAACAGCAATTTGCTTTGTAAAGAAAAGGTATAATTAAACAAATAAACGAAAAAAGGAGAATGTGTTTAAGTATTTGTTTTTTGTACTTTTGCAAAACCCTAGTCGTTACGTTTTAAATGTCATAATATTCCACTTGAAGCCGATGTGAAATTGCAGACGTTGAGGTCGCCCGTCACACATACTTTACGGCCGACAGAAGCCTTGTGTCAAAATTTTTTCTCACATAATTTTTATTCGTGAGTTGATTTGATATAGACGCACTTTTTCTGTAATTTCCTTAAGTGACATCTAGTACTCGCCAGAAATGTTACAGACGCAGTTATTTGAGAAAACGAGTTGTTTGTTTCGATTTTTGGCATTTTTGTTTAATTTCTCACGTTTTAATCGCAAAGTTTCTCGACGCGGAATTTACAGAATATGGGCACTGGTTGGACAAAATTATTTCTCTACGTTTATGGTCAATCGATGGATGAATTATATATAAAAGACATACACTTTCTTTTACATATAAAAAGTTGTGGAAACAAATAATTTGGTAGAAATCTAATAAACGTAAAAAACCTTTTAACTTTCAGAAATATTTTCAGAGCCAATCCTTCCTTCTTCGAAACTATTTATTTACGGCTTTTTACGTAAGTTTAGTAATAAATTTGATAATTTCGCGCACTTGGTTCTTGATGAACTCTTTCTGATGGCTATGAAAGGATCCCCAATGATAGTATAACTACTTTGGAATAAATCCATGTTGGTATGAATTACGGACGTTTTTCGTGTAAATAATTCTCTGAGTTTTTTATTGTGGTTATTTCGCAATTCTTGAGCTTCCTAGAATAGCTGTCTAATTGGGAGAATACACATTAAATATTTCTTAAGGTATAACTCCATTAGTAATTGTCGCATACCGTTGTGGAAGCCAATTTTCATTGTGAGACATTAAGCCTTCAAAATGCCTGGCCGAATTTTTCCATTTTTCCTTAGGTCTGAAACTAAATGTTCGAAACTTTGCTTTACCATTTAGAAAATTATTTAAACAAAACAATAATGGTCTTCATGAATTCGCTTCTTATTGCCATTTGTGCAAATTGTGCAACTTGCGAAAGTTGTTTCTTTCATGAAGCCCCTCTTTTAGAGCCTGGCCCATTATGATGATCGACATCTAAAGCAAGCAAAAACAAGGCACTCACTACTATCTTTATCTAAAGCGGTCTACTAACTATCGACTTGTCGGTCGACAGGATTTTCGATGTTAACATAATTTATTCATTTATTGTCAATAACTGTATTGCCACATCCACAATTTCACATATAAAAGGCCAGTTTGAAAATCAAATCCGGCAAAATATTTAAATTAAGAAAAAAAATTTTAATAAAGAAAAAAAAACAAAGCAGTTAACAAAAAATATGGAATAGAATTTTGTGAAAAATATTTTATAAGTAGGGTTGTTTAAAAAAAAAATATATTTTTTTTAGTGTTGGTGTGTTAAGAAAAATTTTCGTCTAATATTTTAACAAAATACCTCTGTCGACAACCACAACACAACCCAGTAAAAAACGTGCTCCAAAAGGAGCAGGTTTTATGTATGAATGCATACCTCAAATCGCTTCAAACCTGCTGATAAGATGCCTGATTTTTGTATGGAGTGTTACCGGTTTGGAGGGCTATTTACTGCTGACAATAAGCGCTTTTTTTATCATGCAAACAAAGCACTCCTAAAGCGCTTTTTTCAGGGATAACTATATTTCCATATTCATTCATTTTTTGCTTTTAATTGCTTAAATGCATTGTTTCAATTATTTTCGTAAACCATTATATATATTTATTTTATTTCGCTTTAAAACCTCTTCGTTGTCAGCACTAAAATAGCAGCTTTTTTCTATATTTTATTCTTTATCATTTACTGCTATATAAAAGCTCTCTTATTGCAGCGCTCGATTATGAGCTTTTTCTCTAAAGTGCTTCAAAAAACCCAAATTTTTTTTACTGGGAAGTGACTGATTTTATCATTTGTGGTCGCATAATATTTCTTTGTACGAAAACTATAATGTTTTCAGTCGCTATTTTAAGTAGGGCGCCAATCAGCTATTTACCGTTGAAAATGCCGGCGTGCGATAGCGTTCGACTACGTGAACTAGGCTGACTGATAATGTTCATTTGATTATAATGGCAAACGTCCTTAGAAAGGAAACGTGTTTTCTCATTGACAGGACTTTTCTTATATAATATCTACAAATAGTATAATCTTATCGTTTCTTGTTAACACTAGGATTACCATCTTAGTCTGGCCAGACCAAATTTGTGTTTCACTTGCAAAATCTTTCCAACAGAACAAAAAATCAAAAAACCAGGTATGTGAATTCTCTAAATGATATGTTCTGAATCAAATTAAATTTATCTGGAATCGATCGGACCAAATTTGTGGGTTGAAGTTCCATTTTTGTGTACATATCTATTAAATTACCCTCTTGGTCTGGCTGGACCATGAAGTACTGTACTTGTGTGTTGTTTTGGTTTTATTTTTTTTTTTGCAAAATTAAACAAAATGATGTGACTTGACGGCGAAATTATATTTTTGACTTTTGTTTTTGGTATTTGTGTCTTGACAGAGGAGGTTTATATTGCTTTGAATAAAAAGAACCCAACGAAACAGCCGACAGAATGGGAAACAACACACGAAAAATAAATATATCGCACCCTAAATACTAAAGGGTCACAACTCAAAATTGTTGAATTTTCAGTAGAGACAAAAAACGGTTTTCTTTTTATATGTACTCTAATACAACAAAGAAGGATTTAATTGTATATTTTTCGCAAAATACTGCATCGATTTCTTACAAAAAGTGAAAATTGAAAAATTTTGAGTTGTGACCCTTTAGTATTTAGGGTGCGATATGCTTTGTTTAGTTTGGTTTTTTGCTAGGATTTTCAAAATTGTTACACAACCTGTTTAAGAATATTGGGCACCATATCACCATGATGTTTATAAGGCTGCAATGTCAAAGGAACGAATTATTCCAATGCTACGATTCATCCGCTTTGACAAAGCGAACACTAGGCCAATGTGCCAAGAAATTAGCAAACAGACGATCTTCGGTTTAGGCTTAAATCCTCATATGCTCCTGGGGCCAACCTAACCGTGGATGAAGGTCCGCTTAGCTCCTGTTGGAACTGTTCGCTGTAATAAAATCTTTGTGTCACATTTATTTTAAAAATCAAGCAAACGTCAAGTATGCGAAACTTTATTTGGCTACTATGAGGGTAAGCATGCACTCTCATCCCCATGTACCAAAAAGGCTTTTATGCTTTTATCAACAGAAAATTAGACAAATACTATCACAGCATACATGAAATATTTATAATATTTTCTTAGGGACAAAGACAACAACCTTGGAATGAACCAACCATATCGCAGTTGGGAACAGTACCTTTTCCAATATCTTCAAAAAATTACCGCTCATTATGCGCTAAGGGCAATTTATTAACAAAAATAAAACCAAAACCCCGTTTTAGCTGTGATAAATGTGGAAAAGTGCCTGCAACGACGATTGTGATGTATTATAAAAAATTCATTAAAAAAATTATATAATAAATAAATATAATTTAAAAAAAATAAGCATACTTTAATACTTTAATATAGAAAAGCCCAAACTAACGTTTCCCTTACTTTAGAGGAGAAGGAAAAAACTTAATAAAAAATACAGTCTTGTAGTCGCGATTTTTTTAAACTCATTTTTTTATTAAATTCTCTAAGCAATTTAATAAAAAACAGACTTTAAAAATAATCGGGACTTCAAGACTATAATTTTTATTAAGGTTTTTCCTTTTACTGTAAATTAAGAAAAACGTTAGTTGGGGCTTTTCTATATTAAAGTAACGATATGTATGTTCAATACATTTTATTCAACTTGTGGTCTGGCCAGACCAAGAGGAGAACTTAGTGGTAAAAGTCTACCAGTAATCCTAGAGTTAACAATCCTACACTTTAAGAATTTTCTTTACAGAATCAATCGATTTGGACGTTATTCCAGTGAAAAATTACATTAAACTTCAAAATAAGTATGCAACGTTCAATTGGATTTATTAAGAATAATTCATAAACCTCCAAATAATAATATGTTTCATAAAATCGATTAAAATTTCGCATTAACCTTTGTCCGGCGGAAGAGGTACAATTGTACCTTTTTCGTTTTTAAATTGCAATAACTTTTTTTTTGTTAATACTAGATATCTAAAATTTTCTGACATCTCTAAACTTTTATTACGGATTACATATTTGAAATTAAACAAAAAAAAGATTTTGATTATATCATACCGAAATAAGTCTTTTTTGACTTGATATCCCTAAAAGGCTGAAGGGGTACAATTGTACCTTCATATAAGTCGTAAGAAAAAAACAAGAAAATAAAGCAAAAAATGTGTACATGTGTACGTAAAATAAGTTTTTTTTTTAGCCACGGGCCTGTTCTATCATTTGTTTATTAAATAAGAACAGAATAATTTAATTATATTAATAGGAAAGCCGTGTTAAGTATATAAGGGTACAATTGTACCCATACCGCCTTTTAACGTTGTAAAATTTTTCCGCTGGACAAAGGTTAACTTTTTAAAATGTGAATTTTATTAAGACTGTGACTATTAACATAATGATGAAGAGTTAAACGTTTAAATAAAATTGTCCATTATTTGAATAAAAAAGTTTTTGTATAATCAACTAGTAGTTCGCATTGGATTTATCGAAATCTAAAGGCCAAATTTACAAGAATTTTTTCACATCGTTACAGACCTGCATCTACTTACCAACAAATTTATATAAACTTGGACAAAGACGTAAAACATTTTTTTTAAATAAAGCGTATCTAACAATATTTACGAAAAACAGTCCCTTGTTTGGCGTATGAGTGTTTTATCCCGGGAAATTATATTTTAATATAAAAATACTCTTAATTTCGGTTGCTTAAGTGTTTCGATAAAAACATTGTTTTACTGCAGATATTATCCTTATTAATTTTCGCTTTGACACCGGAATATTTTTCGATCGTTAGAAGTTGATAATTGACATAATTAAGGTTGAGTTAACCAAAACTACAAAAGAAATAAAACCGTTAAGATAATTTGGCAGAAGAAAAAAAAACTTATTAAAAACGTAAAAAATCTGTTAAAAAATTTGCAAAATGTTTTTATAGCGGAGACGAAATCAATTTCGAAAATTTAAATTTTAAGAAAAAAATATTTGAAATTTCTTATTTTGTTCAAACAAATCTTAAACATCTAAATAAAAATTTTAAATTAATTTTTTTTAAGTTAACTTTTATTATTAAATCCATCAACACAGAGATTTACCCCCGATTGGCACATCAAAATAGGTAGAATCGTAGTAAAATCATCAAATGTGATTAGCAGGGAAACCATAAATATGCAAATATGCAAGGCAGAAACAACATATTTATCAGTTTTAGAGCTTTTTCTGAATTTTGGCATCGATTTGTTAATGCATATTTTTGCATATTTTAGCGTTTGCAGCATTTTTTTGCCATAATTTAGACCATATTAACATTATGCAATCAACGCTGCAACTTTCGCATGCAAATTTTTGTTTGTTAGCAAGAGGTGTGGGAAGAAAACGGGGTTGAAAAAGTTGAAACAATTTGAAAAGAGTTTCGTAGCTACTCCTTTTAAAGAAAATGGAAAAAACTCGGCGTTAATTGCATAGTCTAAATGCGGTTTATGTTAAAAATCTTTTTTGCAGCATTTTTTTTAGTTTAAAACAAATATTTAGCATTTTTAGGGCATATTTTAATACATGTTAGATTTTTTTTAGGTGCCTACAAGAGCTTTCGCAACAAATAAAAAAATTTTTTTTAGCGAAATTCTGGCTTTTCTGTTTTAAATATCCATCTGTATTTATCTACCGCCATCTACTACAATTGTAAGACAAAGCTGGTTGTCAGTCAAGATAAATGTGATTTTAAACTTGAAAATTGCATAAATAAGCAAAAATGAAGGAAAAAGCCATGTGTGTAATACATAGAAATTTAGACCAATCTTTTATCATACCGATGTAAAAAGAAACAATTTTAAAAGTGATCTAACGATGTCCATCCGTCCGTCTGGGGTTATCTTTCCATATAAACCTTGTGCGCAAAGTACAAGTTGCAATCTTGTAGTTTATTTAATTAAATTTGGTAAATACATTTTAATTGTTCTAAGGACGTAGTCTATTCAAATGGTGAGAGTCGGTCTGTTATTTCACATATTCCCCATAAAAACTGTTTCCAAATAAGACTTATTATGTTGGTATTTAGATACAATTCGCCCCAAAAATCTCGAAAATTCATCTGTTAATACTATGGTGTTTGGGCTTTACCGATTATAATCTTAGGATTGTTTTTATTAAATGGAACTTTAAAAAAAATTATTGAATATTTTGTTTAAAATTTAGCAATATTAAATTTTTTGAATCATATTTTTAACAGTTTTCAGGATATATTTTTAAGTTTTTACTGCATATTTAATGCGCATAAAACGCGTTTTCAGAGCATATTTCTGGTTTCCCTGGTGATAAGGTATAAATTTTTAAAAACATTTTATTAATTTAATTGAAATATAAATAATGCATAACAAGTAAATTGTTCAACTCTAAGCTATTTATATTTAAATCGTGTACTTAATTTATTTGTTTAAAATTGCTTTTTACTAAAGTCTCAGTAGATTTTGTAAACGAAAGTATTATTTAAATTGCTTAGCTATCTAAAAACAAACAAATTATTTCAGTAATGCCTCCATTTTCCAAATCAATAATATAATATTTCAACGATATCGTTATTTTTTGAAAAGGCAAGCAAATTTGTTTGCCCAAAAAAATACATCATTTAAAGTAATTGGATTTTTTCGGTTTTATTTTAATACTTTTCTATGTCTTCTGTGGATTTTCTTATATGTATGTGTTCTAGCTAAAACATATTTATATAAGTACATATTTAGAATTGTCTGCATTTGTCATACCGAATAAGCAAACAAATTTCCACACGCACCTATTTATATCATGGAAAACACAAATATTATTAATCTGCTGGAAAACCTAGTAAAGCTTTGAAGTCTTTAAAACATACACACACATAGATACATAAGAATATACGCAGACACATACTTGCACATAAACAAATCTTCGGCACACGCTCTCATAAGATTTGTGGACACGAAAATCCCCCATTCTTAAGTTGAAAGTTATACAAACAAACAAATAATCGTACATGTGCGTGTATCATTTTCAAATGTGTATTGTAAGAAGTGCTTAAATGATAGTATCATCGTCGTCGTCATAACATATAGATAACGAGGTAAGAGATATAGGGTGGTGCAAAGAGAAGTATTATTTTTGACTTTTTTTTTCGAAACTTTAAGAATATTTAAAGAATTCTTTAAAAAATGGGTTTTTTAGTATTTCGATATGAAAAGTCTTCACAGAAAAAATTTAAAATTGTCCGTAATCGCCAATTTCAAAACAAATTAATAGAAACAAGCAACTCATGTGTTGATTTTGCACCTACTTTATAAATGATTATGTAGATTACAAAATATTTGGAATATTTTTTTTTTAATTATTGATATTTTTATTTTGTATTAACCCTCCGTCTTACTCATGTTTTTATTTTCACATTCGTAACGCATGAGTCTAGCCAGACCCAACAAACTTTTGAATAAATAAAACCAATTTTTTTTAACTAAATGTTATATTATACACATTTATAATTTAAATTCATATTTTCAAATTTTATTTAAATTATAAATGTTTATAATATAACATTTAGTTAAAAAAATTGGTTTTATTTATTCAAAAGATTGTTGGGTCTGGCTAGACTCATGCGTTACGAATGTGAAATTAAAAAACATGTGTAATAGGGAGGGTTTAATTGAGAACTAGATGGAGGTAATAGTTTGTGTGTTTAATAAAAAAAATAAATAATAGATAATTTAACAAAAAAATAATAAAAAACAGCAAGAAAGAAAGTTAAAAATACGTCATCTTCTATACAAAATATATATGGTCTGGCCAGACCACATGTGTTACGAATGTGATGTGTGCAGTAAAATATTGGAATAAGTTTCCTTATATATCCTTTCCAGGTTATATTTTTCAGCTTTTTATAGTAAACTAAATTTTAGAAGGGTACCTGAAATATCAAGTCCCTACCTGTGTTTTAAATATACTAAAATAACATTTAAAATCGAAAAAGGTCTGGCCAGACTCATGAATAAGACGAAGGGTTTAAAAATTATCAAAAACTTTGCCGTTTAAAACAATGTGTTGATTAATTTAACCCTTAAGCGAACAGCAGGTCCTGCCTAGCAATTTCTGACTTTTTTCCAGTTGTTTTTAATATAATTATTAAATATATTAGAACGAAACTTTATGTTTTCTTTAATCAAAGTGTTTTTTACAAGAAAATTAGAAAAAAGTGTAAATTTAAACACTGTGGGCGTGGCAATTGGCCAAATAAAAATTTTGTGCATATTGTATCCACCAGGGTCTGGTCACGCCCAACCCTATTATATTTGTACTGTAGTAAATAAAATCAAAACGAAACGTGTTAAAAAGCATACGCAGCACATAAGAATCCTTTCTTTACTTTTTTTCGAAAAAATATTCTATTTGACAACAAAATGTTCCTGCTATAGCCATACAACTCCATACATAAAGTAGTCCCAGCCAGGCCCAGGGGTTCGTTGGTGTGAGTTTTTTCTATAGCCACAAAAAGCTCCATACAAAATACATGCAGTCCCAGCCAGTCCCTTGGGTTCGTTTGTGTAAAATTATTTTGGTGTTTGCTTAAGGGTTAAATAAATAAAGCTTCGATTTTGACAATTTCCAACAACAATTCTACTGGTTTAAATAATTTTATTTAACACGAAAAATCAATTAAGATTTTTGAAATTCAGTTAATATTTATATTCAAAATTTATATCAAAACAACTTAAATGTTAACTAAATTATATTTAAATTTCAAAAGATTTTGTTATTCGTGCTAAATTCCCAGTTTTTATTATTGATAAAAACACTTGAAATTTATTGTTGATGGGATAAGCTATTCCTATGCGCATTTCACTGGTTGCTTAGGCCAGATCATCAGGAAACTTCATCCATAAAGATTTTAGAAAAACTAAAGATATTAAACCAAGTAAAAATGTTAAACGTATAAGACTTATAGCAACAGTTCTACTTGTAATAATATCAAAGCTTAAACAAAACAACATCAACAATAAACAGTGCGTTCATCTCGTCTTACATTCCCCGCTACAATTAGTTGAAATTCTCTCAACATTAATTGTAGTTGTAAGTAGGTTAAGAAAAACAAAATAAAAAACAACAACAGCTTACAAAAGATGTTGTCAATTAAGTGTTTTTTAGGCCGTGCACCCGCCTGTTTATTATCAAAAAGTAATTTCAATTTTTGGGAATACAAAATTTAAATTTCAAAAGATTTTGTTATTCGTGCTAAATTCCCAGTTTTTATTATTGATAAAAACACTTGAAATTTATTGTTGATGGGATAAGCTATTCCTATGCGCATTTCACTGGTTGCTTAG
Source organism: Pollenia labialis (assembly GCA_949318255.1). NCBI lineage: Eukaryota > Metazoa > Arthropoda > Insecta > Diptera > Polleniidae > Pollenia > Pollenia labialis. The sequence continues at coordinate 125,554,268 of OX439141.1, forward strand.
GCCAGATCATCAGGAAACTTCATCCATAAAGATTTTAGAAAAACTAAAGATATTAAACCAAGTAAAAATGTTAAACGTATAAGACTTATAGCAACAGTTCTACTTGTAATAATATCAAAGCTTAAACAAAACAACATCAACAATAAACAGTGCGTTCATCTCGTCTTACATTCCCCGCTACAATTAGTTGAAATTCTCTCAACATTAATTGTAGTTGTAAGTAGGTTAAGAAAAACAAAATAAAAAACAACAACAGCTTACAAAAGATGTTGTCAATTAAGTGTTTTTTAGGCCGTGCACCCGCCTGTTTATTATCAAAAAGTAATTTCAATTTTTGGGAATACAAAATTTAAATTTCAAAAGATTTTGTTATTCGTGCTAAATTCCCAGTTTTTATTATTGATAAAAACACTTGAAATTTATTGTTGATGTTGTTTTGTTTAAGCTTTGATATTATTACAAGTAGAAGTTGTTGAGAGGGCTTTTTTAAAATTAATCTGTTCCGTTTTTTTAATTTTTCGTTAACAGATTGGGTATTGTATTTTGCCTGATAAAATATAAACGAAAAAGTAGAAGATTGTTTCTTTTCAGTACGAATTGAATTTACAAATATACTATAACTAATATTCCCGTTTAAAAAAGTATGTGGTTTTAAATTCGCCACATGAGTTCTTAACATAATATCAAAAACTAACAAAGAGTCTCTCAAATGTATTTAAAAAAACAAAAAACATTTGACTCCGTACGGAATGTACGATCAATTTCGCACTTTGCTAAAGCAAATGACAGTTTCATAAAACTTAACAAAAAGTTTCCTTAAGCTCAATATGTTTGCCTTGTATGATTTACATGTATTCGCACATTTGCTTTAGCCCATTTTGGTTGGGTCTTTACTGAAAATTTTAAGGTTTTTCTAACCGTGGTTTGGATTTAAACCACATCCACTATGCCATCATGTGCGCTACTTGGTTCTCGTGCTATTAGGTAGGATTTATGAAGCTTCAAACTTGGGATATCTGGTTCCAAGGATATACACAGACCTCATAAATCTTTATCTCGCATAGGCTTTAAAAATAATACAACTCATTTGGATAGCTTGGGAAATTGGATCCAAAATTTGCAATCCTTGAATTGCCTATAGATATTTTTTTTTCTTAGGGAAAAAGAGTTTAAAAAAATATAAAATCTGCAAATTGTTTTCCAGCCTTAACAAAAGTCTTCCTCTACAAGAATTGGGTTTAGCAAAGAGGAGTAGATACAAAGAAATTTGGTTCATATTCTCAAATTATGCGAAAATATAGTGGGAGAAATTCAGACAAAATGGAATATCTTGAAAATAAGTCACGTGTAACACGCTTGAGAGTACAAGGAGTATCATGAAAATAGGAATCGAGAATGTAATACATATTTTGTATAATATTTGATTCCAGAATTCATTATTCTTAACACGGAACATGGCAAAGGATTGTTATAAATTATTTTAATGCATCCTGCGAATGAATTAAATAATGCATCCTTTATGATCAAAATTTGTAAACGACATAAAGGCAGCAAAAAATAACGAATTTTTTTTAAGAAAATATATAAAAATACGAATAATAGTCACGAACAGAAACAATACAGTCCTTGTTCTCCAAATGTGGGAATATACGTGGAATTCAATGACAACTTATTTTGTCTGATAAAATGACCTTCTCGATTCCAATGAATACATTAGTATGTTTTTGGAAATAATACATTATTTTTTAAGTTATTTATGTAATCAATTCTACATTTTCCCGCTGGGTAATTAAATATCGTACATTTTATAGAGACAAAGGAAAGTAAAACCAAAACAATTAAATGAGAGAGAATTTTAAGTTACTGCCGACGGTTAAATTATGGGCAGGGCTGTCAGATAAGACGATTTCTTACCAAACGTGGCGATTTTGAAGAGTGTTTGGCGGTGGGATTTTCCATTTGGGGACTGGCGATTTTTTTGGCGTTTTTTTGATATAACTATCGATTTACTTGGCTATTTTTACCATTTATATTATTTCAACAATTTTTTTAACAGCTTGCCAATTTTTGTTATTAATACTAATTTAAAAAAAAATCTGGCAACTCTTTTTCACATGATTTTTATTTTGTTATTATTTTTATTTAATTCTAATAGTATGTATGCAGGTCAAAACATCAGTAATGAAATCGATGAGGCTGACGATCTTTAAGACTTGTGTACTTAATTTTAGATTTTTTAACTGAATATATCGAGCCCTAACCGCGAAAATAACGTAAGCGTCAAAAATAAAATTTTACAGGAGAAAGTTTTTATATATATAAAGTTATATAAATTTTTATGAAATTTGTCGCTTACGATAAAATTGTTCTTGCTATAAAGTCGTAACGGTATCTTATGTGCACATGACATTTTAGGAGATGATGCAAGTTTATATAAAAAACGAAAAATGAAAATGTTGTCGCTTACAAGACTCTGTTTTGTTTCAACACAAAATTCAAATAAAAGGATTCCAGTCGAGACAATTTGACACAAATATTCTTATCACAATTTTAAGATAAAAAATTTAAATTTGTACAAGCTTTTATACAAATGTTTTCCCGAAATTAAGGCATTAGAATCTGATGCCTTCATTTCATACTCTCTATTTAGTTTATCTCACAAGTTTTATTTATACTTAAGCACGATCAAATATAGCAGCCTTACTCCTTTTTTTCATTGTTTGCTCTCAAAATATTTTATTTTACAATATAAATTTGTTTATATTTTATTGAAACACCTACACTCAAAGAAAAAACATGGTTGTGGTAAACGTATTCTAAGAGCAATATATTATAATAAGATTCATGATTGTAGTCACCATATTACGATTATTATTGACCGAATATATTCGTAATATAATAATTTAAGAAGAAATCATATTATTGTAATCTTAATTATAACAAATTTAGAAGAAATCCTATTATGATACAGTGGTCACAACAATAAAAAAATTAAAATTTTTTGCATCGATTTTTTATGTTGTTGCACTTTACTATTTTTTTTAATGTTAATACAATTTCTTAATGTTTTGAAACTTGTTTTTGTAATAGATATTTTTTTAATTTTTAACGAACTCAATAACAAATAAATCGATAGGCATATTTAAAACAAACGACACAACTGATACACAATTATTTTACAAATGACGATACCAAAATATTATTAGTGCAAAGATATTTTGATTGCATCTAAAGCATACTACGATTACACGTATAGAAAGTTATCATGAAATTGTTATGAGTAATATAAAGCTATCATTATTTAGTTGTTAGCAAAATGATTATTTTTCGGTCAACAATAATCAAATTTATAATTGCGTAACTAAATTATGGTTAATATTAAATAGAAACAACAATGATTTGTGTACGACAGCAATGTATTGTTACACAATCAACATAGTGTAGTTGCCGTAACCATGCCCAACCATATTTTTTCTCTGCGTGTATTAAACATATATTTAATTCCGCACATGTGTGTGTGTCAACGATACAATTTTAGAAGAAGTTTCTTCCTACTTAGTTGTGTGAGTTTGTATGACAACACCAACCAAGTGGTATACATTTTATTGGGCGTGATAGATTTCTAAAGTACTCACTACACAAAATAGTTGTAGAGCAAGAGGCTTTACAGAAATGGCGGAGTGAAATTTGAAGGAAGAAAATTGAATTTTGTAGTGTGGGAAGTATTTTATGATGAAAATCAAACAATTTTCATTACAGCTCAATGACAAATAAATCATTTTGAAATTGAGCAAGTGTGCAAATATTTGCGGGAATTTTCGAATCAAATACGCACACAAATATACAAATACGAACACGCATTCTGCCTACACAGACACGTTTTGAGGCAACGAAACACTAAGACGACAATAGTGACAATCATACAGACAGAAGAGAACTGAAAAACAAAATAAATAAACAAGTAAGCACCCATTCAAAAGGACTGTGATGACATTTAGACAGATGATATGATTTCGAAATCGGTTACTTTCATCATTTTCCCGTTATTCGCTAAAGGCGCTGTTTGAAAGTTTAATGTTATAAAATTGGGGTATGAGAAAGGCCTTAAAACATGAAATTTCTAGGCGGGTTGTAAACAAATGTGATGTAAATCTGCCTGCGTATATTAAATTTACATAAATTATGGGTGTCATCACGACTATTGTAAATATACAGCAAACACATACATTTGTACTCCTTCCATCACTACAACAAGAACATCGACATCAACTGTTTATGGTTGCTGTCGTCGCTTTGCTGGTGATAAGTTGGTTTCATTTTACGAAAAAAATTAAATTGAAAATAAAAATTTTCTTACATTAACATTCAAAGGTTTACATTTCGCTGCTGGTACTATTTTGTTTGCTCGTCATTCTTTATTGTTTTACTTTGGCATTATTTATTGATGTGGATTCGAACTTTAGATTGAATTTATAGCACACGCAATTATTTTGTTTTACTTTCGTAATAGTTAAATGCAATAATTTAAACTGTTTTTGTGTTTAATCGATCCTTTAAAATTATTTTTATATTTGAATAATTTGCTGTTTACAGAAAATTCTGCAATTTGATATAATAGAGGATTTTTTAAATTGTTAAATGCTATAAATAATTTGTAATATTTAAGAAATTTTCTGAATAATTGCTATTAATAGAATTTTTAAACAATTTTTTACTCGTCTGAAGCTAAAATCTTGAAATTTTGACCAGACATTGGTCGCTCGCCAAATCGATCCACTAAGACGTGATTTTTGGAAATTAGAATTTTTAGGTGGTAAAAAGATTAAAAACGGAAAAATTCGGTAACATTATGTCTCAAAAACTTAAAGAGATACAAAAAAAAAAAAAATGTATTACTGATCGTTATTCTTTAGAAAAATAAGCGGAGAGATGTCTGGTACTTTTTTGAAATTCGGCCCTATTAGGGAGTAAACGGGTAAAAACTGAATTTTGGTACTTTTTTGATATCCCATCTATCTTTTGAACCAATAAACACAGAAACAAAGTTAATACCTCATTCGAAACTTATCAAACAAATACGAACACGACTTTGGTACTCTTTCGAAATTCAAACATTTAAGTGGTGAAAATCGTAACTATATGTGGTACTTTTTTACACAACATTTTTCTCCATTCATTAACATATTCGTACTAAATTATGGACTGCCAAAAATAGTACCCAAAAAAGGAAATACGGGAAATCTGTTATTTTTCTTTTGCTTTTTGGTTCTACAACTGGTTTTTTTTTGATAAGGAAAAGGAGACGCTAACAAAGTAGCGGGTAAAATTTTAAATTTTTTAAGATATGCTAAAAAAAATTCTATTTATGTAGAAAATTTTAAAAAATTTTCCATTTACCCCTCTGTAAACGACTTAGTGCTGGCTAAGGGTAGAATTTTATCGGCCCTATAAAAAGTGTTCAATTATTCAACTTTACTTAAAATAAACTACTTTACTTTATATACGGTCGATACAAACCTAGCTTTAGCTATCGGTAAGTACTTAAAATGGACCTTAAAGGAAGTTATCCAAAAACTTTAAGATCGCAAGAGCTTTTGAAAGGCTTAAGGCCCAACCATAATGTGCATAAGTTGACTTAAGCACATTCCGTACGGAATCAAATGTTTGTTGATTTTATATTTGTTTTTTTAAATACATTTGAGAGACTTTTTGTTAATTTTTGACAGTAGGTTAAGCTTGGCTATGCATATTATGGTTGAGCCTTTAGCTGTCAAACAAATGGTCATACTGCGCAAGCTTATTGCCATTTGTGATCTCTGGCAAGCCATTATGAAGACATTTATGCTTGAACAACTCTAATAAATTAACCAAACTCACTTTAAAAACCCTAAATGGTTGTGCGCAACTAATAGTGATTTAAAGGGCGTACGTAATTTTCCATCTTGATGTTAATTACAAAATTGTAATTCAAATATAAATAAATCAAGACCATAAGACTTCATTGCATCTAGTTTTATGCGGTTGAAATTCTACGTGGAATGCAGAAAGTATTGCTTAAATAGTTAGCTTGAAATTTGTATTGATCTCTTGAATAAATACTTTGTTTGAACTAAAATTAAATTTTTTTTGTTATTTGTTAAAAATTTCTCCAAAATCCACTTTTTATGAGAAGTTTTATTCAAAAATATTTTTTTTTTGGAAATTGTTTAACAATTGTATTTTTAAAGAATATAAAAAAAGTTTTTTATATAAAAAATAAGACCTTAAGCTCTAGAATTTAATTTATATATTAAAATAATAAAGGTCGTAGAAAATACATATTAGATATTTAAAGAATATATTTCAAAACTGGATCTTTATAGGAAATTTTTAAAATTAGCTTTTTATAGGAAATTTTTCAAGATTTGCTTTTTGTAGGAAATTTTTCAAGATTTGCTTTTTATAGAAAATTTTTCAAAATTTGCTTTTTATAGGAAATTCTTAAAGATTTTCTTTTTATAGGAAATTTTTCAAAATTTGCTTTTTATAGAAAATTTTTCAAAATTTGCTATTTTTAGAAAATTTTTTAAAATTAGCTTTTTATAGGAAATTTTTAAAAATATGCTTTTTATAGGAAATTTTTTAAAATTTGCTTTTTATACGAAATTTTTTTTAAATTAGCTTTTTCTAGGAAATTTTTCAAAATTTTCTTTTTATAGAATAGCTATTTTTCAAAAAAAGCTTTTTATAGGAAATTTTTTTTAATATGCTTTTTATAGAAAATTTTTCACAGGATAGTTTTCAAAATTTGCTTTTTATAGAAAATGTTTCAAAATTTGATTTTTATAGGAAATGCATGGTAACAATCCAACTTTTTAATTTGTTTTAGTTGTTAAATAAGTATTTGCTAATTGAGTAGCACACCTGCAAACACCCCTAGGTTGTAAAATCAAAATTCTGAGAAAATCGATTAAAACCGTTTTACATAAGTGGAATGCCAACTTTTGCAGGAGTATTGAATTCTTAACCAGAAATCGTGCGTAACTTACCGAGTTTTAAACGAGACTGATAATGGCTAAGGGAGATTTTAAAATACCAATAAATTGGCGGTATTACAGAATTTTTATTACAATAATGGCCAATTTCCAGGATTGATATTAAAACACATTTATTTTTAAAATCGTTTAAATACAAAATTCTCTTCTTCACTAAAAACTTAAGTGGAAATTAAGTCCCCGATGTGGTACACTTAATTTCAACTTAAATTTCCATTGTAATATTTTAGCAAGGTGACCTCAATAACACAACAATACAACAACAAAAGGCAACAGAGCATTAACAGTCAGCTGTTTTTTCAGACCACCTTGTAAATAAATACATTTGTTTATATTTTTTTTTGCATTTAGTAGTGCTACCATACTTTTATCTTAATGAAATAAGAATTTTCAAAAAACCAATCTGTATTTAAATACGATTTAAGTTTTTAGGAAAATTAACTTAATATAGATTTAAATACAATCATAAAAATTGGGCGTAAGTTTTTTATTCAAAAGTGGAATTTTTAACAAATTTGATTTTTATAGGGAATTTGGTTTAAAAAAATTATTATTTGGCCGTAGGGCGTCAATGGTGGCATGAATATTGGCTTCCAATACTTTAAGAAATGCTGGTTTGTCAGCATTAACTAATAACTTAACACAGCCCCATAAAAAGTAATCCGAAGGCATCCAAAAGCACGGGGCTATTGAAAAGGATTTCTTCTAGAAGTAAAGTTGTCACCAAATTGACTTTGCAATAAATTGATTATTAAGCGTGCTGTATAGAAAGTTGCACCGTCTTGTTGGAACCAAATTTCGTTAATGTTTAGCTGATTAATTTTTGGAAACAAATATTCAGTCAGCATGGTTCGATATCGCTCGCTAGCGTTAGTCGCTTAATGAAGACTTGACAAACATTACTTTAGGTATAAAAAAGTAGTTATCGATATCAAAAGTTCTCATGCAGCTAAAAAAAAACATTTTATATGAGAAATATATTTGCTATCATCTGATCAGCAATAAATAGAAAAACATAATCTTACCTTAACTCGTGTCTTTTGTTTCTATACATTTTGTTTAATTTCCTTTTATTTTATTAGTGTAAGTCACAAAAAATTAAAGAAGATTTTTAAAATTTTTCTTCTTTTAAGGAGGACCAACCAACCAGGAGGTCAGGTAAATGAAAAGACATTAAAAAGGGACCGAATGTTAATATGACAGGTGAAATGTCTACGATCTCTTTTTTTCAATAAATTCGCAACGATTTATTTCCGGTAAATTCATTTAGCTTAAGAGCAAAAAGCAACTGCGAACCGTAATGTCATAGTTAAATAGAATGATAAGATTGGAATGGAGTCAGAATAAAATAAATTGCAATGATGGCTAGATACGAGTGCTAATGTTGAGAAAAATAGCAAGTTAAAGAAATAATAGAAACGGAAGTAAGAAATGCTTCATATAAATTTTATATTCATTTTTTATTTTTTATAATATTCTGCTTTGGTATGGTGGCTCCATTTAGTTTTTTCCAACAAAATTGCTTTTTTTAGAAATTTCTAAATCCATACCATGTCACTTATTTTTGTTAAACCCCCATCTCACTCTATTACGATTCACTGTCTTTTATGATAAGCAAGTAGTTTTTGCCATTCGATTGTAAAATATTTGAAAACATTTCATAAAAACTGTTGGCTGTTTGACATTTATCTTCATTTCATTTTCTTACAAACTCTTCCATCATTGTCATTTTGTTACCATTTTTTCCACAATGTTCTTCATAAAATCTAATAGATGCGACAAATCTGTAACACAAAAATTAATAGAGAGTAACTGATTTTTATAAGAACTTAAAAAAAATTACAGTTTATTGTATTGCATAAATTTTTATAAAACCCACATATAAATTCTATTTAAGGATTGTTTTGTTAAAGGATTAAATAAAGCGGCAAGGCAACACATCACACTGACTCATCAAATTCAGCTAGCAGAGGCTGTTTGTAAAGGGACAAGTAGACTTGTCAAATGCTTGTCATGCAAACGATTTCACTCGTGTACGTATGATGGACGTAGTCTAATCTAATTTTTTTTTTTGATTTTCCATCCATCAATGGATAAAAGTCGGTATTTCCAAACAAAACCAAAATTTTGTATGTGTATGTTGGCCGCTGTTCTAGTTATTGACGTTTTGCCCTTCATTTAAAAAGAGGTTCCTTCACTTAAATGTGAACAAAAACAAAATGATTTTTATGATCTATGTTTAATTTTGTTCTAAGGTAATGTGTCTTTCCGTGAAAGTATTAAGACTTTAATTTTTCCCAGTTTCGGATTTTTCTTGATTTTTTAAAATGCAAAATTTGTTTTTTTTATGTGAACAACCATTACTTTACCATTTTTTTGGTGATTTTCAAAAATATGATTGTTTTTAAAGCTAAGAATTACATGTAAAAATAAAAATTTTTTTGAAAACCGCTTAATAAAGAGATGATTTTTGAAGTTTTAATTTTTTTTTAAACAAGTCAATTCTTCGGCTGAGCATTCCAAAAGTTGTATTATAATCCCTACATGAGTCTCATGCGATTCTTGCCATGCTTTATGGAAGACTCGTTATATCGAGCCCTAACCGCCAAAAAGACTCAAGCGCCAAAAAGTAAAATTTACAGGAGAAGCATTTTTTTAAATATCTTTAGACCATGTCTAAGGATTACGGTGAAAATTGTTTTGTAAACATTGCTACTTCTGAGCAATATATTGCATTTGATTGATTTTGTATATCTCCAAGATAACAGCTATTTATGGCGCTAAAGTCTTTTTTGCTATCACGCTGGATAGGTCTTTACCAATGTTAAGGCGGTTAAGCCCTTGTGATTTATTAAAACACAGCTTTCAGTTTCAGTTTCAGTTTCAGTTTCAGTTTTAATGTTTTTTTTATTTTTTCAAATTATTTTTGTGTATAAAATTAAACATAACGTTAAATTAACCTTAAATCCAGTGATTTTTATAAAAAATTTAATGGTTTTTGTTTTTAAAATTAATAGAAAATTACTTTAGAATTCGAAATGAAAGTATATAGGTAAACAAGTTTTAACAGAAATAACTTTAAGGTAAATATTATATATCTTCTTGATCAGTTTCAGCTAACGAATCTTTAATAGTTTCATCGTATTTCAAATTTAAAAATTCGTTGTGAAATTTTGCAGGAATTATGTTTTTATCACAAAGTGTTTTTAAATCTTTGAATTTTTTTGAAGAAATATTGAAAAAGTTATCATATAAACGGATGGGTCCATTTTGTATCAAAGCAGCGTTATGTCTTGATCGGGCAATAGAGTTGAGATCATATTCTTTAATTTTGGAGTCATCGCAATATCCATACTTAAGTTTCATTATAGAACTATTTTTATTTAAAGAGTCAGAACGTAATGTTGTAAAAGTCATTTTCATTGAAGTGAGAAACATAGCTTGGGCAAATGTTTTCCAATCTTTAAAATCTGAATTATTTATTAAAATGCATTTATAATTTTCAGGATTGGACCTTGCATTTGAAATCATAGTATACCATTCACTAGGAGCCCAAATAGTTTTGCCGCGAGTAAATGACTCAATAGTGCTGTGTATAGAGTCCACAGGTATCATAGTATGTCCAGGCAATATATACGTTATTTTGATATCGCTCATAAAATTCGCAATTGTAAGAAAATACACTAGTGTAGCCAGCATTGCTTTGTTCCGATTTTGACCAGCACAATATAGTATAGACTTATTAAAGAGTGTGTTCCTCTTTCGTACACAAGTTTTAAATACTCACAAACCACAGTGCAAATTTCATTAGAACCTCTTTTTCCTTCCATTTCTCCCCACTAAAAGCAATAACCATTCCTGGTGCCATTTTCGTACACGCTTTCATTGTTGTATGTATGTATGTATACTTTCGGGAATAATACAACGTTACGCTCTTTCCATGGGCCGTATTTAGAACTTTTTGGAGGTCAAAACTAGCACATTTTTTAAAATAAAACACTTACCACTTGTTTCCATAACTCAATTTTTAAAAAGCACTGACATAAAATGTAAAATTTTTCTATTTTGCCACTAATACTAATTAATTTATAAAAACGAATAAAGACGCAAGCGACAGTCGTGGTAACAAAATTTGTAAACAAACAGTGAATTGTACTTAAGTCTTTATTGTTTTTGCTGTAAAATCATAACGGTAAATTCTACAGCCCTGATATTTTGTGAGATGATGCAGATGATCATGAGTAATAAATTTTAATAAAAAAATGAAAATCGTCTATCATGTCGCTACAGCCCTTTTGGCGGTTATGGCTCGATATATTCTCTAAACACATCTTAAGCGATTTACTCTTCGATTTATATATTTAAACGTTTATTCTGTGCTGTGAAAGAATCGAATCTCCATAGCGAGGAATCCTCTATGATTAAAAAATGCGGTCGTCGATAATCATAAACGCCCTTGATGATAATTCCCAAAAGACTCTAATAGGGAGATCGATTTTCAAAAAACCGGTTTTCGGATATTCCGAATAGTTGCAATTTAAAAAACCCGGGTTTCGGTTAAGCATTTATAAAATATCCGGTTAACCGGTTTAAATTCGAAAAAATTAAAGCACAATAATATATTAGTTTTTGAAATAAGAAGTAAATTTGAATAAAAACAATTCACAAAATACATAGTTATGACCATGATACAAATACAGAGGGTAGTTCCACTCTCTCTTTTTATCGCCATATTAACGTTCTGACGTTTATGGGAATTATTAAAATTTGTGCTACCATATTTCATTAAATAATCCATTTTTCCTATTTTTGTTTTATTTATTTTTTGAAGTTTAAAAAAAATTAATATTTATTTACAAAAGATTGAATAAAATTTATATTAAACAATTTTTAATATTTTCGTCAAAAAATAAATCAAATCTAAAAATCATATATTTTAACAAGAAAAAAAACTGCAGCTTCAAGAAATTTGGATTTATAAATATCAGCCACGGATGAATTTATTTAAAAAATATTGTGAGTCTCGAAATTTCGCAAGTGCAGCTACAAACCTTTTTACATAATGCCTTTTCAAAATGGTGCAAATTGGCTTATAATATCAATATAAATCATCCGACCAATTTTTTTTCAAAGCGGTGCTTATTTGATTATAGGTTTTACAAAACACCACTCCTAAAAATACATAGCTTTTAAGTTTATAGCTTCCTTATAATTGTGTTGGTATATGGATAAACAATTTGGACATGAGAAATTTTGTAATAGCTACAATGTCATGGCAAAATGTTACGATGGTGGGTTGAGAATTAACCACAAGTTTCCATAAAACTCCGCTTCATAAAACCACTTTTAGACGAAAAGAAATCTCATATGGATGTCATAAACAATTCTTCACCCTTTTCGTGGTTTGCGAATTTAAACTACGCCTCCGATTGTTAGGTAATAGAAATAGGTTCACATTTACTTTAATCTATTACCGAACAGTCGCCGGCATATTTTAAGTTCGCCAATTACGATAAAGGTGCTACATGAGTCGGTCATAATTTTGTTTCGTTAGGTCCATGATTACACAATATGATAACTCCCGAATCTTTGTGTGCCATATGGTATCACACAAGGCGCATTACTACAAAACTTAAGAAAAGAAATAACAAAAATTTATTGTATTGCATTGTTAGTGCTTGCTCTTCAAAATGTCCACCACGTGTCGAGAATTCGCCTTGGCCAAGTTCACATTCTTACTTGTTTAAAATTTATTTAGTAGGTATTAATTTAACACAATTAAATTAAAATCTAAATAAAATATGGATAATTTGTTACACAAATTACACATTTTAACTAATAATTTCCAAAAAGAAATTTATTGTATTTTTATATATGTGGCAACGCTTTTTTAATCTTAACAAAAAAGCTAACTTCAAATAATTCCGATAAACTTCAAAAAAAAATATTGTGAGAGAGAAGTGGAACTAACTTGTATATTTGTATCATGGTTATGACTTAGAATTTTTGAAAACTTGATTTTAAGAAATTATAGGAATTCAAATAATTCATTTTTGGAGATATTCTCCCAATTTTATTTTAAATAAGTCTCAATTTGCTGGTGGTTAATCATGTCTATATCAGAAGACTTCAACCATAAATTTTAAAAGTTTCAAACAATCCCTCTAAGCCATGATTGTATATTTCAAATGAAATTGTTTTAGAATTATACATAGAAACAAACATATTTTTTCATTAAATACCTGTGCATTTGTGCTGGGATACTACCGATATTAATCGATAGTTCAGATTTCACTATCGATATTACTTTCGAGTGAATGTTTGTTCTTGTGCAGGGAAACCTTTACTACTTTTTTATCTGGCTACAGTTCGCTGTTTTAATCAATTTATTGAACGTTTGAGACGTATGTTTGTACGCACGTTTTTTTAGATCACAGTTTTTGAAAAATTGATAAGTACCTTTCTGAAGGAATCGAAGTAGCAGGGACTATAAGATATTTTATTGCAACTTAAGATAATTTTCTAAATTGTTTTTGATTCTCAACACAAAAGGTAATTAATCTAGCGGACTTATCCTCTAATGGTCGTTCGGAGTTTTGTCCTATGCTTACGAATGCATTTGGATTTGCATTTTTTTACAACATTACAAAAATATTTGACGCTTCACTCCCTATGTAAACATGTAAAACTTTCGACTTAAAAGCCTCGTTAAAAAAGCACAGCCTATAAATCCATACCACCTGCAATTTTTGTTGCTTGTATTCAAGAATTCCAACCAATTGTAGTAGGGGATTAAAAGAAAAGATAAACTCACTGTTTATTGTCGTTGTTTTATTTAAGCTTTGATATTGTTACAAGTAGGGCTGTTGCTGATAATGCATTTTCACTTAACAGTTTTATTTGTTTAATATCTTTAGGTTTTCTCAAATCTTTGGTTGAAGTTTCCTAATGAACTGGCCTAAGCGACCAGTGAAATGCGCATAGGAATAGCTTATCCCATCAACAATAAATTTCAAGTGTTTTTATCAATAATAAAAACTGGGAATTGAGCACGAATAACAAAATCTTTTGAAAATTTAAATTTTGTATTCCCAAAAATTGAAATTACTTTTTGATAATAAACAGGCAGATGCACGGCCAAAAAACACTTAATTGACAACATCTTTTGTAAGTTGTTATTGTTTTTATTTTGTTTTTCTTAACCTACTTACAACTACAATTAATGTTGAGAGAATTTCAACTAATTGTAGGGGGAATGTAAGACGAGATAAACGCACTGTTTATTGTTGATGTGTTTTTGTTTAAACTTTGATATTATTACAAGTATAACTGTTGCTATAATTCTTATACGTTTAACAGTTTTATTTGGTTTAATATCTTTAGTTTTTCTAAAATCTTTAAGGATAAAGTTTCTTGATGATCTGGCCTAAGCAACCAGTGAAATGCGCATAGGAATAGCTTTTCCCATCAACAATAAATTTCAAGTGTTTTTATCAGTAATAAAAACTGGGAATTGAGCACGAATAACAAAATCTTTTGAAAATTTAAATTTTGTATTCCCAAAAATTGAAATTACTTTTTGATGGTAAAAAATAAATATTGTGAGTTAATACCTTTTGTTGAACAAGTGCGATATAACAAATTTGCTTGTTCCGATTGTTGCAATAACTTAAATTTGAAAAATATTGGCAGCTCAAAGAAGTTTTTTGTTTTCGGTTTTTAAGCCAAATTTAGGTAACGTAGTGCATGCGGTCTAGCAAACTTTAATCAAACAGCTTAAAATTTAAACTTATAAAATAAAAGGTCCACATTTAAAAGTTGTTGAGGGACAAATTCCAATCAGTGGTATTTTTAAAAGATTTTAACTAGTGGTGTTAGTTGAGTATTCTTATTGTCATGGTAGGCTTTCCAACTACTGTTATTTCACTTCTGTTCTAATGTAGTAACAACAGCCTTTATATAGTACATTAGCATAGTGGATATTTTACTTGGACGTTATTTTTCTCTGTTGACCCATCATAGATATTAAAATTTACACTTTAAAAAACTCATTCGTCATATCTTGTAATAGTTCCATGCAAAAAACTTCCCTTTTAGATGTAAAAATCTGTATACAATGTTGATTCGGCGTCTCTGCATGTGACATTTTATATAATTACTTCTCTTGTGGGTAAAGTGAATAGGATGCTGTGCGTGTAGTAAGTTGAAAAATGTAACCCATTTCCATCCTCTGTTCGCACTTGCAAACTCTAAACTTATTCATTTAAATCGGTATTTTTTTCTGCTTTCTTAAACTGTTATGTCTAAATTTTTATAGAATACGTACCGTATGTATTCTTAGCTTTAATAAACAATAATTTACAATTTTATTAATAATATATTTTTTCAGCTATACATAGTTTTTTACATCACATATTTTAGAGGGATTTCATTCAGCCAGTCATATGTATTAATTGTCCAAAAATTAAAATTGTAACTATGCAGTTTTTACAGCAAATAATCAAAATAGTAAAAAATCAAAACAAAAAACTACAAAAAAATTACAACAAAGTTTATTCCGACAGAGGAAAATATTGGTGTTCGCAAGCTCGAACGTTGGCTGCTATTCAACATATACAAATTTACTTTTGGCTGAGTGTTGAAAGATATTTAGTTGATTGACGAAGAGCTGTGTCTTTAGATTTTCTTCTCCTAGTTGTGAATTTAGTTGTATTTTAAGTGTCTTAAAAGTTGGGAATCGTATTTTAAATAAAATATGACTGGTAAAATTTTTACCATTGAAGAAATATAATATGGTATAATTGTGGAATAAGATGATGGTGTGGACACCGTTTGTGTGCTACAAAGGACGAAAATGAAATTCCCCTAAATTATATTGTATGTTTATCTAAAGTTTAGCATTTCCAATACAAACTTACATGTATGCTTGTATGTATGTCTTACCTCATTTTTATATTATCAAAGTGTTTTGCAAGAAGCTGTTGGAACGTTTAAAAAATATATATTTGAAATCAAGAGGAGCCTTTACAGGATATAGATATTGCTGATCAACCATCAACGTCTGCAGAAGCCATGAGCAAAACAAAACGTGTCAAAATAACGAACAGTTTCATACGGACATGAGAAATTCATAGTGGACACAGCGGACTGATAGATCAGGAAAAATTTTAATTATTTTACAACCAAATTCAAATGAGCTCGATCAAAGTTATTTTCTGAAATTAAAGGATTGTGATCACTGCGGTATTTTTTTCCAGAAAATGTTCGAAAATTATAGACATTACATTGAAACATTGAGTGATTCTGACTTCCATTTCGATCACACAAACAAGATATTAGTTTGCCGTTCGGCTGATAATAAGAAGTCACAACGGTTACTAATATTGACCAAATTCGACCAATGCACGCTGTCAAAAGATGGAAAAAGGAGAAAAAATTCAGCAGCCACAAATATTTTTATTATATCCGAAGCATGTGTTTTTTTTTTAATTTGCATGACAAGGCCATTAAAAATTATTGTATAAATATCCGGTCTTAAAAGTGGTATTTTATATAAGTTTTAAGCTCTTTTGTTGTCAACACATAGAGGCTAAACTTCTTTGTTTCAATAGAAAAAAACGAAAAACCTATGCCACAAAAAAACTTTCGTGATACAGCAAAATAACTTTTGCTATGATCTAAACGATGAAGAATTCTCCAAAATTTTTACCTCTCAACTGACGAAAAGCCGAGATTGCAAATACATTCCTTCTGAACAGAAAGTTGGAAAAACTAGACGTTGCAGATAAAAAACCTTTACAAAGCCAATAAAAAGGATGTGCAAGAAATGTAATGTATATTTACATCCAAAACGTTTTGAAGCGTGCCATAAAAAGTAACTTTTTATAAATACAAAAACTATAATTTCTTATATATTCAATAAACATATTTAATGAAATTAAAAGAAACCTGTGTGAAAATATGTTTTGTGCAATAAAAACAAAATTTGTTTTAAACTTACAAAGCAAAAAAAATTAATGTTGAATAGCGGCCAACGTTCGCGCTTGCGAACACCGGGTTCTGACGGCCCCAGTAGGGCTAGCTCAATTTTGTGTATGAATTTAGGAACCCCAAATAAGATACGAACTCAAATTTCATTGAAATCGGAATGGGTTAAATTGACTGTAGCGCTGCTGATGTTAACGTTTATCAAAATCGAACTATCCTTAAAAAAAAAACAAAAATTGTTTTATATGACTTATGCATGTATAATAGGGTGAAGCGTCTGTGAATTAATAAAAAAAGTATTTCAATGAATTAATTATATACAAAAAAAAAATTTTTTTTTTTCGACATACGATATAAGTTGGAGTAATTTAAAGAAGTTTGTGTTAAATTACTTAATTAATATGGAAAATTTTATTAACAATTTATTTTAAGATAAAACATAAAAAAACAATTTTGTGCTGAATCAAAGAATCTTAAAATTGGAGATATTTGAGAAAAAAGCTACACGCAATTTAGTGAAAACCCCATTTTTTTCCGATACAAAATTTATTTTATTAACATAAAAAAATAAATTAATTTAAACCAAGGACTGAAACGGTTAAAAGTTTTATTGGAAAAATTACTTCTATATTATTATTTCTTAAATTAAGTTGTTTACTTAGAAAATAAAAGTTATGTTCTTATTTATATTTTTTCCTCAGAAATAAGTAATTTCTTAAGTAATACAAGTTAATTCTTGATTTTAATGTATTCCTTAACCCTAACCGTACTGACAACATTTACACACGTAGACTCCTGACAAAGGTACCCGGGTACCCGTGTGTGTTTATTTGTCTGTTATTATTTATGCGGATATTGCAGTTTTAAAATTGAAACCTCGCCAGTTTCGGTTGATTTCAATGGAAGAACTTGATGCTTTTATTGGAATTTTACTGGTCATGGGTATAAATGGTGACAACGATGATCCTCCTTCAATTCTATGGGGGAATTACAGTCATCCTTTACACAAAGCATCGTCGCAATATATTTCAGCAAATACTACGCGTAATACGTTTTGACAATGATTTCACAAGAGCGACACGCAAACAAACAGACAAAGCTGCTCCTATATCCGATATATGGAATATGTTGATGCAGAATCTACTTTTAAATTATTTTTCAGATGAAAATGTGACAGTAGACGAACAGTTATTTCCATTTAGAGGTAGAACCAGTTTCACTCAATATATTCCCTTAAAGCCAGCTAAATACGGAATCAAAATATTTTGGTTGTGTAACACAGCCAATAGCTATCCTTTGAATGGAATCATTTGCACAGGCAAGCCACCTGGTGGTCAACGACAGGTAAATGTAGGAGAAAACATCGTTCTAGATCTGGTGGATTTCTACAAACAATCTGGAATAAATGTAACAACCGACAATTTTTTTACTTCACTTCCTTTGGCCAATCGGCTACAAGTTTGAGGAATAAGTTTCGTCGGTACCCTTCGACAAAACAAAGCCTATTTACCAAAAGAGCTACGTCCAAACCCAACGGACGATATAGGTACACCCCGATATGGTTTCAACAAATCGGAAAACTTTTGTCTGTTGTGACCAAGAAGAAGAAGTGTGTTTTCCTTCTGTCAACAATGCATTATACTCGAGGGGAGCCAACTATTAATGGAAAAGAGGAGATTAATGACTTCTATAACAAAACAAAAGGCGGAGTAGATGTTATGGACCAGATGGTGTCTAAATATACCACCAAACGCAAAACAAAAAGATGGCAATTGGCAGTTTTTTCAATATGATTGACTGCATTGGGAGCATTTTGTGTATACTCCACCCTCGATCCAAGCGCAAAAGTAAAACGAAGCTCTCGTCGAGGATTTTCAACATCACTTGGCGTGGAGTATGAACAAAAGAGCTAATGATAATCAAATAACACGACACTATAACGTCCGGGCAGCTCTAGAGCTTATGACAAATAAAACTACCCCTAAAGAAGTTTTCCAGAATGCCGCGGTCGCATCAGCTACAACCAAACGACATAAAACTGGACTATTGCCAATAAAGGGTCGCTGCTACCTTTGCGTGACTACTGATCTAAAATCTGATCGAAAAACTCGCAAAATATGCGATGGCTGTAAACGACCAATGTGCAATACGCATAGCAAAACTATTGCTCCACGCTGCACTAGATGTTAATTTTTCTTATTTTTTCTTTTATGCAACAATATAAGTAAACAGTTTTGTTTATTTTTTATACATGTACAAAGTTTGATGTAAAATATTTTTTGAATTAAATAACCAATAAACAAAAAAATACTATAATTTTTTTTTTCATACAAAATGTGAAAAGTTATATAAGGGTACCCGGGTACCCTTATCAGGAGGGAAAGGACTATTCGACTTTGGGGGCTCCACAGTCAATCCAAATGAATCAAGAGTGCTTTAGGTGGAAAAAAACTTTAGAAAATGGTTATCTTAAGGAACTTGTGGAGCCTCAAATTTGTATTTTATTTAGTTTAAGAAAAATATGACTTCAAAGTACGTTCGGGTACCGGGGTACCCGTTTTAGTATGGTTAGGGTTAAAAAATAAAAAGGATTTTTAAGAATTATTTTTGGTTTAAAAAACAATCTTAGTGATTGTGTAGACGAACAAACCCCTGATTACCGTTCGCAATTATTTTCAAGAAATTGCCGAACAATATATTGTGTTCTGTTCTTCGGTTAAAAACAGAACAATTGCAGTGATACTGTAGACAAGCATTATATTTTAAGGTTCTATAATGTTTCTTTTTTTACATTGATAAAGATATGAACAAACAAAAAATTTTAGCAACGACTGCACCACGAACAGCTTGTAAATTAATTTTGCTGGCTTTTTGTTTATTTTCGTATGTGTATTTTGTTTTTGTAAAGAATATTCTGGGTTTTTGTACCAGGCGAAACATTAATGAGCTGAACCGAACACAATTAAATTTGTGGTTTTGTAAAAAACCCCAAACGGAATTAAATGTTCTTATATTTTGTTGAGTTTGATAAAAACAGCATTATTTTTGTGCTCGAAAGGTGACAAACTGTGAATAGTTATTTTTGTTAAGATTTATTATCCAACACTATTAGCGCTTGTGTTTCCCACAAATTTACCTAAAAAAAATTTAAATTAATATTAACCGGCATAAGGGCGAATGTGCAAAACCTCTTACTTGTTAAATTAAATTATTGTTTTGTAAACTTAATAAATCTAAAAATGACCTGTTCCTTTGCAAAAAAAAATATAATTCAATAAATTACTTTTATTTCTGAGGAATAAAAAAAATCAGTAAATAACGTTTATTTTCTGTGAAATAAATAAAACTTAAAAAATAATTTTATTTCTTAAAGAATAATTATAACTCAGAAAATAATCGGTAAAGTTGGAATTTTTTAATAAAACTTAAAAAAATAATTATTAATGTATCTTTAGGATGTATTCCTTATGCACGTTGCACTGCTCCTTTAGCTTACTTCCTTGCTTTTAACTGAATTAAAGTAATTTCTGAATGAAAAAATTGCACTTAATGACTGAACTTTTTAATTTTTTAAAAATTTTTTATATCATGATTGTCACTAACTTCGCTTTGAAAAACAACCCGAAAAATATACACAGTATATTTTTTTTGTATTAATAGAGCAATTTCAAATGAGAGTTTTTACAAAATATCAAAATATTAACATTTTTGGCCTCAACACATTTTTATCCGATTAACACAATTGTTTATTGACTGAACGAATAGAAAGATATCTTTTTAGCAGTGTAAAAATTATTTATCAACCACTCCTCGAAATTTTCGAATACAAACAAAAACAACTTAAAACAGCTAATCTTTTGTGAATATCGCTGAAACGCGCATAAAGAAAAGTAAATAATTTCATATTCAAATTCAGCGACGTCAAATTAGCTTAGAAAATGCTTTTTTCATTTAAGACATTACAATAACTTAGAAATTTAAAATTTGGTCGTAACTTTGTCTGAAATCTGACGTTTAATGTTGTAAAATTGTGGTGATTTTGAGATTAAAGAGTTAGAATAACTATACAAAATGTTAAATGCTGCACCAAATGTTTCACAAATTGGTCGATATATAATTTTTTAAATATTGCTGCGGTAGAGTGCTAAAAGTAGGTCCAATTTGTTTTTTTATTATTTTTCCCATGTTCCCGAGAATAAAATGCTACGTTTTTATACTATTCGAAAATAATTTTAGCAAAAAAAATTGTGAGGTTGCCCCTAATGTTTTAAAATGGATTTACATTTAAATATAAAGTGTACGCCATAGTAACCATTTGACTTGCTTATTAATAAATAATACTAATTCTATTGCATACTTTTTAGCAGCATGTGAAATACGTAGTACTTATACGTACTGGTGGATATTTTGGCATAAAATAACTCAGTACAACATTTGTCAGGTGATTTATTCGGGACTCAATTTTTATAATTGTTTATGAAAGAAGACCCAAAAAGAAAAACTTCTGCATCATAAGTTTGGTCAAAAAAATAAAATTCAATAAATTACTTTTATTTCTGAGGAATAAAAAAATAATCAGTAAATAACGTTTATTTTCTGTGGAATAAATAAAACTTAAAAAATAATTTTATTTCCTAAAAAATAATTATAACTCAGAAAATAATCGGTAGAGTTGGAATTTTTTAATAAAACTTAAAAAATAATTATTAATGTATCTTAAGGATGTTGTCCTTATGCACGTTGCACTACTCCTTTAGCTTGCTTCCTTGCTTTTAACTGAATTAAAGTAATTTGTGAATAAAAAATTCCACTTAATGCTGTCATTAAAAATTTTAAAAAATTTTAAACATCATGATTGTCACTAACTTCGCTTTGAAATACAACCCGAAAAATATACACAGTATATTTTTTTTGTCTTAATAGAGCAATTTTGAATGAGAGTTTTTACAAAATGTCAAAAAATTAACATTTTTGGCCTCAACACATTTTTATCCGATTAACACAATTGTTATATTGACTGAAAGAATAGAAAGATATCTTTTTAGCAGTGTGAAAATTATTTATCAACCTGTCCTCGAAATTTTTGAATACAAACAAAAACAACTAATAACCGCTAATCTTTTGTGAATATCGCTGAAACGCGCATAAAGAAAAGTAAATGAATTTCATATTCAAATTCAGCTACCTCAAATTAGCTTAGAAAAGGCTTTTTTCATTTAAGACATTACATCATAACTTTGTCTGAAATCTGACGTTTAATGTTGTAAAATTGTGGTGATTTTGAGATTAAAGAGTTAGAATAACTATACAAAATGTTAAATGCTGCACCAAATGTTTCACAAATTGATCGATATATAATTTTTTAAATATTGCTGCGGTAGAGTGCTAAAAGTTCCCGAGAATAAAATACTACTTTTTTATACTATTCGAAATTAATTTTAGCAAAAAAAATCGTGATGTTTGACCCTAATGTTTTTAAAATGGATTCACATCTAATATAAAGTATACGCCATAGTAACCATTTGACTTGCTTATTAATAAATAATACTAATTCTATTGCATACTTTTCAGCTGCTCGTAAAATATGTAGTACTTATACGTACTGGTGGATATTTTGGCATAAAATAACTCAGTACAACATTTTTCAGGTGATTGATTCGGGACTCAATTCTGATAATTGTTTATGAAAGAAGACCCAAAAAGAAATACGTCCGCATCATTAGTTTGGTCGAGGTAGCTCAAATAATAATTTAAAAGTTAATTTGAAGTTAGGAATCATTGTAAAGAGGAATTTGTCACGTTTTAGGCTCTTTTGTTTGTCATAACTCGAGAACGACTAGTCCGAATAAGCTAAAACAAATTTAAAAAAAATAAGAATTACAATTTCTTTAATCTATTCATACCACGTTTCGCTACGTAAGCAACAGTTTCGCAGTAATAAATAAATGTATGAAGAAAAAAAATATTTTTTACCCAAAAAATTAAAATTTTTTATTTTTAATTCATAAAAAGTCCAAAACGGTATAAAAAAGTATCAAGTCCCATTAATTTCACGTAAAGTCGCATAACCTATGAACAAAATGACACATAAATCATAAAAATCAACGAACGCGTTTCGCTTTTATTCACAATTAAGTGAAGGTATGAATTTCAAAAATTTGCTCGACATATCCACAAAATTCTTTGGAAAAAACATTGATGAATTTTTTTATGATTCTCAGAATTAAAAAAAAGTAATAAACAAAAGGTTATTTGATTTTTATGATTGCGGTAGCAAAGTAATAAGCGTTAATAAATGTGAGTGGACAATTAAAAGGAAAAAAGGAAAGTGCACTTTTTTTATTATTTGTGGTTTTCCAGAAATTGCACCCACATTTATGAGTGCTCGTGTTTTGGAACGTTTCGAAAACATATTTCATAAGTACCTGCCAATAAAATATTGAAATATTTGTAGAATTTATAGGTGCTATTTGATCGATTTTTGTCATTTAACAAATGTCGACGAACGCGAGAAGTACAAGTGAATTTTTCTCCGGTTTTTAAAAAGTGAAGTGACAAGAAAAGTCAATAACAACAAAACATATAATATTTTTTCCAAATATGGAAAATAACAAGTGCCCACAATTGGATAATTTTTGTTACGTTTGTGGTCATATCGTCCCAGAAAGAGGCCAACTGGATCGAAAAAAATTGATTACTGAGGAATTCAAAACAGCGTATTGTCATTATTTTGATGAAGCAGATTTAAGTGATCCCAATTTTACGCTGAACACAGTGTGCAAAAAGTGTTATAATACCCTTATAATGTAAATACATGGAAAAGGTGGACAGTTTTCTTTTATGGCGCCTGTAATTTGGGTGGAAGACCTAACTGGACATGATGAATCCAGGTGCTACGCATGCATAAATTCTCGTTCTGCATTAAACAGAAAACAATTGAAAACAAAAGAATACATTGCTGCTTTTACTGCCACACTTCCAGTTGACGCGCTGCTGGTACCGATACACCTAAACCTCCGAGTCTGGATACTGTGCCCCCGTGCAAGCCGAAACCGTTTTCACCAATCCGACCAATTTGAATGATGCTGATTGGACACCCGATATTGACAATAATGGACTACAACTGCTAGCACAAATCGAAATGGAATACATTGTGGCTAAGATGGGACTATCAACACAAAACTCCGAAGTGTTGACATCATTTTTGAAAGTTTTTGGGCAAAAAATATTTTTTTTTCTTCATACATTTATTTATAACTGCGAAACTGTTGCTTACGTAGCGAAACGTTATATGAACACATTAAAGGAATAGTAATTCTTAATTTTTTTAAATTTGTTTCAGCTTATTCGGTCTAAGGGTTCTCGAGTTATGACATACAAAAGAGCCTAAAACGTGACAAATTCGCCTATATAATACTTACTAACTTCAAATTAATTTTTAAATTATCTATTGAGGTACCTTGACCAAACTAATGATGCAGTAGTTCTTCTTTTTGGGTCTACTTTCATAAACAATTATCAGAATTGAGTCCCGAAATCATGTGTTGTACTGTGTAATGAAAAACTTGATAAATACACTGCGCTCGAATTTGACATTTTCTTTCTATAAAGTGGCGCTTAATACAGTGGTGTTAACCATTTTTTTTAGGATTGCTCTTGTTTTCAAGATATACCGTTATTTAGAAAATGGAGGAGGTTGCCAAACATTGGCGTTAGACAAAAACGGTTTAGCTTATTGAGTAAACAAAAAATTACATTGAAGCATGGCTTAACCTTTTTTAATGGGTGCAGTCTTTTTAGAAACTGAACTTTTTTTTGGCAAAAACAAGTTGCCGTTTTACATAAAAAATTGGAAAATACATATCGAGCCCTAACCGCGAAAATAACGTAAGCGCCAAAAATCAAATTCTACAGGAGAGAGTTTTTTTTAATTTATCTATATACTAGCATTTAACCCGCTACTTCGTAAGCGTCTCCTTTTTCTTCGTGGACATATCTGTATGCCAAAGTTTATTTTCTCATTCACTCAGGACCTCCAAATCAATCTACTAAGACCGGATTTTTGGAATTTCAAAAAGGGTAAACATGGGAAAATACGGTAACCTTATATCTCCAAAACTAAAAGAGATACAAAAAAAAATGTAATACTTATCGTTGTTCTTTAGAACAATAAGCGGACAGTTGTCTGGTACTTTTTTGAAATTCGGCCCTTTTAGGGAGTAAACGGGTAAAACCTGAATTTTGGTACTTTTTGACACCCCATCTATCTTTTGAACCAATAAACATAGAAGCAAAGTTTATACCACATTCGAAACTTATCAAAAAAATACGAATATAAATTTGGTACTTTTTCGAAATTCGAACATTTAAGGGGTGCAAATCGGAACTATTATTGGTACTTTTTTCACAAAACATTTTCCTCCATTCTTTGACATATTCGTACTAAATTATGGGCTCCCACTACAATACTGAAATTTTTGATACTTAAAAGGGTGAAAAAATAGTTCCAAAACAGGAAATATGGGAAATTTGATCTTCTTTTTAGCTTTTTGGTTCTATAACTGGTATTTTTTTAATTATCGTTAATATTGGACCTAGAAACATAAAATTCAAGATGCAGTGTCCTGAGTGGATAAGAATCTATAAGGGGAAGTTTTTGGTACTTTTTTGTTCGTTAACTGGTACTTTTTGAATATCCGTTAGTATCGGACCTAGAAACATAAATTCAAGATGCAAGGTCCTGAATGAATGATAAAATAAACTTTGGCATACAGATATGTCCACGAAGAAAAAGAAGACGCTAACGAAGTTGCGGGTTAAATGCTAGTTTCATATAAATTTTGAATGAATTTTGTCGCTTTCGATAAAATAGTTTTTGCTATAAAATGCTACCGGTACCTACTGTGAACATGATATTTTAGGAGATTATGCAAGTCAATAAAGTCATTTATTGAAAAAAAAAAACGAAAATTTAACATGATGTCGCTTACATTATTGTCGAAGTTAAGGCTCGATATATACTCTTAATTTTTGTACACGTATATAATTTGATTTATTTGGGTTAATTCCTAATGTACCGAAGGATGCCCATAGAAAAATATGCTGTAAATGTTCATTAAATTTTATGATATACTCATTTATTGATAAAGACTAGAAGGTTTTCAAAAGCTGTGTATAAGAAGAGTAAAATAATGAACGTGTGAATAATTTACTACGGTTAATATTCTTTATAAAAACTTTTCCGAAATTTTGGGTTTTACAATTTTTTTCGCTCCCGCAAATATTGCAACAATAATATTGTACAAGGACTTGCACCAAAAATTTATTTCCAACTATACGTGCACTATTCGCCAAACTTCGTCAAATTAAGGGTGCGCATAATCTTAGTTTACAAGATTGAATGCGATTCATTCGAATCATTTTAAATTAATTATCCATCTGAGCAGCTTATACTACGGTTCGATTCATGA
Source organism: Pollenia labialis (assembly GCA_949318255.1). Taxonomy (NCBI): domain Eukaryota; kingdom Metazoa; phylum Arthropoda; class Insecta; order Diptera; family Polleniidae; genus Pollenia; species Pollenia labialis. Next base: position 125,580,759 of record OX439141.1, read on the forward strand.
CCATAATAATTATTTTGGAAAATATTTATTCAAATGTGCTTAGAATCAATTGAAAAATGAGCCAGATTCTTATTGCAGAAATACCTTCAGCGATGGGGCTTACTACTGACTGTACGGACATATAAACAAGCAGAACTTTCGTCTTTGATGAGAGTACAGTCCTCATGAGACTCCATTACATCCCGAAAAAATATCACTGTTTTTGCGGTTCTCATGCCGCAAGTGTCATCGGCCCAGGTGCCAATATTATCGTGAATGGCGGATGCTATATGGCAGTTGTTCATAATATTTTTATTCCTTGTCCCATTTCAAAATTTTTTAAGGAAAAACGGGTCCATCAAGATTGCGCAGCAGGCCATACAGTAACATCATCCCTTTGTTGGACCAAATGTTTGGTGATCGAATTGTATTTACAAAATGGGCCTGTAAATTTAACACCTCGCTGGTGTGATTTGACACCCTTTGACTGCATTTTGTGGGGGTACCTCAAAGCTGTAGTCTATGTTGATACTCAAAAATAATTCATAATTTAGAAGCCAACATTTTCCACACTATTGAGGAAATATGCTCAAAAAAGTGGTGCCAAATTGAATCGACACGATGGCGTTCACAAAAAAAAATTAATTTCAAACATTAAATTCCATGAAATATGTAATTTTTAAGCCAAAATTTTTGTCATTCTATTCAGTTTTCTTACATTTAAAAAAAAACTCCTTCTTTTTTTTAAATGCTTTCTCATAAAAAAATGCATCCTTTCTGTTCAAACATGCATTTACATTTTAAGATCTTATCTTCAGATATTACAACAATAGCCAGGCTTATGAGCCACCTTTCCAATTCGGAGGCGAACTTTCAACGTGTACTGTTGCCTGGTCCTGGCAGTGTTCTAAGCGGCTACATTTGATTGGCCCCTTCGTTGTCCGGTCATGAGAAATTTCACTGCATATTACTTTTTAGAAGAATTTAAAATGCGACAGAAGCCATTATTGCAAATATTGAATACCAAATTAAAATCAATATTTGAAATCATGTATACACTCGATGTTTTTACGATTGAAATTTTCATTTTAATTAAGGTCCTTTAAAGTGTTCATTTCTCTTCGTACTATTAACCAATTAACGCCAATACAAGCAAACATTTACAGACAAAAAAAATTCAACACATACACAGAGTATAACACACATATTTGGGAAAAATAAAGTCGAATTTGTATACCCACACACACAGCCAATCGATCTTTATACATAGACACACACACATACAGAGATACAAGTGTGCAAGTAGATAAGAGCAGAGGTAAGTTTGTATGTATGGATTGGAATGGAATGGTTAACTGTCGATTGCTAGCCATTGAAACATGACCAAATGGTTTGTGTAACTAACTCTATTAACGAAGCGGAAACTAAAAACGACACAACTCCAAACACACGCATTCACACATGATAAAAACAAGAAACTCATACACCTACACTCTTTAACTTTAAAACTTGATGATGATACACCCGAACATCCGCGGTTGAATTGACAGTGGTATTTTGAATTCAGTTTTTTCATTTTTTTTTTTTTTGTTAAAGGAAAAAGTGTGTGTATGGATTTTGTACACACTTATACAGAAGACATACACACACATACAGAACATTTTTATGTATGCTTCTGATTGGAGTATAGAAAAGCTTGAGTTAACAAATTGATAGAGTCTAATAAACCCTGTTACATCAGGTCACTCCACAACCAGTATCGGTACCAAAAATATAAATGCAGCACTTACAAAAAAAAAAAAAAACTCAAACAAAATTTACAATGTAAAATAAAATTTTTGTTAAAAAATGTACGACTTAGGCCCGTTTTCACAACTTACCAATAGCTAAAGGTAGGATTTTATCGGCCGCATATATTTTAACCTACCAGGTAGTATGGACCCTAATCTACTTTATTACTCACTTTGGGTTAAAGTTAATTTGTTATAATGGAACACTTTTTATAAGACCGGTTAAAGTCTAGTTTTAGCTATCGGAAAGTTGTGAAAACTTGCCTAAAATTTACAATTTTATTTGAATGCCACAGTAGAACTAAGTAAAAATCATCATGGAAGAGGAAACTAGTTCGGTGGTTAGAATCTATAGACATCATTCATTAATGCATGCATGAATAAATGTTTTGCAACTTAAAAAGAGACTGAAATGCAGCAACACTTAAAGTCAGTTTGCCATTTAGTGGAACACCATGGATGTAGAATATATTTTTTTTTTGTATGATTTTTCAATGGTTTGACATTAAATTAGAATACGCATCTTCAGTTACTAAAAAATGTACATATTGTTTGCAAAAATAGTTCAGTTAACAGGCCGTAGTCGTTAAATTAATGCTTTTCATTAGATGAAGAATCTTTTTTCTTGTTAGATAATTCTTAAAAAATTTAATGCTACTTAATCTATCTAAAAAATTAACATATTTTCTAAAAATATAAGCGAACTGTTTTCCGAATGTGCTTCTGTAAGTCAAATCTCAATTTAGAAAGCTTTCTTTGCATAGTGCTATGCCTTCAAAGCTTTGCATACTGTTCGTTCCACGGACAAATAGGGAATATGGAACATTGAACATGTAACGTGTGTCCATCTGTGGCTGCAACGATGTGACAACTTTCGAGTGAAGAAATTTTGTACAACTGACATGTTATATGACTTTGCTGTTTTACTAACTTCCATTTTAAAACTTGAGCTCTAAGCAACCAATTTTCTTTGATAAATTTTTAATATAAATCTGTAAAATTTAAAGTGTAAGAACATTATAAAACCCAAAAGTGAGTGTAGCCATATACTATTAAAATTGTGTTCGTGGTGTGAAGTTTAAGCCCAGCCACAATATAAATAAACAGAAGTTGTAAAGCCTAAAAAAACCAACCACCACAGTGTGTTTTAATTACAAAGTGGACAACAGGTGTTTCGAAAATTTTCAGCCAACCCACCGGTAGACAAACTTGTGTCTGATCTGCCAGGGAACAAGGCTCGCCGACAACCGGCTTTCCCACTCAAGTCCTCCCTCGGAAGACGAAATTGTTTTACCACATCATAGCGATCGACTGTGCGACAGGTTGTACGACAATCGAGCAGTGCGCCGCCAGAAGCGCTTATCGTTACCACCGACCGAACTTCATCTGGACCCGAGCACCTATCGAGGTAAACACATACTTTTTGCTTAAGCCAACCTTTGGTTATCATTGAAGTATCAGAATAGGCCACATGTTTTAATAAATAATTTATAAAATAATAAATCCATCGCACATTCTTATGTTATGTAAACTCTATTATTTGCAACTATAAATAAATTATCTTTTATTTTTAATCATCGACTTGTATCAGTCAAAGTCAACATTATATTATACGGTTGGACAGATAGATGGACGGACATTGAAAAAATATTTCAAATCGGCTGCTTATCTACTACACAAAACCTCACCTCAATGAAATATTTAATTCGTATAATAAAAGCGTAATCAATTAGTGTTATTACAATTTTTAAATAGAGCACAAATATATTTAAATCGGCTCAGACGCCCACGATATCAATTTTTTTTAGTGATTGTGTAGACGAACACAACCCTTAATACCGTTCGTAACTATTTTCAAGAAAGAACCGAACATTATATGTATAATGTTCTATTTTGCATTAAAAAACAAAACAATTGTAGTGATACTGTAGACAAACATTATATTTTAATGTTCTATAATGTTTCTTTTTTAACATTTATAAAGAAATGAACATACAAACAATTTAAGCAACGACCGCACCAAGAGCAGCTTACGTGTGTATTGTGTATATGTTTTGTTTGTGTAAAATTATTTTGCTGGCTTTATTTTTTTTTCATGTGTGTATTTTGTTTTTGTAAAAAATTTTGGTTTTTTTTACCAGCCAAAAGGGACGAATATTAATGAGCCGACCCGAACACAATGAAGTTTTATGGATTTAAAAAAACCCCGAACGGAGTTAAATTTTATCATCTTTTGTTGAGTTTGATGAAAACAGTATTATTTTTGTCTTCGAAAGATGACTAACAGGGAAACTTTATCTTTTTTTTTAATGATTTTCTACACAAACACTATTAGCGTTTGTGTTTTCCACAAATCTACGGAACCAAGCACTAAGGAACGATATTTAGTTTTTATTTTCGGACGCTCATTTAAATACGTTTTTGCAACCAATGCAATTAGACACTGCGGCGTATGATTAATAAACGTATTAATTTTAATGCATATTATTTACGCCTGATAATGGAAGAATTTTAAAATTTTTAATAAATCTGTAATTGTAAACAGTTGTTTAACACCTTACGATCACTTTGAAACGTTTCAAAAACAAGTACAAGTGCTATATTTGGCTGTACCGAATTTTCTATATCCTCAACCTAAAGTTAGAATAGTTCGTTACTTAAGCGGCTCATACACTTGCAATAATATTATTCAATTTTACGATTTGTAAAATTATATCGCCAATGCGTATGTGATATTCGAAGGTGGCACAATATATTGGCAACAATAAAAAGACTTTTGATTTTTTTGCAAAACGAAAAGAAAGTGATGTGTGCTGGCAACATTGTTCAGTGCTGTTTTTGTTATTCCTATAGGTTATGTTCACCTTTTTATTGAATGAAAGTTAAGCAATAATTAAATTGAAACCATTGTGCGACTTAGTGCATAATATAAGACAAAGTGGAAATAATATGGCGAATATCATATGCAATAACATTGCAAGTTTATGGGCCGCTTTAGACTTTATCTGTATATGTGATCTTCTCCGAGAAAACGGACCTAGTGTGTGAAAATTAAATTTTGAGAAAAATGCATTTAAAGTCATTCTACACCTTTTTAGATACCTCGGAAAAGGTCACATATATATACTGTATATTCGACTTTTGGTTTTGTTCGAGTAACGAATTAATCGATTTTTAAATTTTATTAATAATATATCTTTTCAGCTATACATAGTTTTTTACACCACATATTTTAGAGGGATTTCATTCAGCCAGTCATATGTATTAATTGTCCAAAAATTAAAATTGTAACTATGCAGTGTTTACAGCAAAGAATCAAAATAGTAAAATCAAAACAAAAAACTACAAAAAAATTACAACAAAGTTGATTCAGACAGAGGAAAATATTGGTGTTCGCAAGCGCGAACGTTGGCTGCTATTCAACATATAAAATTTACTTTTGGCTGAGTGTTGAATGATATTTTGTGGATTAACGAAGAGCTGTGTCTTTAGATTTTCTTCTCCTAGTTGTGAATTTAGTTGTATTTTAAGTGTCTTAAAAGTTGGGAATCGTATTTTAAATAAAATATGACGCGTAAAATTTTTACCATTGAAGAAATAATTGGTATAATTGTGGAATAAGATGATGGTGTGGACACTGTTTGTGTGCTACAAAGGACGAAAATGAAATTCCCCTAAATTATATTGTATGTTTATCTAAAGTTTAGTATTTCCAATACAAACTTACATGTATGCTTGTATGTATGTCTTACCTCATTTTTATATTATCAAAGTGTTTTGCAAGAAGCTGTAGGAACGTTTAAAATATATATTTGAAATCAAGAGGAGCCTTTGCAGGATATAGATATTCCTGATCAACCATCAACGTCTGCAGAAGCCATGACCAAACAAAACGTGTCAAAATAACGAACAGTTTCATACGGACATGAAAAATTCCAATTCAATCAAACAAACAAGATATTAGTTTGCCGTTGGGCTGATAATAAGAAGTCACAACGGTTACTAATTTTGACCAAATTCAACCAATGCACGCTGTCAAAAGATGGAAAAAAGGAGAAAAAATTCAGCAGCCACAAATATTTTTTATTATATCCAAGGCATGTGTTTTTTTATTTTCATGACAAGGCCGTTCAAAATTATAGTATAAATATCCGGTCTTAAAAGTGGTATTGCGAATTTTTTATATAAGTGTTAACATATAGAGGCTAAACTTCTTTGTTTCAATAGAAAAAAAAACGAAAAACCTATGCCACAAAAAAATTTTCGTGATACAGCAAAATAACTTTTGTTATGATCTAAACGATGAAGAAGTCTCCAAAATTTTTACCTCTCAACTGACGAAAAGCCGAGATTTCAAATACATTCCTACTGAACAGAAAGATGGAAAAACTAGACGTTGCAGATAAAACCCTTTACAAAGCCAATAAAAAGGATGTGCAAAAAATGTAATGTATATTTTCATCCAAAACTTTTCGAAGCGTGCCATAAAAAGTAATTTTTTTTTAATACAAAAACTATATTTTTTTTTATTTCCAATAAACATATTTTATGAAATTGAAAGTATGTTTTATGTAATAAAAAGAAAATTTGTTTAATCTTACAAAGCAAAAAAAATTAATGTTGAATAGCGGCCAACGTTCGCGCTTGGAAACACCGGGTTCTGTCGGCCCCAGTAGGGCCAGCTCAATTCAGGACCTCAAATTAGATGCGAACTCAAATTTCAATGAAATCGGACTACTTTTGTGTTTCGCGGCCGGAAATGGGTTACTGTACATAAGAAATTCCAATGATGATTATCAGGCCTGTTCTGCAAATCACTTTTACTCAAATCGCGTGCTTTCAAATCACGAGTGCTTACTAAAATCAGACGTGTGATATTTAAGTGTCCCGTTTTTGTGTGTTTTGGTGTGATCTTCAATTGCCGAAAGCACACCGAGAAACACAAAAAGGGTATGACTTTCAAAACACCACAAAAGCACAAGTGTGATTTCTTCTAGAGAGAATAACTGTTTTTTTTTATTGTTCAAAAAAATAAAAATAACAGTTAATCTTGATCGAAAAAATAAAAATTTTATCGTAGTCAAGTTCATAAGGATCAATACTTGAATCAGTTTTCGGACATTCACTTCTATACGTTTTTTTTTTGTTTTTAAATTCAAATATAACTGTTATTTTCGGTCCCTGGTTTTCACAAGAACACTAAGCGATATCTTAAATATAAAAATCAAACCGGTTAGAAGGCAAGAGTTTATAACGAAACTGTCCGTCAGATGAAGGTGTGAAGTAGACTTCACACCAGCCTTTCTTCTAACCTACCTACAGTCAGATCAAAACCGTTACCCAAAATTGACATTGTATGGTTCACACATTTATAACTTCTCGTGATTTTTTCAAACAAAAGACGTTAAAAAGAATATGAAACATTTTGATTTTTTTCTGGTTCATATGCCCGAAACTTAAAAATTCCGAATTTAAGATTCCCAAATCGTCAAAATCATAAATCGTATTATCCTGAATAACTGTATTTGGTTTTAAAAATTGCGGTGTTAACTATTGCAAAACATTCTTTAAATAATTAGAGTCCGCCAAATTCATTTGAATATCAAATTTTGTTTTGACAATTTTTTTTTGAGAACCTCCAATTAAAAGCAAACAATTTTTTTTAAATTTCCTTTAAATAGTAAAGTTTTTTTTGTCGTTATAGAAAAGTCAACATTTCGTTTATGTTTTGATACCCAGTCTGATTCCTGGATGTCATGTAGTAAATAAATATTATTAATTGAAATGGATTTTTCTTTGACTACAAAATAATTGGCCTTATTGTGGTTGTCGTTGTCGTATACGACTGTGTAATAGATTAAAGTAATACACAACATTTGTTCTTTAATCTACTACAAAAAACGACACGTTTGTTTGCGAAAACGACAACCACAATAAGGCTGAATAATTGATGTTAGAATTAAAATTAGTGAATAATATATTTTAGCTTTTGGTTTTAATTTGATGCTACCACAAAATTGTTGTGCAGCTTTAAATCACAAACTAGTACAATAAGAATAAAAATTATGAGATAAAAAAAAATTTAAAAATATTCTAAAATAATTTTGTTCTCTCTTAGTAGGCAATAAGTTAGAAGATACTTATATTTCACAGAATTTAAGGTTAAAATAACTTTATTTTTCTCTCCCTGACAATAACGAAATTGAGAAGCTAAATTTAATATTTAAATTATATACATGCGTATGTTTGTATGTATATCAGTATTTGTTTAGAAACAAGTGTTTAAGTTGTTTTGCTAGAGTAAATCGAAGCGTTTGTGTGTTTTTGTATGACTAAGCCGTATTATGTGATGTCAATGCGGCAGCAAGATATTCATTGTGTTGATTTATGCGATACATTAATATTTTAATGACTTCATCGCCCCGGTTGTGTTTTTTGCATCATTTTTTGTTTTTATCCACATCTTTTATGGTTAAACACTGTTTGGGGAGTTTTTTGTGGGCTGTTGCATGAAATACATACCAAACTTTGCGGATTTGTTCTTCAGGAAGAAAGAGAATTAGGGTGTTTACGTTTATTTTGAAGCATCCATTAAAATATTATCAGCTGCTGTTATTTTGCCCTTATCGTTATTGTTTATTGTTGTTGTTATACTTGCTGCTATTCATAGTTGTCAATTGAATACATTTGTGCTACATCACGCTTTATCTGACCTGAAGTATAAATTTGAGTAGGAACTCTTTGTGTACCTACGCTTTATGTTTACAGGCATTGTTTGTGGACATGATAGCAATAATAACATATCTATATGCATGTAGCGAAAAGTTTAGTATAAATTCTAAGATTTCGTCAAATTTCCTAAAAAAAAAGAATAGATATCTCTTGAAGCATAGCAATTTTGAAAAACTTCCTGTAACAATAAATATTTTGAAAAATTTCTTATAGACATATGGTTATATGTGACCTACTCCAAGAAAAGGGACCTAGTGTTGGGACTTAAGAGTGGTCTCTGGTACCTAAAAGGGTTTATAATAAGATGGAATGCGTTTTTCTCAAAACTTCATTTTCCCTTTTCTCGGAGAAGGTCACATATATAAGGTCCAATCCAAGCCAAATCGGACAGTTTGAAGAAAAATATTTTTTGATTTTCTTTATTGTTTACTGAGTTCCTTCTCAACAATACATTTCAGCCAAATTTCAGATTTGTCAGACTAATGGTTACAGAGATATCGAATATTAAAAACATCGCGGTATAAGAAAAGTATGTTGAAATAAATGCTCATAACTTCAAATGGAATATTTTTTTTTGGGTTTTTTTTTTGTCTACTATCCAAAAGCAAGTAGAAAAAATTTTGCACAGTCGGCTTGGATGCGATTTTCAAGATTTTTTATTTTAAATAAATTTTTTTTACTGTTTGTACACTTTGATTTTATTTAATTTTTTTTTTATTAAACTATGATTTTTTACACAAGTTTTAAGACGATTTTGGTTATGCAATTCAAATAACTACAATTTTTTAAATTTTTTTAAATCTTTTTTTTTTTGTGTGCAACATTTTTTTGTTATTAAATAAACAGTAATATTTTTTTTTGTTTTATTTTATTTAAGTATTTTTTAATTTTTAAGAAAATTTTCTTTTTTTATTAAAGAAAACTTTTTAGCAATTATTTTGTCATCATTATAAGGAACTATTGAATGAAGTGTTTTCTAACAAATTTAAAAAAATCTGAAAAAATTTTAGTTTTTTGAATCCCACAACAAAATGGGACTTAAAATTTGTGGGAAAAATCTTAGTTTTATGGTAAAAAAAATTTAAGAAAATCAAAAAGTACAAACAGTGAAAAAAATTTATTTAAACTATTAAAACCCGAAAATCTCATCCAAGCCCACTGTGCTAAATTTGTTTCTATTTTTTTTTGGAAAGTAGACAAAAAAGAAAAATACGAAAACAAAAAAAAATAATCTAATTGGCCTAATATTGAAGAAGTTATGAGTATTTATTTAAACATAGTTTTTTTAAAACGCGATTTTAGGCAAAAAAATCTGTAAATTTTGCGTAAATGTCCTGTCAACACAGTAAAAAATAAAGGAAATAAAAAAAAATTTTTCTCCAAATTCTCCCATTTGACTTGGATTGCCCCATAGAGATATTACAAATTTTCTATAAATATTGCGATATAATTGCTTAAAAATATACAAATTTTGAAAAATTTTTTAAATGAAGGAATTTTTAAAAACTTGTGGGAAAACAATTCTAAACTTTTAAGGTGATTACTCCTTATATACTATAATCATCATTTCTAATAAATCTGTTCGCGAAGCACTTTGTTCATTTTACGAAGCTCATTTGGTCAACTGTTAATCGGTTAACCGATTAATTACTACCTGTTTAATTAATCAGTTAATGAAAAATTAGCTATTTTTTTACTAACGATTAAGCCGGTTAATTTCATTCGATTAACCACCGATGTTATTTATTTATATATTTAGCAGGTAGCATGGCGACTAGTGCGTCTATCGCCTATATAGCCAGTGTAAATGAATCAGGCGAAATGGTCGACGTGATTAAGTTGGGAACAATCCCACCTAAGTTTCCGACAAATGTATGGTCAGGGGTTAAGCTGAAACTTATTCAAACTGCAGTCCTGGACAAAATTGTGGAGCTCAAGAAAGGTGGCGTAAAATTCAATTGCAAGGATGCAAAGTCAGAGGAATGGGTAAGGCCGTATCTGAGGAAGAAGTACCAAGGGCTGAAATATTCATTGGACAATTCCCTGAAAAGTCCTATACATTGACCAGCAGGATTCTATCTCTTATTGAAGGACAGAATGATGAACTCTCTGTCGAGTTGTGGAGAGTGCTAAATAGGGTCAGAGCAGGTAGCATCACTGAGATAATCTTTTCAGTTGACCCAAACTCGGTCGCCATAATTAGGCAAACAAATCAGCATATTGGTTATGGGTATGGAACAGTCCACATAAGGCCCACCAATCATCAACTCGGAATAAGCCATGTGCCAGAGCTGGCCCGGTAAAGGTCGGTTAAAGCTGGCAGTTCAGGGAAAATCTCGGATAAACCGTCGACCTCTGCCTCGGCTACAAAACCTGCCAACCCTAGTAGGGGCAAATCGGGCCCAACGGTCAAGGATCGCCTGGTTCGTGCGTTGAAAAACGACCCCAGGATCGACGGCGAAGTCATATCACGCTCGAACGGATGCATTCCGACTCACGGGGGAAACCCCCCACTTATCCCATGAAGAAACCGTACATGAAGCGGTGCTATTGGGCGGTAGAAGGAAGTAGTGTGCCCCGTCGCCAATAGTAAAAACAAGGGTACGAGGCATCTAAAGTGCATTCAGGTGCACCTACACCATGCCAAGGCAGCGTCGTATTTTCTATGTCGAAGGCTCACCACCACCCTCCTGGATATTTGTTTCATCCAGGAACCATGGGCCTCCACAACGACCAAGGTAAGATTATATACAACTCTACAGCTTCGAGGCCGAGAGCGGCATTCCTATTAAGGATAGATTTAATCTATTTAGCAATTTCAGAATTTCTTCACGGGTATCTAGTGCCGATCATGGCGAAGATCCCATCCATGGCGGGCGAACATGACGTCGTAATCGCCTCTGCTTATTTGCCGAAGGATGCGGATAGTGCTCATACTACTGAGGGTACTGAGCTCGCATCAAGTAGCAATCTTTCATACGCCATCACCAGTATCTCCTCTTCGACATCGAATGCTCATCGACGTTTGTTCAAACGTATCGCAATCCTAGGAACGGAAACTGGGACATTTATCGCCATCATCTCTGTATTTCTCGCATCGTAAAATTTTTCACATGAAGTGTGAAACAAACAATTCCATCGTTTCTCGATTTGTGAGAAAAAAGTATCTCTGTATTTGAATGTGAAAACAGACAACACAGATTCTGTTTTAACTGGAATATTTCCAGTAATTAAGTACCAAATGAAAGCGAAACGTCAACAAAAGAAATATATATAATAAAAACAGGGCTACCAGATTTGACGATTTATCTTTATTTTGACGATTTTTGCTCCGAAATTAGCAAAGTGCCGATATGCTGATTTTTTCTAAAAAAGTGACGAAAGCAAAAACAAAATCAACAATATTTTATAACTTTGTTGAAGCTTTCTACATATAAAAATTCATATTTTGTAGCGTTGAAAATTTAGAAAAACAATATGAATTTCTGTAGAAAGCAACAACAAATTTATATATTTGATATTTGATCTTCTTAGCTTATACCAGGTATTCTACTAAGTCTATTGCAGGTGGAAAAGAAAAAGTAAAGTTAATAGTTATAAGTCTATGTAAATTATAGATTTATGGGTAAAAATTAGAGGCAAAGTGTTTTTAACTCATATCTAAGCCATTTGTGAACCGATTTTTTTTAAATTTCAATAATATCCTATTTGGACTACATACGATACAAATATAAAACAAAGTCGTCACTATCAATTCTAGCTTTTCGTAAAAACAAAAACCCTTAATATTTATAATAGTTTTATTAAAGCTGATTTAATTCAAAAAAATTTTCATTTCTAGGTATTTGTGTATATCTATTGTAAATAAGTTTTTATGTTTATTTTATTACGCTTGACTTCTTTTTGTTTTTATAAAAAAATCAATTTTATTTTTTGTAAATATTTATTTTTAATATGATATTTTGTCACGCCTTTGTGTGACTTCTTCTGGGAAAACTAACAATATTAAATTGTTATCGGATCAAAGAAAATAAATAATTTTATAAAAAATAGGCGTCAGGCTTAATAAAATAGATATAAATTTAAAAAAATTAAGTACGAACAATAGACAATTTATATGTACATACATATGTATGTATAAAATACTCATGAACTTTGACTATGTTTTTGTTTGATTATGTTTTAATAAAAAATCGAACAAAATTTGTTTAATTTTAAATTGTCCGATATTTAAAAAAAGACGATCTATTTATTTTTCTCAAGAAATTGACGATTTTTACACAACTTTATCTGGCAGTCCTAAATAAAACCAAAACAAGGAAAGGCAAAAAAAATTTAATTAACAAAATATAACAATAGTGTTTTATTTATTTTCATCATTTAAATTATGCATTCATAATTTAAATTCTTTTTATTTTTTAAAAATAATTAGAATTGTGGTTATTTTGTCGAACTATTTATGGTTTTTAATCCAAATTTTTAATATTTTTAATCAGGCTTAAGTTCATCAAATTTAATTATCATTAAATTATTTTTATGAAGAAAGGAATTTTACAACATGAAAATTAATTAAAATTGTTATTGATAATCATTCATTCTTGACTGACCTGAGATTCGAACCCAGGCGGCCGGTTACAATGACATGTTTCGATCGCAACCACTCGATCTCCTCAGATGGATTTGCCGTCTTACACTCGCAGCCATCGACGACTGCTGAAGTCAATAGTCAAACATCTTTCCTTAACCAAATTGTATTTTAACTTTTGGTAGATCGAAATTTTATTTGTTGAATGATTATCCATTTTAATTGATTTTTCATGTTTTTCCTTACTTCTGTTTTTTCCGTACTTTTGTCAAGAATTTTTTTTGAAGTCCAAAGTACATTTTTTTGTTTTTTCATTTTGTCTTTCTTTTTCTTGTTGACCTTTTTCAGCACAACTTGAAGGACAAATGTACACATAGAGCTCGTGCCTTAGCTTTTTTATTTTTTATTGATATATTGATATTATCTACATATATTTTGTTTTTGCCGCAACAATTTCAAATGTGACTTATTTTGACAGTTATTGTAAGAAACTTTTCGCAAAATATTTTTAAAGAAACACTTCTTGTCACATCCTTCCAATAATTGCTGAAAAATTATTTAAATGACGGATAATTCTTGCAACGGAAAGATAAAGAAACACGTGTGTGAGAAAAACCATTTTTTGTTTCATTTTGCACTGTTTCTGTCCCGATTCACTGGTTTCATAAGGAAGTTGCGAGAAATACAGAAACGGGCTACTGGCTCTTACGAAGAACTTGTCCGATGGCACGATTACGAGTCCTATGGACATTGGTCTTGAATCCAATACACTTTGTACAAATATCCGTGAGGCCTTCGAAGGGAGCTGTCGATTCCGGATCCGCATGCCTAAGAGCGATTTTCCCTGGCGGAATGAGCATTTAGAGGGTCTGAGGGATGAGGCCAGACGTTTATTCAACTAAGCTAAGGAAACAGGTGCGTGGGACGTCTATAAAGCTGCACTATATAATAAGGAAATCAGGAAATCAGGAAGTCCAAGAAGTTAACTTGGATTGAAAATCTTCCTGAATCACTCAGATGCAAAAGGCGCTCTCTCAAGACCATACAAATGTTCTTTGCACACTTAAGCAGCCAGATGGTACGTTCAGTGAGTTGCCAAAGGAGACCTGTGAGCTCCTGCTTGCGACCCACTCCAGAATCTTTGCCCTTTTCGTCAGCCAGATTGGCCACATGGCTGCCCTCGATGTGAAACGCGTGATATGGGCTGTATCCAAATTTAGCCCTTTCAAATCACCCGGACCGGATGGTATCCTTCCATGCTGCCGCGTGCCAGAGCCATGGAGGGAGGTAAAAGTGGTGTTTGTACCCAAGGTATAAGTCCGAACAATTGCCCAAGTCCTACTGATTAATAAGCCTCAGCACGTATTTCCTTAAGATAGATTCATAACAGATGAATATCTATCGGAAACCCCGATACATCGCTTTCAGTTTGCCTATCAATCGGGCAGATTTACGCTGACCGCCATTCATTACGTTGTGGGTACGATTGAGGGTTATCAAGTTGGATCTGGGTGGCTCGTCGATGACCATTGAAGCAACCAAAGGTTGCCCACAGGTTGGCGTTCTAGCGCCTCTCTTGTGGACCTTGGTTATCGACGAGCTTTAATAACCTGGGCTTCCGAACTTAAGGCTATGCTGACGAGCTGGTTATATCAGTGACCGGTTTTGATGACGCGATGATTTCGGAGGCGATGCAGCTGGCCCAGAACTTGACACTTGGTTGGTGCAGGGAGAGGGGACTAAATATTAATCCCGCAAAAACTACTCTGGTACCATTCACCAGACGTTGAGTTCTGAGACTAAAGGAACCGACCCTTAACGGAGCGGTTATCGGATTTTCTAATGAGGTGAAATACCTGGGGTTCATTCTGGACAGATCTTTCAACTGGAACGCTCACTTGGTCCATTTCAGCAGAAGGGAAACAAGGGCAATATATGCCTCTCAGAGACTCGTCGGGAGGATAGGGGGGCTAAAACTCAGGATGATCCACTGGTTTTTTGTTACGATTATTAGACCAATATTGTCCTACGCCGCCCTGGAGTGGTGGACTTAGACCGAACAGGGTAAACCAAGAGTGATAATCGATAAGGTCTACCACCTGATCAGCGTGTAGATCACGGTTGCCATGAGGACCTGTCCCACTCTGGCTTTGGAAGCTATCCTGCACATTTCTCCATTGCACATTTCTATACGGGAGGAAGCTTGCAGAGGTGCTAGCAGGATGCCGCGCATTGCTGATATCATAAGGAATAATCCATTTATTATGTTGGGAGATCGTATGCTGCCTAGTCTGGCATTGTAAAGGAATTTTAATGTCCATATACCTGACAGGGACCAAAGGGCGGACCACTCCTGGTGGCGTGCATGCGCGGACCAGGACTGGTTCACGGATGGTTCGAAACAGGTAAAGGGTGATATTGGTGCGGTCATCATGGACCCGGGTTTACAAAGGGGTTTGCTAATGGGCAAACAACCTTCTATATTTCAGGCGGAAATCTACGCCATCATCGTATGCGCTGGGGAATGTCTGAGGAGGAGGGCTAGGGGCTTGAGACTGTGTATAATGTCGGATATCCAGGCCGCTCTTAGGGCACTTTCTTCTTTGTAGATAATGTCCTGGCTGGTCATGGACTATTTTGCTTCTCTGAATGAGATAGGGAAACACAATCAATTGAATTTGTGTTGGGGTCCCGGTCGTGACGGCCATGGAGGTAATAAAAGGGCTGACTGCTTAGCAAACGGGGGCATTGTCGTCCATTTATAGGCCCGGAGCCTTTCTTCGGCGTCCCTGTGGGTCACATCGGGGGGACGTTACAAAAATGACCCGAGCGTGAATTCTTTCACGTATGGACGTCCACTTTTGGATTAAGACAGCCCAAAAGATTTTTGACTCTGTCCCGGCGCAGGGCATGCAGGTTTCTGCTGCTTGAGAAAGCGGAACTCAGACTGATTGTTGTCATATTTACGGGGCACTGTGGTTTTAGATACCACCAGTTTAACTTGGGTAATACATCTATCAAAATATGCAGATTCTTTGAGATGAGTGACGAAACGTCGGAACATCTGCTCTGTTAATGTCCCGCCTAGGGGACTTCTAGGCGGAAATTATTCGGGGGGCAAATAGTGGGCCCGACTGATATTTATGATCTTTCACCGGGCAGGGTAATGGGCTTTAGTCGCTGATTTAAACACGCTAACTTTCGAAAGATTCAACAGATACTAACAATTTTGTAAGAAATTCTTTCCTTCACTGTCACGGAATTTTAAATTTCGAACATTGAAAAAAATTTCATTAATTTTGACAAAATCTATTTTTCTTTACTTTCATACAAGGAACTTTCCTTCCATGTATTCCTTTTGGTTTTATTTTTCTTGAAATTTGGAAATAAAAAATTATTTAAATAAATGCCGTGCGATATCTGGTTTTAACAATAAAACGATCGTAAATGAAATTAGATGTGTCATTGCGACAGCACCGAAAACAATCTATCCGATGTTGTTTTTGTTCTGTCCTCAAAAGGTTAAATTTTCGTTGCTGATCGGCGACGTTACTTCTGTTTTAGTTATAGCCGATTTCAGGAACGAACTATTTTTCGGCGCAAATATGTAGAACTTCGTTTTCGGCACCGATAACGATGCACACTGAAAGAATTTTCTTCACAAATAGATTTTTAAGTAGATCGAAATTCATTACACCTTTTAAAAATGATCGTTTTAAAATCGGTTGATATTCATCACATACATACTTGTATGTTCAAAAATTAGTTGGATTTTTTTGATAGAGATATTAAGTTGTCATTAATCATATGAAACATTTAACGGAATTACAAAAGTTAAATTAAATTCCTTCATAAAATTTCTAAAATGTCATTCCCGTAATGAATTCTTTCTGTGTATGCGGAAACGCACCTTAAACCATATCAAATGATGACTTTGCAGTAAATTTTTCTCTGTTATAGTTTAATGGGACTAGAAATCACACTGCTTAATTTTGTAAATATTCGTCTATAACTAAGCATAAAGATTACTTTTAAAACAGACTTTAATACGCTTAAAACTGTAGCGATATTTTAGGGCGAGGTTTTATTAATATTGCTTAACAATTTTTAGACATAAAGCCCAATCCTGAAATATTTCTACCCTGGTCGGAGGGTATTACAGATTCGGCACAGCAGAATGTAGCACTTATACTTGTTTTTACATAAAGTTACTTTGGTACAAGTAACAAATAAAAGATTTTCATCATAATGTCAACAATGTTGCTACAAATCTCATTTATATCAGCATGTTCTCGTACGACAATGTCATTGTTTTAGTAACTCCTCAACGTGTACAAATCTCGCTATGCATGAGTGTGTGTGGGTTTTGTAGTGTGTCATTCATTCATTCATTTTGTCTTCCTTCCAGCCTGTTTACTGTTGTGCTGGATTTTTGAATTGGATTTTGGTTGGGTTGGCATTGAAAGCGTTAGTGCCTGCGGAACTAATACGTAACAATATAAAACCCAGCTAAAATAAGTTGCTCTTCTTCATTGTTTTTATCAGTTTTATTTAATATTATTTTTTCGTTTTATTTTTTTTGTTTAGTCCTCCAATCTTGTTGGCATTTTGTCAGTGTTTTTCTAATTTATTTTATTTGACTTTGAGTAATACACCAAAAAATTTAAAGCTTTCTTAATGTTCTACCAGGATGTAGCAGTGTGTTTTTTTCCTATACCTATTCCTGCTACTGCTAAGGGTGTGTGCGTGTAAACATTTCACTGTATGTTTAACTGTATGTGCGCGTGTTTGTTAGGAGGGTATTGGTGTAATCACAAAGTGTTGATGATTTTGTTGTGTAGTTTTTACTCTTGAAATTTGATTATCTTGAGTAATTTTTTCATAAGGCGAAACAATGTTGGTTGAGGGAAGTATTGAGGGGTTGCTGCTGGGATAAAACTTATTAATAGTATTTGCTTTAAAAACTTTTGTTGTTATCTTACTAAAAGAAAGCAAACGTTTACTAAAAGAACAAAACAGCAACAATAATAAATTTATTAGCCAAATAAGAAAAGGAAACAAAAAAAATATTGTCTTTAGGTACGTTCTGTCTCCGCTTTTAATAAAGTTTTACAAGTATTTTGAATTTTCCTTAAAACGAATTTACTTAAATTATATTACTTTAAATCTTTAGTTTTTTGAAATTGCCGTTTGAATTGGAGTAAAAAAGACGATTTAAAAGCAATGAGAGAGCCTTTAAATGTTTAAATGCCTTAGGCTAACAATTTAAGAGAAATCGAGGTTTAGCAATAGAAAACTTTGAAATTGCGTTTATTTTGAAAACAAAATTAAACTAAAAGACTACTAATTTAAAAACTTTTATTTTGATAAGTGACACAATACCTCTGGCACTTTTCACACCACAGTCAAAAGTGTCAAAAATAGCTTATTTCTTGAAAAAATAGCTTTTTTCTTAAAACAGTCTTTTCTTATTCGCTTAACAGTTTTATTTGTATAATATCTTTAGCTTTTCTAAAATCTTTGGATGAAGTTTCCTGACGATCTGTCCTAAGCAACCAGTGAAATGCGCATAGGAATAGCTTTACCCTTCAACAATAAATTGCAGTTTCTCAATAGTATGAAATGGGAATTTAGCACATTTGAAAGACACCTTGTTAAGCATTTTTTATATTTCTTATAAATGCATTTGACCCCCCTTAAGAAATGAAGGTAGAGGATTATAGTGTTTTCGGGAAAAATGTTCGGAAGGAAAAATTAGGGGGTTGGTCCTTTATTTTTTTAGGAGTGACTTTTTTTATTTAAAAAAATTAAACGATTTCTTTTAAGAATCACTTATCTTAATGTTTTTGTTTTATTTCTTTCTAGTTCGAAGCAATAATAAAAGAAAACATTTCTCAAAAATGGCAACACTTAAGCACCCCAAGACTCGACAAATAAACCTCATACAAAATAATATTTGAGCACCTATAATTTATGCCAAATAAAAGGTGCTCCAACCAAAACGCACGATGATAATTGTAAAAAAAAAACAACAAGTTTTCTGCACAGAAAAAAAGTTTGCAAAAAATTTGGTGTACATTAATTATTCAATTAACTTTTTGTTTGCTGCAATTAATTTTTTTAATCAAAACGCATAAAATTAAATGTTTGTGTATATGTGCTGTATTTTTTAGTTTATGCAATTAATATTTTAATTGACTAAATTTGTGACCACTGACTCGAAAATACAAATCCGTTAATTGATATGATCAATTCCTTTGCAGGGGCAAAATTAGTAAAATATTTAATTGTCTGAACGAATTGTTTAATTAAAGTCGATTTTCTATTTTTTCTGTGTGGGCCAATAAATTTTTTATAACATGCTGCATATTGTCCTTTAGGTTCAACGACGATCTGAAAAATTGGCTTTAAAAATGTTTGTCAGATACTCGACTGGCGCAATCCAACTATGTACAGCACATAAACTTAATGTTGTCTTAGCTGAACCTTGTAACAAGTTCATCAGAAAGGTATAGGATTGCTTTAAGTTAAGCCCTTTTGTGCTTTCTATTTTCTGCGTATTGATCCATCCCACTTTTTAACAACATCGCATTTGCAGAAATTGCAAAAGTTTTTCCTAAGTCTTATGTTTCTTGCACCCATTTTTTAACTTTAGCTGCTTGCTCCAATCCTCGGGAAACTTTTGTGAATAGGTTTTTACTATTTTTTTTTAAATTGTCTCCTTTTTTGATTTTTATTTCAGTGAAACATAAATGATCATTTACATTTACATGCACTTTTTAGATCTAATTCAATGTTAGAATCTTCCGTTTTTTTTTCTTTTACATTTGTATTAAAGATTATGAAAATGGAAAATATTAAAAATATCACAAGAACTAAAAAATGCTAGAAAAATGCTACATGTTAAATCAGTTGTTTTCGTGCCAAGTGACTTTAAAAAAATGCTAGATGAAAATGAAATGAAAAATGCAAAATTGGCAACACTGACTCTGAGACATAATGGAGATTTAATGTCGTTAATGCTTCATCCTTTAGTTCTTGAATTTTTCTTCGCTTATGGACGTAGACTTTTTAAATATCTCCAAAGAAAGAAGTCCAACAGTGTCAAATAACATGGTCGTGGCGGCCAACTAACATCGCCTGGCCGTAAGATAACACGGCAATTGGATTTCTCGGGTAAAAGAAGTTTTGTTCAATCGGCTGTGTGGCATGTAGGACCATCTTGATGAACCACATATCGTCCAGGTTCATATCCTCAATTTCGGGCCACAAGAAGTCCTTTATTATCTCGCGACTGGGAACACCATTCACAATAAAGCCTCTAGCCCAAAACGAACTGGGCGAACATGCACAGGTGTTTTTACAATTCCTACAGAACCGGTTTGCTTAAATTTGAACACGATTCTCCCGATTATGTACACATTTGGTTGTAATTGCTGACCAAAAAAAATCACGAAAACGCGCTGTTCAACTGCCTCTTTATTGTTGAATTTTTCAAACACTGTAACGAAGAAATGATAAATTGAGTTTGGCAAAAAACTGGACGTTAAGGTGTGCATTGAGGTTGGACCACCCTTTATAAAATAGTTTCTAAATACTATTTATTTTTTACTGTGCGCTTCAAGAATAATGCCACTGAAGCAAAATGTTTTTTTGTTGATGGCACTAATGGTGTTTTCTTTTCCAAAAAATATTAATGCATTATGTTTGTGTAATTTACAGATTTATCAGGTTACACGCACCATTACAAAATGATAAATTTTTCTAAACTACAATGGAACTAAATAATAGCTACGTTTTACACTCAACACCATTGTGCATTTAGCGTGTTAAATATTGCATGCAAAGTTTGTGATATTCACCACGGCTGTAGCGATTTTCAACATTAAATTTTCTTTGAATTCCAATAAGCGTAAACCACACTGTAATTTAAGTCAGCGGTTGTTAAAAGTGATGCGAAAAAAAATAATTATTAAATAAAAGTAAAACAATTGATAACCAAAAAGTTTTTTATCCATCACAATATAACCACAAATCACAATACAAAATAGTAAGAAAAATGCCTGCTTGCAGAAAAATTTACTCAACGCAGATGCAAAAAAGGGTATCATCTCACACTCAATTATAACTGCGGGTAAGAAATGAAACACATTTGCCAATTATTTTTGCAACATTTTTACACTGATAGAAAAGGCGTCATAACGCTGATTGAATTTGACATCAGTACTATGGCAAGTGTCATCAGGGACAAAATGAAATTATGTCATCAATGGGATGGCGCATCGGCATCACAGAAATGACGAACATGTCCTCAGTGCGATGACGCAGTAACATCGGAGAAAGGACACATTAGCATCAATTAAATGACAGTTTGTCATTCAGTCAAAGTCATTGGAATTGACTTAAGTCAAAGTGTGAAAACATTATTATTTACTTACCCCTTACAGATGTTTTTTTCACGTTTGATGAATTGCGACCTTTGTTTACAGCATAACTCTCAATAATAAGACACCAGCACCGTGCCCCATATGGTTTTCGTTATCATTCTACTTTGAAAATTTGACGTATTTCACTAAATAATTTAAAAAAATAGAATATAGGAATTTTTGCTTCTTATAATACATTGTAATCATGAACATAATGTTAATAATATACAAAATGTTGCATCAAAATTATGTCACTATAGTCATAAAATAGATGACACGTACAAAATGACAAAATTGTTCGAAGACGTTAGTCATTGGATTGAGGTAACTTTTTGCATTATTGATGCCATTTGTACACTTATAAAATTATTACAGTAACTGATTGTGGGTTATTAAATTCGTTTTCCGTACTGTTAAAATTGAATAAAAATATAGTTATTTTACGAATAATTTTATTTTTCAACATTTGTGTTTGTTATTCAAAAAACAAATTACCAAAAAATAATGTTTTTTCGTATTTATTTTGTTATGTAGTTTGATTTTTTTCGGTTAAAATATATTTTTTAAAAGTAAAAACTATTCAATTTTACGGAATATGCTGTTTAATAAATAAAAAAATTAAAAATGAATGTAAAACTCATTTGTTTTAAATGAAATGTAAATGATCCGTTTTTTAAATGAATTTTAAGTTGTTTCAAATGAATTTTCGTTTGAATTTAACTACATAATTTTTTGAGTGTAGTAACATTGATGTCACAATTCTGATGTTAGGTTATCATCAATATGAAGATGAATTTTTCTATCAGTGTAGAAAGGAAAACGACGATTTTTTTTGAATAGAGCAAAAACCCGCGCAAATGTTAGCATATTCCCAACCCATATTCTACAAAATTTTTAAACGCTCTTACATACTCACTTATGAATAAACGATGAGTAAAGATTTTGGTACTCTGATTTTTTACATTGAAAAAATTTCCTTTGATGCAGAAAAAAATCATATTTGGCATTCCATAAAAAGGCTACCAGAAAAATTCACTTTCCCCCTACAAACTTACTTTACTCATCCAAAAGTCACAGTTCTCACACTATTTCCGTATATTTTATATCTTTTAAATTTTACTTCTTCACACTGCCCTTTGAATCTTTTGAACTAATTAATTTGTAATATTTTAATTTAATTAAAATTGTAAAAATCGTTTGCCCAATGACCAATAACCCAATCAATAAGAAAACGACAAAAAAAAATTTGTCATCGTATTTTCTTCTTATACTTTTACATATAAATATCCCAACAAAAGCAACAACATTTTATTATCAAATTGAAAACTTTTGCCAAACAAACGAACTGGAAAATAAGTGAAGTGAACTAGAAACTGAAAAAGGAAACAATAAACCTGAAGCAAAATATTTTATTTAGGTAGAATAATTAAGCTTTATAAAAATTTAATTTCCTTACAAACAAGAGTAATTATAGGCAACTTAATATAATATTATTTATGAAAGAAATTAGATAACCTAATTAAATAATCTTATAAACGATTTCTTTTGTGTAAATAGTTGTAAAATCAAAAGAATACCTGTGGAAAATATTCTAAATTATGATGTGTGCTTATATGAATGTTACATTTTCATTAGTATTATTTTATGAAAAGATTTTTATGAAGTAAATTTTCTAAATATGTTCGTAGTAATTGTGTTGATTGAAACGAACAGAAAGTACTCTTAATAAGAAAATTGTTTAAAGAGTTAGAATAGTGGTAGTGTCAAGTTAAAGGTATAAGCTACAGGGTGCGGCTTAAGTAACTATATGATTTGTTGAGTGTTTCTTGTGGTATTCGATAAGTTTCTTCTTGAATGTTGTCTTTTAGTTGCTGCAAGAGTTGTCTTTAAGGTAGCTCCACAAGAAAAAAATCTGGTGCAGTCAAATCAGGCGATTATCCGATTTGGAATTTCTTGTCTCAATAACTCCATCGCTGCACGGGCTGTGTGGAGCGTTGCACTATCTTGTTGGAAACAAATGATGGCAATTGTTGCCAACTTCGGACTATCTGCGACGCTGTCTCACATCATCAATATTTTCGGCCGTTCTGCCAGCTCGAGGTCTACCCGTACGCCTTGAATCTCCGATTATCCCAAATTTAGCAAAATTATCCACCAACGAACGAATGTTTGCACGCCTTGGAGCAGTTCCTACACCATAAAATCTTCTGCATGCTCGTTGAGTATTAACTATCGAACGATTACTTTCAAGTAAAAGAACATGTAAAGCGTATCATTTCTATCTATTCTCCAAAGTTTAATTCCTGAAATAGAAAAAAAAAATATGAAATATTCACGTGCAAAGAATCCATAATTTTTGTTTTTACATAATATAATTATTTTAGACGCACCCTGTATTTTTCGGTTATTTTCATTTAAAAGAATCCTGAAAAAAGTGTTAAAGTTTGTTAACCGAAGTATCTTTTTATTAGAAAAGGCATAATAACATTTGTTAACCCTTAACTTTGGAGTTTAATGAAAAAATAAAAAAAAAAAACAAAAAACTAACGAGTCAGCTCATCGCAATTGCTGATGTTGACGTTTGCCACAGTGTGGCATGTAATAACGTTTGGAGGGAAAAAGTCAAGTATGCAGATCTAACCTAACAATTCGAATGAACCTTTTCATTCATTTATTCATTCATTTCTTAGCTAAAGTAAGCTTCAATGCTATTTTAGTTTTCGTTTTTCTTTTTTACACCCTGACTTTAAAGAACATATTGTACAGATGCTTAAGCTATTATGCAAAATAGCAGTATTCTTTTTGTCTATTTGTTGCTTTCTCTTTCTCTTCTGCTTTTCTTTTAAAACTTATTTTCCGGAATAATAATTCACGCCTTTTTAATTATACGTTTATATAAAATGAATGGCTGTGTATGTATAAAAGTGTGTTTGTGATTTTTATGTCCTCCTGCTGACACAGCACTAGAATTGCATGAACACATACTCAGCTTCGTATTCGCAAATACACATACAACTGATTACATGTTTCTGGTAGAAAAAAAAACAGACATTCTTTTGTAATGGGATAAATAAAGGAATTTTCAATTTTGTGGTTCCCACACAACGACAATAACAATCGTGTAATGTATTTTTTTTTCATTTCTAGTTTTTTTTTGGTCTAAAAATCTATTCTAGTTTAACTAAAATTAAAAAAAAAAAAAACATTATGTTGAAAAAGCTCTTGCTTGCTTTCATTCATTTATACACTCATTCATTTATTTAGTATGGTTTTGTTGTATTTTTGAATTCATAGAAATTGTTGTATTTTTTCCGTGTGGTTGGTTTTTAATAAAAAACTAAACAAGAATTGATAACACATACACACATACATGCATGCAAAAACATGTTCAAGCACTTACAATTACTGGTACAAACCACCCAATAGATACAAACATTTTCAGAAAAGGACAGTAGAGCAGTGCCCGACATTTAAAAATTATAGGGGCCAAGAACAATCGGTTTATTTTTTTTATAAAAAGCACGATGTCATTAAAGTAAGCAATTGAAAGAACATGGATTACGACATCTCAATAATTCAAAATCTATAATCGTGTGAAAACAAATCGTATGGCTTTTACATTTTTTCAAATTACAATGCTTTAAACCAGTATTCAAAAATAAACAGTACATTATTTAGCGTTCGGCTCACAGCCAAGAATGCTATCTAGTTTTTTAGTGATTGTGTAGACGAACACATCCCTTAATACCGTTCGTAACTATTTTCAAGAAAAATCCGAACATTATTTACTGTTCTGTTCTTCGTTAAAAAACAGAAAAATTGTAGCGATACTGTAGAAAAACATTATATTTTAATGTTATATAATGTTTTTTTTTTTACATTGATAAAGAAATTATTTCGCTGGCGTTTTGTTTTTTTTCGTATGTGTATTTTGAAAAAAATGTTTAGTTTTTATTACCAAAAGGGACGAATATTAAGTCAAAGTCATTAAAATTGACTTAAGTCAAAGTGTGAAAATATTATTAGTTACTTACCCGTTGCAGATGTTTGTTTTACGTTTGCTGAATTACGACCTTTGTTTACAGCATAACTCTCAATAATAAGACACCAGCACCGTGCCCCGTATGGTTTTCGTTATCATTCAACTTTGAAAATTTTACGTATTTAACTAAATAATTTAAAAAAATAGAATATAGGAATTTTTTCGACGAATGTTAATGAGCCGAAAAAAAGTGAAGTTTGTCGATTTAAGAAAAAACCCAACGGAATTAAATGTTCTCATGTTTTATTGAGTTTAATAAAAACAGTATTATTTTTGTGTTCGAAAGATGACTAAAAGAGAAACGTTATTTCTTTTAATGATTTTTCTACACAAACACTATTAGCGTTTGTGTTTTCCACAAATCTACCGAACCGAACACTAAGGAGCGATATTTAGTGTTTATTTTCGAACACTGCTTTAAACACATTCGAGACAGCCGGCTACCGACTTCAATATTTGAAAAATAGAATACATGTGTGTTTATGAAAATTATAATTTTCACACCGGCACGGCTACATGGCTGCAGGTAAGTTGTCTGTGCTTATTCTGTCGTTGTAGTCAAATTAAACTAATTTCTATTTTTATCCACAACAAACCAGAAAAAGTGCTGCTAATATAAACAAATATTTAGAGAATAAGTCCTCAAAAAAATTTTTCTTTTATTTTTTAACAGAAAAGAAACGGCTTGAAACAAGAATACTAAAATTGGTATTTATATTGATATTTTTATAACTTTTAAGTATCCTTGAAAGAAGTTCTATATAGAGTATTCATTTAGTCGACCTTTTGCTTTAATCGGTTAATCGCTCGATTAATTAACCGATGTTTTGGTTTAATCAGTTAATATTCGGTTATTTAAGTTTTTGATCGGTTGACCGATTAATAAAGATTTTTTTTTTTAAATTAAATATTTTCAATATATAAAAATGCATTAATTATTTATAATTTGGAGTTTATTAGTAAAAAATAACAAAAACATGCCAAACATAACAATTCTTGAACTAAAACGTAAATATTGTTATGTTTTAAACAAAATAAAAATGCTGTGTTCATTGATTTGTCATAACTGTACAGTAGAAATCTATATTGTAAGCGGTAGCCCACAACAGTCATATCATCGGCTTAATAAGCAAACCTGCTAACTCCCTTTCAGCACATTTTACAGGACAGACAAAAAACTTTTAAGTTTTCCTATTTGCAGCTTGATTAAAAATTAAAAATACAGTAAGTTTAACACACCTTAAGACTTAAATAGAAGAAAAACTAGATGCTGTACGACGAGGTGTATCTTTCTCTACCACACGGCATCAAAATCTCAATTAACTTAAAAAGTGAATTGTATATTAAGCTGACTATATATATTTCTTCTAATTATTTTAAGACATAATTCTTTACAATTTTATGACTACCTTGTGAATCCCCCCAAATATTTATTTATTAAAAATAGACTGAAATAATTTAATTAGTTATTTCAATAGTTAAAGGAGATCTTATGAAATAATCTTTTTGAAAAGTAATTTGGTTTAAATGTTTAGGATTAAAAAGATTCTTTTCTTTAGTTTTGACAAAACATGACTTGACCTCTTCCAGGATTTCTCTTAACATTTAAAATACTCCATTATTCCATTAGAGTACTGGATTATTTTTTAAATTTTAAACAATTCTAACTGTTTCGGTTAATTCTGTTAAAAGACTGACATGAGAAGAAACAAATAACTAAACACATACATATAAAAAGTACGTGAAAAATGTGTTGGCAATCAAACATTGAAGCCATTTTTCGCCACATTCCTGTTGAGCTTTAATGAAGATAAAAAACATTGAAAAAAATAAGAGTGCTTGTAATTTCAAGCACCGGTCGGCGGAAAATGGGCTAAAATGAAGATCATTAAACACCTTCTTTGTTCGTATGAAAAAAATTTTCTAAACACATACATTTTGTATATGAGACGAAACAAATATTTAAAAATATAAAAAATATGTTATAATACTACAAAAAATTAAAAATTTTATTACATCGGTTAGTCGGTTAACCAACTGAAATTAACCGGTTTAATCGTTAATCGAAACAAGCCAATTTGATATTAACAAACCAGTTAATCGGGCATTAATTAATCGGTTAACCGATTGCCAGTTAACCAAATGAATACCCTAGTTCTATACGAAGATGTTTTTTGCGCCATCGCTCCTTGTTTAGGAGTTATAGGTCGTATAGATTGCAAAATATCCATATCTCTTTAGGTACAAACGGGATCTTAACAAAAAAAGGGTATTATTGGAAAGTGTTTTATTAGTAATTGTATAGACCAACACAAGCCTTAATACGGTTCGAAACTATTTTTAAGAAAAAACAGAACAATTATAGTGATACTGTAGACAGAAATTACAGTTTAATGTTCTATAACGTTTTTTTTTTTACTTTGATAAAGAATTCAACAAACAAAAAATTTTACAACCAGCCAAAAGCGACGGACATTAATGAACAAAACCGAACAAAATGAAGTTTGTGGTTTAAAAAAAAAACGAACGAAATCAAGTGTTCTCATCTATTGTTTAGTTAGATAAAAACAGTATTATTTCTGTGTTCGAAAGATGACAAACAGGGAAACGTTATTTTTTTAATGATATTCTACACAAACACTAGCGTTTGTGTTTTCAACAAATCTACCGAACCGAGCACTAAGGAGCGATATGTAGTGTTCATTTTCGAACACTGGTTTAATGTTCGTAAAGTCATCACTTGTAAGAAACTTGGCATCGCTCTCATATGCCAAAAGTTTTTTTTGCAGTGATGCCGCAGGTCTTCAGCAAAGTTTGGTAAATATGGCTTAAGTTAATAAATAATAAACAAAAACAGCTGTTTAAATTTTTTGAATTGCAGCTGCCGTCTTCAACATAATTTAGTAGCTGACTACACGAATAAAATTGCAACAAGCAGCATAAGTAGTCATGTTAAAGCGTTAAAAAGTCGATTGCCTCTGCCTAGTCGGCGTAAAACTTATCTTTGACGGCACCTCACACATAATAGTCCAACGGTGTCAAATCACAGCTCCGAGGTGGCCAAACGACATCAGCTCTGCGGCTGATAATGTGATCTTCAAAAACATGGCGCAAAACATCGAGTGTATCTTCGGCTATGTGGCACGTTGCGCCGTCCTGTTGAAACCAAATGTTGACAATATCCTCCTCTTCAATTTTTGTGAACAAAAATTCGTTCAACATGGCCCGATAACGATTGTCATTGACTGTAACGCCCCCTCCTTGTCCATTTTCGAAGAAAAATGGCCCAATTATGCCTCTGGATCAAGATCAAAATGAACTTCATCTGAAAAGATGATTTTTTTTTGGCAAAATCGGCATCTTCTGTAAGTCGATCGCGGGTCCACTTAGCGAAGCGAAAACGCATATTTCCCAGCGTTGTTCAAGCGTATACACAACCATATTCGTTCAGCGGAAGGATAAAGCTAATTACCTGTCAAATCAGACATGAGCTAAGTGTTACCATTCACGAAATAAGCACTAGTTGAAAAAAAAACGTTAGATGGCCGGACCCGTTTCTGTCAGACCGAAAAACGCGGTATCGTAAAAGTTATCGGTCATTTTATTAGAAAACCAGGTTTCGGAATTCCAGAGTTTTCGAATAATAACGAAATTCACCCAACTTATTGCCTAAGCTTTGGGCATTAATGTGACATATGCTAAAACCCTTTTCTTAGTTAAGACTCTAAGCATAATTAAGTAAGAATCTCTAGAATCTAGAAATGCTCAACTGCTCGCCATAACAAATATGAAAGACATAAATTGTAAAATCCGAAGACGTAAACTTGGTTGGATAAGGCACACACTTAGAAGAGAAGGGGACAACATATGCCAAAGATCGCTTACATTTAACCCCCAAGATGCAAGCAGACGAGGAAGGTCGAACAACTCTTAGCGACGTTCAACATTAATCCAATATAACAGGCTGCCTGATTTTAATGATAGAAAGTTAGTTAATTTGACGGAACTGAAAAGTATTACAAATATACGCTCCAGATTTTTTTTATTATTATTATTATTATTATTATCTTTAAAACCAAGTTGTGCATACGTAATATTTGTCATTTATACCTATAAGCGCAACGCAATATACATCCATCATTTACATTTAATAGTTTATAGTTTCGACAGAAATAACCAATCATTATTTAACATATATTTAAGGCATATTTTATTAGACAGGAATAAAAAATAAAGGCTGGGGATACATAATAAAATTAAGTAGAAAAATGCAATTAAAATAGTCGATTATACAACACATTGCACAGCTAGTACTATTCACGAAAATGATTTGTCAGATCTTCAGGAAATTCAACTCGTGTTTCTTTATATATACGAGACCTCGCAGTGTGAAAGTAGATTAAATCTTTTTTTGTTTTTTGATGTTGAGTGCTGCATTGAATATTCGATGGTTATGTGGTGTAAGATCTTCGTTGACATAAATTTGCTAATTACTGTCAAACCCAGCATTTTTTAAGCGTAATGAAGTTTAATTATCGCGTCAATATTTGGAAATTGACTAGAGTACAAAATTTTTCTCAAACGGTGACTGTAGTTTCACAGCTTTAACTTCATCCGTTGGTTCATATAGTCAATTGTTTTTATATATTTTTTTGAGTCTGTAAATATTTTCAATTACTCACAAAAAAACTTTTTTCCAAGAAATAAATCGTGCACTTGTAAAACACATTTAACCACGAAGTTGAAAATTTAACTAATCGCCATTTTTAATGTTTACATTTATTTTTCGTTTTAGTATTGCCAAGTTTGGTGTTGATTTCAATTTAACATTTGATACCAATTTGACATCAAATTGATACAACAGTTGTTGTCTAATGTTTATTTTCAAATCATCATCAATTTGAATTTAAATGTTAAAATCAAACAATTTAAAAGCGTTTGAGAATTCTGTTTGATGTCAATTGATAAAGTCATTTCATATCAATGCTTTGACTTCGTGTTTGTTGGGTAAGAATTAAATTTTATCAGAGTTGCATTTTTTTATAGAAACACAAGAAGAAAATCAGGGATGGCAATGGGAAATTTTGTTCACAAATTTTCACTAGTATTTAAAAAAAACAATTAAGATTATTATATACGGCTATGTCGATCCTTTGACACCTTCCAGTAAGAATTATTCAGAGGTGGCCTCTGTATGGGACTGGTAGGATTAACATTTTTTTTAAACTTTTTATAGTATTTTGCTATAAAAAGAAAAGAAAAAATAAAATAAAGAAACTTACGCTTTATTATAACTTTTACCGAAGGTAAAAGGGCATTCATATATAAGTTTGTCCTTCTGTTTGTAATTTATACAATATGGATTTTAGAGATTATAAAGCATATATAATTTTGGATTTCTTTGAGTAGAAAAATTTATTAAACCATGTCCGTCTCTCTGTGTGTCCGTTGAAATTGTATTTCTAAAGACAGCAGATATGATAGGGATTCGGTAGTTATATCCCTGCGGGAAATTTGTGTCAATTGGTCCAACAGACTGGTCCTGGGATTTGTGAAAATAGAACAAGTACAAAAAGAAAGGACTCATGACCAGTGAAAGAAGAACCAATCCCTTAACTGGTTTATAAAGAACAAAAAGGTAGAAAAAGTAATGAATTACAGTACAGTCTTAATTGGTGCTGTGACACATTTTTTGGTAATTTCTAAAATTTGGCACTCAAATTTAATTCTTGGACTAGTTTTATTAAAATAATCATACTTTGTATTTAAATAATACTACATTTAAGTAACTGACACTAAGCAGGTTAATTGAGAATAGATCTGTGATTCGTCAAATGGTGTCAATTGACCCCCTCCAATGACAACCCCATATAAGGTGTAAGAACTAGAACCGGTCCCTACCACCAAAGACCTATCACTAGGGTGATCGATCGAATAGTATTCGACCGGTTTTAACCGGTTATTTCAGTTTTGCCCAAGTCGAATATTTTAAAATGTCCATTTTTCGAATATCGAATTAACCGGTTATTTTAGTAAAATTAACCGGTTACTTTATTAATGTGTATTTTATATACGTTTTCCTTACTTTTGTTATAAATGTACCCGTAATTGAGGTATTTTTCTAATTTAATATTTAGCAAACTTAAGCTTTTTATAAAAAAATGTCAAAACAAAATGACACAAAAGTCAAAAAACATTATGAGCAATGTAAATACAAATCGCTTATATAAGCGTGTGTTCTTGTAACAAAAACCAAAAACTATTTAAAGTACTACAAAAAAAGTTCAGCTTAAAAAGTAATTAGCAATTTGACAGTGTTATAAATACTATATATTTATATCTCTATAAAGATGTCATCTCTGGTGATATTTCGAACTGACTTAAAAGAAAGTTGACATAAATATATGCCAAGTAAAACTTAACCCTGTTCCAAGTAGTTTTTAAAAGACTGCAAATAATACTTTACGCAAATATACTGCTAATAATGAATAAAAAACTCTTAAGTATTTCTAGCATATCTTCATGCTAAAAACAAGAACATACCGGCGAAATCAACGATATGGGAAAATTCATCAGTTTTATTTATTTAAACACCAAGAACTTAAAATAAAATTGTAGGAATCAAAAATGTCCTGGAAGGGTTTAAGATGTGTGATCGACGAATTGACAGATATTTCATACAAAAAGCATGTTCATTTTACTATTGTTTCTATAATGCTGAAACAAACAAAAAATTTAAATATATAATCCTGGATAAGAGGTTTTGTTTGCCACTTTTCAAAAATATGGCTGAAGTTTACTGCTTCATATAGACATGCTTAACCAGCAACAAATTAAAACTCATTTACAATAAATTTGGGAAAATGTATGTCAAATAATAAATTAATTAAATTCCTATATTTTTAAAACCAAAGTTTTTCAAAAATTCTAAAGCTATGTTCACACCTATTAAATATTTGACTCTTACACGTACCCACAAGTTTTCTTAAAGAATTGTTTGCTTTTGCAAATCGTTTGGCAAGAGCAAACATTAGTTAACGGTTTCTTAACTACATAAATGCAATTATCATTTTAGACATAAAGTTTAGCAAGTAACAAGAAATTGTTAAAAGAAATGCTTAAGTTTAATCAATTTACTGGCCACGCTTTTTTTTTGATTTTTTCGCCAAATATTTGTGGCTCCTTATAGGATCGACGGGAACATATATATGTATATGTATTTTGTTTGTTCCTTACCTTCGTGAATTGTTTTGTTTTTATTCTAATTAACTTTTTATTACAAAAACTTATTTGATTTTTGTATTTTTATGTATTCGAATTAAAACCGGTTAACCGGTTATTTTTAAAATGCTTAACCGAAACCCGGTTTTTTTAAAATAGCAACTATTCGGACTATTCGAAAACCGGTTATTGAAAAAAGTCGAATATTCGATCACCCTACCTATCACGGGACTACTTCAGTGTCAGTTCGCTTCCCTCTAGGGATATTTATGTCATATATGGACCGGAAATGCTTGCTATTGAAACTCAGCCTGATCGGTCCCTAAATATCTGAAACATGAACAAAAAGGCCCGCCTACCTCTAGTTTTACCCATAAATTTCCTGTTTTTTTTACGTTAATCTGGAGAACGGCAACAGCCAAAGTTTCTTAATAAGATACAAGCGTCTTGGTGATTATTACACAGCATACAACAAAATGTGGGCGGGATTAAAGAAGTGGGAGTGATCATGACAACTTTTCTATGCTTGAAGTAAGTTGGCCATTGTAAATTAGAAACGGCAACAACAATTTTTTTTGAATGAATTGAAACAATTTTGATAACGTAAACATTCATATTTAAATTATTATTAATTAATTTATTTCTCTTTTAATGCCGTTTACTGCTGCAAACTGCAAACAGTATGAAAAAAATGCGTTCATTTAAAATTATTTTAAATTTTATCGTCATTTAAAAAAAACCGTGGCATCTAAAAGATAGTTTACTTAAATATAAATAATATGTTCTTAAATATTTTAAATTAATCGACAATAATTTAATTACATCACTATATTAACTGTTTTTTTATATTAACTACAACAAAAATTTTAAAAACTTTTGCAAGTTTGACTTGCATCTTATAAACATTTACCTTTAGTCTTTTTTAGATCAATCTTAAAAATACAAAAAAAAAATCAAGTTCAAAAATTAATATTTTTAGTCCTTTTCCTATGTTTGTATGGAATTTCTCGTATTAAACCTCATATGTAGTCTAACATCATAGTTTCGTTGAAATGCCCTTGATAACGTCCCTCAAAGTCCATCAACATGAAAGCGCTTTTCTTGCTCTTCTGATTAGGCACCCATATTATCCTTAAATTGGTCAAGATGAGCATGTTGTATATAAACTTTATGGGACATCAGCCAGCTCATAATTTCCCAGTTAAAACTTCGCTTCCTTTTTCAAAATGAATAGCTTCTTTCATCCATTATTAAGTTGTTTTCTTCATTAACTACTTCTATAACTACTTTTTTCTGGGTGTGTGTAGGTTCAATAATAATGACTTACTTTTGAATGCGTTAATTTTAGGGCATCCCTTGTTAAATTCATTGGTTCTTTTAGGAGAATTAAAAGTAGTATTTTTACTTAACACATTTGCTTGTGGCGAAGCTTTTAAGCGTAGTTTTAAATATATTTTGATAATTATCTGCTCTGTTCTTTCTGGGAAAACCATTTGCGAACACTTGTTTTTCAATAGAGTTAAGAAATTGCTGTTCATTATATATTTTTTTTAGGTCCAACAAAAATACCTGATTTTACCTTAACTTCGGTAATTTGGGAAAGAATCCTTAAAGGCAATCAAAAGTTTGAGACTTTTGATCCAGAGATTTGACAAATTGTTTTATAAGGCATAATTTTATTGTAACGGCTGCATATATATTTTTTATGGCCTACAAATGGCTCCCTCTTGACGTAACATTTTCATATCTGAAACTCCAGGTCAGGCCATGTTCACTGTTTATAGTATATTGAATCTGCTCTAGATGTGGCGGATAAGTAAACATCTTCTGTGTTCTATTCGAAAACTTTGCTACAATTATAATCTCAGTGCTACCAATTGCTGAAAAAAATCAACTAAAACCTTTAAAACTTACTTATTTTGTAACTTTTAACATGGGTTCACGTGGTGCAGAAAGTTTTCTGGCAGTCTTTCATTTGGGAGTAACCAAGCAGCTGTTTGACTGCCCAAGCAGCTCACTACTCCCGTTCCTAGATCAAGTATTTCCCGGGCAATGGCCTATCAGATTCCTCTGAAAACTAGCTAAAGTGGGAAGGTGCCCAGTCATGTAACCAGAATGATTAAAGTAGGCAAATTATATGAATATTTGCTGAAGCATGACTGCATCGTGGGATTGTACACGAAGATAGCAACCCACTTTTCCGATATACAATTTGCTAACGAATCACCTTGGCGCCATATGATCCAGTGGGAGTTAGAGAAATATATGTAACTTATCTACGCAAACCAGAGATAAAGCTAAGATTGCAAACTATGAATGAATATATATGCGTTTTTCGATGTCTAGTACACTCAAAATGTATGCGTTGAAACAGCAACCGAAGAAAACAATTTTTTTTTCTCTACTGGTGTATTTGATTACATCTTACATACTTTTTTGTAATATTGTTGTTAACAAAAATTCAGGGAAATAAACGAAATGTTTAATTCGATCTTAAAAATGGAAATCAGGAACCCAACTTGATTTAAATAGTTTTTTTTATGTATTCATGAAATATAATATTGTTCATGATTGCATTTGGTACATCACATATACATTAGAAATATCTATAGTCTTAAGTATGGATTTTTATTTTTTTGGTTTTTCAATTCAAATTTTGTTTGCATTTTTATAAATGTTTGCATACTTATTACGTAAATGACAACGTTCGTTGATAAAAGATCCCTTAAGCGAAACAATAACTACTCCCAAGCATACAAATAAATACACATACACTTCCATATAAAACAACACAAAAAAAAAAAAATGAATACTGAATTCAGTTATTCTAGTAACATTTTATATTTTGGCCTTCAGGAGTTTCAACACAAGAGAGATAATTATATTCTGGTATACATTGAAGCTGGATTCACCAATCGCTTTCAAACATAAGTCCCACAACAGAAAAGTTCAGTCCTTTTGTGAGATTTTCAGGATATTTCTTCACGCGACTTTGGGTAGTTTAACACAACTACCAATTGAAACCCGAAAGTATCCTTTCAACGAAAGGCGAAACTTCCGCAATGACAATATACATGAAAGTATTTCCCGCAAGAAGCATACTAACAGAGGCTTCAACCAATAGCCAGTCCAATGCCGTGCCACCGAGGGCTACTGACTCCCGTGACACCGGATAAGAGCTCTGGTCAACCGTAATCGCAAGAGATCTTAAGAGATCTTTGCATTTTGGATTTTGGATTTTTGCCGCCTTCCTGGTCCACTGGATTATGCCACGGAGGATGGAAATCATGCGTTAAATTGACACATGATTTTTAACCTGTTGTATTGTTGTGTTCCCATCCTACGCGCTGTACCATACTAACATAGCGGTTTAATAAAATTCTTTAATTTGGCCCCTGCAGCGCGTAGGATGCTCCTCCTAGATGGGTCAAATGTATGACCAACCCCACTTTATTATTTATTGCGGAATTTCGGTTTTTAAAGTAATTTTAATTAACTTAACCGCGAATATATACAGTGCAACCTCCTACATTTTCGAAATAACGGTGCATCTTGAAAACAAGAGCTAACCTTATAAAAACGGTTAGCACCTCTGGATTCAGCCTGCCCCAACTTGGTTATAATGGCAGGTGCTCGGCTAGTCTGTTTTTGTTGCAACTAGCACAGTGTACTTATTGCTCAAATTATAATATTAAAATTCTTTAAGATTATTTTTTTTAAAGGTTGCGAAAGAAAAAAAAATCATATCTTTACCTCCTTTAAAGTTACAGGATTTTTAAAGAACAGTTTGAATTATTACACCCAGAGAAAACCCTGTTTAAATATGGTCACCTCCAACAAATCTATTTTTGAAGAAAATTGTTAACATATTATAATTAATCTAACCATATAATTGTTATCGACAACCATATTATGGTTAAAGCAGTCCCCCATCAAGAAGCCACAACCATATTATGGTTGCCTCTTAACATGTTAGGGTTAAATATGATAAAAGTTTGTTTTTAAATTTACAATAGTAATTTGCTCTTTTCCAAGAGCAACATGTTATCGTTGAAAACCAACCACGCTATTATAACTTATAACCATATTTTAGTTTTTAATAGCCATAATATGTTCTGTGACAACCTTAAAATTGTTGTGACATCTTGATGGAGACCTTTTTTAGCCATAATATGGTTGTCGATAACAACAATATGGTTAAATTAAACATAATATGCTTAAAATTTTCTTTAAAAATAGTTTTGTTGGAGGTGACCATATTTAAACATCTATTTTCTCAGCGTGTATATAATAAAAATCAGCCAAATAAAAAAATAAGTTTTTGACTTAGTCCGTTTTTAAAATTTAATATTTAGCCGATTTTACATTTTTCAAAAAAAAAATCGTTTTTTCCATATATGGTTTTAAGCCCCAAGTATTCTGTTTGATATGACATTAAAATCAACTTCGTATGTAAAATAGTTTTCGAGATATTGAAGAAATATTCTCAACACATTCGGGCAATTCGGCGAAATTTTGATTATGACATAACTTTTGAAAATTGTTTTCTTTTATATATGTTCCTTATAGGATTAAAGGACCTTTTTCACGAAAGGGGTCGGGTCCCACTCTTGGTCAATTTGACATGGAATTACCCAATAGATATTTCACTTTAAGGGAACTGTTATTTTAAATCAATTGCTTATAGATAAGCTTAAAAAATTTTCGAAGTGAAGACTATGAGTTTGTAAGAGGCAAAAAATTTTAACATAAAAATTATAAGAAGTTTTTTGATTAGACAATGAGGTGCTTTGTTTTATCAAATGAAAAAAAACCATTTATTGAGTATTGTTTTGCTCTACACGCCACTGTTTGGAGAATGCAAAAAATTCCTCATACAAAAACTTACAAAATAAATTTAACTCTTGCTTTGCTGCATTGCCGTAAAAAACAGCTTTTAGTTTTTTCCGACAAAGCAGGGAGTTTCACCCAATATAGACGGGCGACCAGGTTAGGTCTATTATACCCACTCCTCTTTAGTTGGCGAAAATACCCTCCGCTTCCCAAAGGAATCCAACCCACTATGCTCTGCCGCAAAAAGTAGTTAGAACGAAATCAAAACAAAATTACAACAAGAAAATAAATTTCACTCATGCTTCGCTTCATTGCCGTAAGAAAAAAAGTATTTAAAGCAAAAGCAACATAAAATGTCAACAAATCAATACACAGCAGTGAGTAGCACAAAAAGCTATGCGGCACAAACCAAAAATGTTCACTTTTAATAAAATGCTATCACCTTCAATGTGCGTTCATTTTTTTTCAATGTTTTGAATTTTATTACAACTGAGTTCATTTAAGACCCATCTAGTAATTTACATTTCAATAAAAATCACAGGTTCTTAGAATGCAACCCATTGGTTATAACCAAGGACCGGATTTTTATGCAAATGCATATTTATTGTCGTCAGTCTGAGATCAACATTAACTTAATATCTTTTCGAATCAAGAAATTTTAAATAAAATGGCATCGATTTGTTAGTGCATATTTTTGCATATTATGCTTTAAATGCATATTTTTGCATATATTGCTGACATTGCATATTTTTGGTGCAATTTTTGGAAAAAATGGGGAAAAAATATTTTGCAAAGCACATCGCGTTTTGTCGCATATTAGGAGAAGTATCCTATAACAACAATGTGGTTTAAATCAGTCGTGTATTATGCTGAAAATTTTGAACAATTCAAGGATGTGATGGAACGACGGTAATGCAGTACCAAAAAAAAATAAATAACAAATTTACATAGAGTCGAGAGCCTCAGTTGCTAGTACTCCTTCCTCTATTAATTATTATAATTTAATTATAATTATTAATTTTTCCTAAATAAATAAATAATAAAATTTCGGATAATTTTTAAGTCTTCAAATTACGGATTTATCTCTGAGACTATTGTAAAATTAGAGAAATCAAATCCATTGAGAATGCAAATTAAATTAATTGATAATGTCATAAATAGAATGTATGCAGTTAAAGGAAACTTAAGTAAACAAATTCGTATAAAATTTGATAAGTTTTTTGAAATAAGAAGGACACAAAGCAATAACAAAAACTGCTGGCATATTTAATTTAAATTTTTACGAAAACAGCGTAGTGGAAAATGAATGTATGTATGTATATGAAAATTTTATATGAAGGTTCGCATATCTATCTAACAAGTGACTTAATTTACATTATTGTTTTACTTTATATTTTGTGTTTTACTATATTTTTACTTCTGCTTTTTTGGTGTACCTTATTTTCGTTAACGAGACTGAATTTTTAGGGGTCTTATGTTATTTTAATGATTTGTTTATGATTAAAAAATGTGTTAGGAAAAATTTAAAGTGCATATTTTTGCAATTTAAAGCGCATATTTTTCAATTTTAAGTGTATGTTTTATGCGCATAAAACTCGATTTTTACTGCATAAAAATCCGGTCCCTAGTTATAACTAATTGAACTAATACAAATTATATTATTTTAAGTCTCCATTGGTAGAGTTCTTATTAGTCTTCTTCGGTGCATTGGATTTCTTATCACATCCTGTAGTTTATGTGCGTTAATGAACGTTCAAAAAAACTTTCTTCAAAACCTATGCCGGAAGCAGTAGTAAAAATACAAAAAAATTCTATCGGGTATATTTTTAGAAAACTTCATGTAAACCTTCATTGTTGTTTTTCTCCACTACGACTTTTTGGCATATGCGCCAAACCAATAATGAGCTGACGAATTGCCTGTTTAAATTGAATACATTAAGTTTGAGTTGGGATCAAAATTTTATTATTGAACAAGTTTGTTTAATAGCGTATTAACTAGTAACGTACGAAACTGAATATAGTTGGTCACTATAGTTGGTCACTCATTGCAAGGAAAAATGTTGATTTCTTTCAACCGAAAAAAAACCATATTGACATGTCAACGAGAAATAGTACATTTATAAACTGATTACTTACAATGATTTCATGATACAAAACACACTTATTTATTTATTTTTTTTTAACATAAATAAAATTAAAAAACCCACACTAAACTTCAGGGAAAAAAATAACACTAGCCAACAAGGTGTTGGACTTGAGCAAAGATTTCCTAGGGTAATTTGGTGTGCTGAAGTCTAATCTGTAATTGGTTTTCTCTATCACGTCAGATTATACAAAACATTGTCGGTGCCCACGGTTTGTTCAAGTTTCTGACTTCAAAACCAGAATAATGCAAAAATCCTTTTTTTTCAAACCAAACATTCACCACACACAAAGCAAAACTAGCTTGAATCAATATCAAACGATCTCCCTGACATGCTTAAGCGCTACTTTTATGAAGATTTAGAATGAATGTGGGCTTCTGTAAAATAAATAATTGTGAAATTGTGTAGTGTCAGTATTGACTGTTTTACAGTATTGATAGCATGCGATAAAAACAATTAACAAGACGTGATAGCTAAATTTTTTTGCCAGATTCGAATTCAGATTAATTAAAAAAACATTTGTCGTTTCTGCAGTGAATTTTTTCTTCCAAATTTGTAGACCTGATGTGAAAACAGCTCAAAATTTATGTCGACATCGACTTACATATACAACGGGGGTGATAATTTTTTCTTTCAAATTGCCTTAATTTTGGACATAACGGTATACCTCGAAAGCTAGAGCTAGAGCGACCTCAAATTAGTAAACATTTGCAATTAAATTCCAGACTGCAAAGTTACTGTTCCGCAGTGTAATAGTAGCATTCTTAAAAAAAAATTATGAAAATTTCCATTTGGAGCGAATAAAAATTGTGAATTTTGAAAAAACATAAAAAATCACATTTTTTCAAGTTTAAAGTCCTGTTACTCAGTAAATCTTTATTCCATCGAAACAGCTTGGTGATGTTCTGAAAGAGAAAAGAGATATCTATGCAAAACGTTTAATCGAGATTTTTCGAAATCACTAAAATAACTGCAGAAAAACACGATTTTCGCGTATATCTCGAAAACGCTTCTTTAGGAAAATAAATTAATGCTATATTCGTGAGCAGCGTGTCTTAGAAAACATCTAATTTTTGAGGTTATGGCAAAAAATTGAAAATTTGTGAACCAGGGGACAAATTACGGCATTCGATATCGATCGTCATTTCCATTCAAATTGTGTTGTAGTTTCGATTGATATCGAAAGCCGTAATTTGCCCACAGTGTAATAAGCCGTATATTTTAAATTAACAACAGGCCCAATAGATACATTATTTCTCCTAGTCCCCATACAAACTTCCAAGAGTTTTTATTTAACTGACTGAAATATTTTGTTTATATCGGTATTTTTTTATAGGGTGTGTAAAATCTTCTTTCAAGCTTCCAAAAGTGTGAGTGGAAGTAACGCTTGGTCATTTTAATTTTTCAAAAAGCTTCTTAATGATTGCAGGTTTAATGAGCGTGTTGTTTGTGCTCAACATTAAATAGTATATGTAAATATACTTGTATATGTTTTTTTATGTTATTTATAAAAACACTCATAGTTACTTTACACTTAGTTATGCATTCCTCTATGTAAATTGGTCTCTAGTGTCTTTTTCCCCTAGTGGTTTGTTTTGATTAAAAAAAAATAAATAAAGATAACATAAACACCCTCTTATATAAAAACAAATAAACTCCTAATGCTAAAGTGCTAAAAGACTTTAATTTTTTATTTTTGCCCCATTGCTGCCAAACAGTGTTAAATTCAGAAAAATATTTTTCTTCACTCGTCACTGATGTTTCTCAAGCTTCTGATAGAATTAAGGCTTAATGCATAAACTGAAGCCAAACTTACCCAAATTTATTCGCAAGCAGTTGGGGAGCTATTTGTAAAAAATTAATATTAAAGAAGTAGTTTTTTAAACTTCTTTTCAATCGAGTAATGCTGGAGTCCCGCAGCGATGCAAATATAGGACCTCTATTGTATTGATATATACTTTGGACATGTCAACTAGTGATGTTACGAATATTCGTAGTCGTATTCGAAATGCAAATATTCGCCTAATTTACGACATTTGTATTTGTATTCGCCAAATTCAAGTAAATATTTCACGAATATTTTGTTAATACATTCCCAAAGAAGAAAAAAAAACCAAAAATTGGCTAATAGCGGCATGATAGCAAAGTCTAATAATTATTAAAAATCTTTAAAACTGTAAAAAATCCGAAAACTTGCAGGAAAAATTGCTACTATCGGGTACATGGCTAAAATTATTTGTCGTTGTTTGTTCTTACAATTTTTTTGTAATATCAAATAAATGTTTGCTCAAAAATTACTAAAATATTTGATTTTTTGTGTTCACACTATGTTCACATTGGACAAATATTTGTTTGCCGGCAAATACTTTTATTTGCTCAAAATCAGCTGTTATTTTATTTGACACTCAAAAATATTTTGTGTTCAGACTACGTTAATGAAATATTTGATGTTTGCTATCAAATATTTCATCAGTCTGAACGTACCTTAAGAAATACATAAAATGGAACAAAAAATATTAATATTTAATAATTTTTGTTCAAAAAACTTTTTTTCTTTAACGTAAAATATAATCTTATTTTAAAAACAACCAAACATTAGAAGTATTGTGCCGCCACAAAAACTATTTATGGAAATTACTCAAGATGATTTAGATCCTAGATGAACACTATCGTTTGCAGCAATTGTCTAATTACACTGTGCAAGAAATTTACCCTTTTTTAGACAAGCTGGGCACATCTTGTTTAACCTAATTGAGTTTCGCAA
The DNA here is from genome assembly GCA_949318255.1 of Pollenia labialis. Lineage (NCBI taxonomy): Eukaryota > Metazoa > Arthropoda > Insecta > Diptera > Polleniidae > Pollenia > Pollenia labialis. Next base: position 125,623,275 of record OX439141.1, read on the forward strand.
ACATATGTTTTGCAGGCTCCTTCATTTTCGAAATAACGGTTTATCTCGAAAACAAGAGGCAGTCAAAAAAAAAAACGGTGTGCACCATTGTATTATGTTAAAACGCCATGTGCCCGGCTTGTCTATTTTTGCAATTAGCACAGTGCCAACATACCAAAATTATCGACAATTGGAATGGCTCAATGAAATATAAATATAATTCCGATCCAATTGCACAAATTAGAAATGCGTTCACTGCGTTGGATTGACATTAAACATTTAAAGAAACTCGGAGAGATCTGCTTATTATACAATAATTAGGAGTGGGAAGCTAAACAGTTTGATATCCACAAGGTGTGCTCTTAAGTCATATCGTCATAATGTCCTAAATAATTATTTACAATTGTTTAAAATAAATGTTGTTGTGTTTCAAACAAAAAAAAAATTAATGCTGTGTTCATTGATACGCCATAACTGTGCGGTAGAAATCTAAATTATAAGCGATAGCCTACAGAAGTCATATATATTTCTTGAAATTATTTTAAGACATATGACTTTACAACGTTATGACTACCTTGTGAATGCCCCAAATGTTTAATAAAAAAACTCAAGAAAAATAAAGAAAAAACCCTTAAATACATGTGTCAAAACCACCGAAATAGGTCAGCGAATTACGAGGTAAAAGCGCTAAAAGTGTGAAAAACGAAATCTAAAATTATTTAAGTATCAGTATGCTCATTTTTTGAATGACTATTATAAATTTTGTCTCCAAATAGTTGCACTCAAAAAGAAAAATATGTGAAACAAATTTTTGCTGTAAGATTTCTGTAAATTTTGAAATTTTAACTTTTCGTAAACTTTATGAAATAAACTGGTCTAAATGTTTTTTTTTAGAATCTTTTAAGTCAGAGCAAAGTATTGAAATAAAATCGCTTGTTTACATCAGCGGTATTGTGGGCCTTCTAAATTTGTTAATATTTTACAAATTTTTTAAATTTTGTTTAAGATGAGTTTTTAAAATTTATGTTGTTTTAATAAAATTTCATAATTATTTTAAAAAATTTTTAGAAAAAATATTGAACATTCTATATCTATATATATTTCTATCTAAAATCATTTTTAGCATTTTCTGGCCTTGTCTAATCTAAGATTAATGGTGTTTTCTTTTCTACAAAAAAAAATAATACCACATTTTAAAAGATGCATGTATAAAATGTCTTGTCGAACATGTAATACTGCAATTTTTTATTTGACGAGAATAAAACACAAAATTTGATCTCCCTGTTTTTAACAGCTGACAGAAAGTTTGTTCTTCAATATATAAAACAAGTAAGAAAGTATAGTCCGTTAAGCCTGACCATATGATACCCAACACCACAGTATTTAAAAACAAATTTTCGAATAGGGATCTATCTAATTTAATACCCTTCACTGAAGGTAAAAGATTCGGCACAGCCGAATATAGCACTCTAACTTGTTTTTTTTTTTAATTTCATTTAAATCGGTTTGATAGTTTCTGAGAGGCAGAAATTGCCCCCTATCTTCCTTCGTGGTCCTACGATTCGACCCATTTTCAATAGGCTTGGTCCTTGTGCCAATAAAAACCTTTGTACCAAGTTTAATGAAATTATCTTCAAAATTGCGAACTGTTACATGGACACCCAGCCTGCCAGCCAGCCAGCCGGACGGACATCGTTAGATCAACTCAGAAAGTGATTCCAAGTCGATCGGTATACTTTAAGGTGGGTCTGGGACCAATATTTTAAGGTATCACACACATCAGCACTAATGCATTATACCCTCTACACTATTGTGGTGTGGGTATAAAAATATGTACATAAATCAAAAATTGTGTTCTTCAAAAAATAAATATTAAATATACATTAATCCGAATTTGTTAATAGATTGATATTAAATAAATAAATAAATGAACAAAATGAATGACGAAATTCCAATTTTTTTTAGTTTGTTTCTCATAAAATATGTAAACAAGAACATACCTTTGCCAGATTGCCGATTTATTAACACAAAGTTTATACGATTTCTTGATATTTTGTTTTTTCAAAAATAATTTTACAACACCGAATTCGTTTATATTTTATACCACTGACAATCTACCATTAACAATGTAATGCTTTCTTCTGTTTTTACTATAAAATAATAGAAAAAATAACTTACAATCTTTACTGTTCTGATTAGAGGCTATTTTTTTCCAACTTCGTCTGGTAACCCGATATATAAGCAGAAGCCAACTTTTTACAGGGCATTATCAACAGTCTCGATTTATACGGGGCGTAAAGTGCAATGCCTTATAACATTTAATGGTGAATTTTTTTAGGATAAAACACGCTGCTATTTTAGAGAGCAAAACATTTTTAAGAAACGAACACCAAATTGCATTATTTTAAACAAAAAATGTGACATTTTTTGTAGAAAAGAAAACACCATAAGCTGTAAACGGTTTTAAGTTCCAGACACACTGATAGGTATACACACAGTTCCTTAAAGCTGTCTTAATGACTACAGGTCTTAATCTACTTCAGTCAAAACTCGGGCTGCACATTAGACCCTTTGGGTTGCTGTGCTTATGGCTTTTATATAATAAAAATAATACTAGTACACAAATTTAAAAGGTTCGGTAGTGGCTCAGGTACGAAATTGATAATTTAAAATTGAGTTATCGGAATATGATAATAATGTTGAATAAATTTAGTAAAGTGCCAGTTTTTTTCTTATATATTGTTATGGAAGAGAATGGAAGATTTTCTCAATCAAGTAAAGACTTGCTTTTTAATGCGTTTATTGTAGGACCTCCCTTTTAAAATTCATTGGTTGTTTCAATAGAATTGCAAGTTGTATTTTTACTTATTTCTGATTTTTTTTTTTTTTTATTTTAGTTAACGTGTCTTACAATATTTATAAGAACGCTACTCCAAGTGGAGCTTCTAGCAACCGATTTCTGATAACTCAAGCCATTATTTAGTAGGCGAAATTTTTACTGTGCTGTACCCATGTTCTGTAACTTTGGTGAGAACTTCTCGCATCGCAAATATGTGAAACAAAATATTCCATCGTTTCTCGAAAGTGAGAAAAATAGTGTCTGTAAGCATGTTGAAAACTATCAATAGATATTGCTTCGTTGCGTTATAAATGTCATAATATTCCACTCGAAGCCGATGTGAAATTGCAGACGTTGAGAACGGCAGTCTCACATATCGTTGACGGCGACCAAAATTTACTTAAATTTAAACATTTTCAGGGATGCGTCGGGACGGCTCCAAAAATACATCTGTGGCTCCACCAAATAATGTAAAGTGCGACTTAGATTTTTGTTGCTTTGAAATATTCGTATATTTTTTCAAAAATTTTAAAAGTAAAATAATAAAAAATTAAAAAGTGTTACTATTAAATCCATTTTTAATGTATTTTTGAGTGTTACAATTTCTTCTCTGTCCGTTTGTATTCGTGAGTTTCAAAACGGAAACTTTCTCATAAAAATTTAACAGACACACTTTTTCTGTTAATTTCCTTACGTGATAGCTTTTACTCGTCAAGAATTTTACAGACGCAGTTGAGTGAGAAAACAGTTGTTTGTTTGAATTAATGGCATTTTTGTTTAATTTCTCACATTTCAATCGAAAAGTCTCTAGAAGCACAAGTTGCAGAACATGGGCGCTGGTATACATAAATTTTAAGCATCATTTTAAGCCGTACAAACAAATAACCAATATTTTATCCATTTCAAGTTTAATTAAATTATATTAAAAAAAAATCTATTACCCCCAATTTCACGAAGTTCAACTTCAATTTACTTTTAGAAAAATAATCGAAGGTTGTAAATTCATCAACAGACAGCCTGCAAATTTTATTACTGCCCCTTACTTTCCACCAAAGTAATCAATTGGTATGCAATAAACGTTTTAATAAAATTCAAAAATGTTATTCAAAACAAAACATAAAATACGAGTTCAATAAAAAAATTTATGTTCCCCAAATAATAAAAAATAAGCCAACAGCAAAAACAACTGGGACATAAAATTCATTCATGCAAATTTTATAGACTTCTGTTTTTTGCTCTTTTGCAAAAGCTTTAAGAAATTTTTATGAATTATTTTTCTCCCAAAAATGCCTACAACGTATTATACGATTTTTGCAAGTACCCATATCTCGGCAAGGTAATTACAATTTATTTTTTGTTTTCCTGGAGATGCCTTTACTTTTGAAATTTTGCTTAGTCCAACTTAACTCCTGTTTGCAAGCACTACACTTTATTTTATTTCAGGATTGATGTAATTTTGCTTATTAATAGGGGGTCCAAGGAATTTAAATTCTACTAAATACTACGTCGAAATTTTAATTACTACGTCGCCATATTTTGTTTGTGTTAATTTATCTTTGTTTTGTCCTCGTTTATACACAGACCAATTTTAGCTAGATCTAGCCTGTTTTTTCAATAATGTCAGAGGAGCATCTGACTTTTGCTTCAGCGTTGCCATTTTAATCTAAAATGTTATTCATTAGGAGATTGAAAAGTTTGCACTATATACTGTCCCGTTTTCTAAGTCCTTTTAAGGAAGTAAATGGTTCGAAGTGTCAGTTTCAGGTCAAACATCTTTGAACGGTTTATGCACACAATATCTTCCTTTCGCTGTTAAAATTTTTTGAATTTTTGTTTTCTTTATGTGAATTTATGGGAATTTAGCACATTTAAAAGAAACCTTGTTAATTAATTTTTGAATCCCAAGAAAAACGTTGATAAGTAATATGCATGTGGCAGTGTAAATAAACTGAACTGGCAAAATAAAATAAAGTAATTTATTTTATTTTTGTTATTTCTTTACCCACTTACAACTACATTTAGAGTTGACAAAAAATCAACCAATTGTAGTCGGGACTGTTGTTGTAGTTTTTGTTAAAGTTTTGATATTGTTACAAGTAAAACTAAGGTTTATAATTCTTATCCACTTAACAGTTTTATTTGTATAATATCTCTAGCTTTTCTTAAATCTTTGGATGAAGTTTCCTGACTATCTGGCCTAAGCAACCAGTGAAATGCGCATAGGAATAGCTTGTCCCTTCAACAATGAATTTCAGTTTCTCAATAGTATGAAATGGGAATTTAGCACATTTAAAAGAAACCTTGACATTTAAGTAAGTTATGTTAGATAGGGCTTATAATAACTTACTTTTTTGAAAAAAAATATTATGTTATGGCTTTTTGGACGAATTAAAAAATAGTGTACACTCCTAAAACAATTCATGTTTAAGTTAAATAAATAAATATACTCTTGAATAAAATTAGTTTTTATAATACAAACTATCCATTTGGCACATTTGAAAAATTTCTTATATTAGCAAAAATAATCGCCCTAATCGTTGTTGGCGACTTTAAACTACGCCTGAGAATGTTTGGTAATAGATTAAAGGAAATAAGTTCACGTTCTCTTTAATATATTAGCAAACAGTCGCGGGCGTATTTTAAATTATCATTATAATTGATCATATTATTGTTAATTTTAATAATTTTTTGGTAAATTTTAAACAAATTTTGGTTATATATGCAATATTATTTATAATTTTGACCACGTTATGCTTAAACGAATAATCACAGTATGTTCCAAATTAACCAAAATCCCTGCGGGAAATTTGTGTCAATTGGTCCAAGCGACTGGTCCTGGGATTTGTGAAAATAGAACAAGTACAAAAAGAAAGGACTCATGACCAGTGAAAGAAGAACCAATCCCTTAACTGGTTTATAAGGAACAAAAAGGTAGAAAAAGTAATGAATTACAGAACAGTCTTCAGCGGTGATGTGACACATTTTTTGGTAATTTTTAAAATTTGGCTCTTAAATTTAATTCTCAGACTGGTTTTATTGAAATAATACTACATTGTATTTAAAAAATACTACATTTTAGTAACTGACACTAAGCAGGTTCATTGAGAATAGATCTGTGATTGGTCAAATGGTGTCAATTGACCCCCTCCAATGACAACCCCATGTAAAAGTGATAGGTCTTATTCATATAAAGTGTTAGAACTGGAACCGGTCAAAACCACCAAAGACCTATCACGGGACTACTTCAGTGTCAGTTCGCTTCCCTCTAGGGATGTGATCATTAGGGTAAGTGCTTTTTGCAATTTTTGCGAATATCAAATTCTTCATCGCACAGCCGTATAGACTGAAGTTTCCCCACCAAACGCGATAAAGTTTTGAAATTCAATTTTTCTGCTTAGTATAAACAATTAACATTTTGTTATTAAATTTTGAGTATTTTCTAATAGTTTCATGAATATAACAAGAACTTACCATATTATCGGAAGAAGGGCGTAAAAACAATCGCGATATTATGATTCTATTTCGCTGTTTTTTTAATAATCTTAATTTGAATGGCAAATGATAGATGTGGTGATATATGAGTTGCTTGGCGAATATTACATGAAACAGTGACAATATGTATAACTACGCTGCTGAAAACGAAACAAGCTGTTAAAGTTTTACAAGATATTTATCCATTATGTAAATCAACTCGCACTTTAAACTTAAAATTTATTTCATTAAACCCAAAAAAATTGCTTTAAATTTTTGTTATACATTTACTTATTTTATATATTTAAAAAATATAGTATATGGGCATTTCCATTTTGACATTTCGTGATATTTGTAGCACAAAATGTAAAAAAATTAAATGAAGAAGCCAAATTTGTAAAAAGGGTTTTTATATATACAAAGTAATGAAGTAGCACTATATTCAGAAAAAAATCACAGTAATCGAAGCTAAGGATTTGCAGATATAAGCAAAAATATGCGCTGGCGTGACGTTAAAAAAACGGAAATCGATTTTACTTGCATAACAAACTGAATAAAACTCCGAATTAAGCAAGATGTTTTGTATAAAACCTTTTTTAGTAAACTTTGGACTAATACAGATTTATTTTTTTAAGCTATAAAATTTATAAATCTTTGCTCCTTTTAAGGTAAATATGGGCATTTTCAGAGAAATTTCTACTTTTTTTAATGTAACGCCAGATTACAAATAAGGTTTTATTTTCGGACCCTGTTGTTCAATCGTTATCCCTTTTGTTACTAAATCTAGAGTTCGTTGCGCTTTACACCAAAATATAAAAAAGTAAACTGTACATATACAAATTTTTGAGAAAGAATTTAAAATATTTCTGGCGTTACGTTACAAAAAGTAGACTTTTCGCTGGAAATGCCCATATATAAACAATAAATGTACCATATATAACGTGTATGGAAATTAAAAAAAAAATTTTTTGAGGAGTTTTAGAAATTGCATTTGGTGCGGAAACTTTTTTGGCCAAAATGTGCTAAAAAAATTATTTTCATTATCAATACTAAGGGCTAAAAAATCACTGAGGGCTTAAACGTTGGTTTAGTTGAACTAAACTTGAATTTATATGTAGTTTAAACTCAACAACTATAAATCAGTGTCCCATGTATTATATGTTGTTAAAAAAATAACATGTGGCAGCACTACGATAAATCTTAGCAAATTCATATGGTCTGCATTGGTAGTTTAAACGCCCAATTTTATGCGTTTAAAAATGGTTTATCTCTTTGGTCATTTATAGATTTGTTGGTTTAAACACATTTTAAACCAAACAGAGAGTTTAACTCGCTCTGATTTTTTAGCCCTTAATTGCCTATCGCCTGGTGGGATAAAGAAATTTTGTCCAAAAAAACTCATTAACCTAGTGGTCATCTATAAGCATAGCATTGTTTTAATCAACCCAGTGTGTGTTTTTTCATAGGTAATGGCTGCAATGCAAGCACAAACTCAATGCAATTTATGGGATTTAGTCCATGTTAAACGACAGTTTTTGTACGGAAGCTTGTACGTATATCTATCTCAAACCATCCAAGTCGTACAAGATATTTTCCCCTAACACAGTACAGCATTTTTCAGGTGATTGATTCGGGACTCAATTCTGATAATTGGTTATGAAAGTAGACCCAAAACGAAGAACTTCTGCATCATGATTTTGGTCATGGCCCATCAAATAATAATATGAAAATTAATTTGAAGTTAGTAAGTATTGTATAGGGGAACTTGTCACGTTTTAGGCTCTTTTGTGTGTCATAACTCGAGAACCACTAGTTCGAATTAGCTGAAACAAATTGGAAAAAATTAAGAATTACAATTCCTTTAATCTGCTCACACAACGTTTCGCTACATAAGCAACAGTTTCGCAGTTATAAATAAATGCATGAAGAAAAAAAATATTTTTGCCCAAAAAATTAAAATTTTTTATTTTTAATTCATAAAAAATCCTTTGGAAAAAACATTGATGACTTTTTTTTTGATTCTTTATTTTGCATGAAATTATACATACATTCCGATTCATATTACAACTTTTCTTACACAGAAAATATGCGATTTTTATATCTTATCTATGCATGGAACCAAATTTAGAACATTTTCAATTATTTTCACTATCCATCCTCGTTGAAGTTGACGCTTGTAGTTCTGATGACCTTATTTTCTTCGTAGGTTGTTCATATTCATGTTCTGAGTCTGCATCATCATCCGAGATAGACGTAATATTCAAGGGCATGTTTTGTTCAGTGTGTCCACAAATTTTAAACTGCATAATTTTAGAACTCCACGAATAAACCTCCGCAAGCAATGCATCCAATTTTTTGCCTTTGAATCGTTTTTCCATTGGCATGGTCACCTGATGGAACCTCTCTTCTTGTTCGTCCAATTCCTGAGGTAATTGTGCCAAAAAGGTTTAATGGTGGAAATGCAAGAAATGTAATTTTAACGTCATGGATGCATTGATTTTTTCAAAATAATACAGCAAGTTGTCCACTCGTGTCTGTGTGTCATCTCGATGTACACGGTTCTTTCCTAAAACGCTTTCGATGACTTGTTTCAATTCGTCCCATGCACAGAGGTGGTTATAATGGTTCGAAAGCATAATTGTGAAAGATTCGCTTTTCATTAATTTTTGTATATCCGGTCCATTGAGAATACCGACTTGAAATATAAAAAAAACATTTACGAAAAAATTATTGGTAATGCGAATATATCGAAGTGAACAAATTTAGATATGACAATATTAAAATACTTACAACGATACGTACCTTTTCTAATTTAAGCTTCACTGAGTTTTGGAAAGATATCTTTGACTACCACTTCGATGAATTTCCCAGCTATTCCTAATTTCATGTGGAGCGATGGCAACAAAATATCATCTAGATCCTTTATCAAAGGTTGATTCCGTAATATTAATTGTTTCTCGAGCTCAGGAGTTCTTGCTTTCCAATCTTTACATTGATATTGATTTCCTGTGTATCGTGAATCCCAATTACAAAGGAAGCAGAAGTATTTTGGAAAACCGCCCTTTAATACAATGCCTTGTATTATGTTGACAACCCTTAGATCGCAACAAGTCTTCCATTTGTGTACATTGTAGTTGATTTTCTCCAAAATTTCGCCCAATGTTTCATACGTTTCCTTCATAGTTGTGCTGAATCCCAATGGAATGAATTTTTTTTTTGGTCGTTTTGTGCAATAGCACAGCTTTCAAACTTAAAACTAAACCATCGATGAAAAAACGCCAGTCGCCAGCGATATAATCCATTCCCAATTTTTTCACTGAACCTGGGATATCATGGGAGTAGGTGAACGTATTTGCACCACTTAAATCTGCTTCATCAAAATAATGACAATACGCTGTTTTGAATTCCTCAGTAATCAATTTTTTTCGATCCAGTTGGCCGTAACAAAGATTATCCAATTGTGGGCACTTGTTATTTTCCATATTTTATATGTTTTGTTGTTATTCACTTTTAAAAACCGGAGAAAAATTCACTTGTACTTCTCGCGTTCGTCGACATTTGTTAAATGACAAAAATCGATCAAATATCACCTATAAATACTACAAATATTTCAATATTTTATTGGCAGGTACTTATGAAATATGTTTTCGAAACGTTCCAAAACATGAGCATTCATAAATGTGGGTGCAATTTCTGTAAAACAATCGTTCAGGTAACTAACGGAAACCCCCAAATAATAAAAAAAGTGCACTTTCCTTTTTTCCTTTAAATTGACCACTCACATTTATTAACGCTTATTACTTTGCTACCGCAATCATTAAAATCAAATAACCTTTTGCTTATTACTTTTTTTTAATACTGAGAATCATAAAAAAATTCATCAATGTTTTTTCCAAAGAATTTTGTGGATATCTCGAGCAAATTTTTGAAATTCATACCTTCACTTAATTGGGAATAAAAGCGAAACGCGTTCGTCGATTTTTATGATTTATGTGTCATTTTGTTCATAGGTTATGCGACTTTACGTGAAATTAATGGGACTTGATACTTTTTTATACCGTTTTGGACTTTTTATGAATTAAAAATAAAAAATTTTAATTTTTTGGGTAAAAAATATTTTTTTTCTTCATACATTTATTTATAACTGCGAAACTGTTGCTTACGTAGCGAAACTTTGTATGAACAGATTAAAGGAATTGTAATTCTCAATTTTTTTCAGCTTATTCGGACTAGTGGTTCTCGAGTTATGACAAGAAAAGAGCCTAAAACGTGACAAATTCCCCTATACAATACTTACTAAATTCAAATTAATTTTTAAATTATTATTTGAGCTACCTCGACCAAACTAATGATGCCGAAGTTTTTCTTTTTGGGTCTTCTTTCATAAACAATTATAAAAATTGAGTCCCGAATAAATCACCTGACAAATGTTGTACTGAGTTATTTTATACCAAAATATCCACCAGTACGTATAAGTACTACGTATTTCACAAGCAGCTAAAAAGTATGCAATAGAATTAGTTTATTTATTAATAAGCAAGTGAAATGGTTACTCTGGCGTATACTTTATATTTAAATGTAAATCTATTTCAAAACATTAGGGGAAACCGCACAATTTTTTTTGCTAAAATTATTTTCGAATAGTTTAAAAACGTAGCATTTTATTCTCGGGAACATGGGAAAAATAATAAAAAAAATGGGACCTTCTTTTAGTCCTCTACTGCAGCATCAATATTTTAAAAATTATATCATATCGAACAATTTGTGTAACATTTGGTGCAGCATTTAACATTTTGTATAGTTATTATAGCTCTTTAAACTCAAAATATCCAAATTTTACAACATTAAACATCAGATTTCCGACAAAGTTATGACCAAATTTTAAATTTCTAAGTTATTTTCATGTCTTAAATGAAAAAAGCATTTTATATATGCGCGTTTTAGCGATATTCACAAAAGATTAGCTGTTTTTTGTTGTTTTTGTTTGTATTCGAAAATTTCGAGGACAGGTTGATAAATAATTTCCACACTGCTAAAAAGATATCTTTCTATTCTTTCAGTTAATATCACAATTGTGTTAATCGGATAAAAATGTGTTGAGGCCAAAAATGTTAATATTTTGATATTTTGTAAAAACTCTCATTTGAAATTGCTCTATTAATACAAAAAAAAATATACTGTGTATATTTTTCGGGTTGTATTTCAAAGCGAAGTTAGTGACAATCATGATGTTTAAAATTTTTTAAAATTAAAAAGTTCAGTCATTAAGTGGAATTTTTTATTCACAAATTACTTTAATTCAGTTAAAAGCAAGGAAGCAAGCTAAAGGAGTACTGCAACGTGCATAAGGACAACATCCTTAAGATACATTAATAATTATTTTTTTAAGTTTTATTAAAAAATTCCAACTTTACCGATTATTTTCTGAGTTATAATTATTCTTTAGGAAATAAAATTATTTTTTAAGTTTTATTTATTCCACAGAAAATAAACGTTATTTACTGATTATTTTTTTATTCCTCAGAAATAAAAGTAATTTATTGAATTTTATTTTTTTGACCAAACTTATGATGCAGAAGTTTTTCTTTTTGGGTCTTCTTTCATAAACAATTATAAAAATTGAGTCCCGAATAAATCACCTGACAAATGTTGTACTGAGTTATTTTATGCCAAAATATCCACCAGTACGTATAAGTACTACGTATTTCACATGCAGCTAAAAAGTATGCAATAGAATTAGTTTATTTATTAATAAGCAAGTGAAATGGTTACTATGGCGTATACTTTATATTTAAATGTAAATCTATTTTAAAACATTAGGGGCAACCTTACAATTTTTTTTGCTAAAATTATTTTCGAATAGTATAAAAACGTAGCATTTTATTCTCGGGAACATGGGAAAAATAATATAAAAAAGGACCTTCTTTTAGTCCTCTACTGCAGCAGCAATATTCTAAAAATTATATCATATCGAACAATTTGTGAAACATTTGATGCAGCATTTAACATTTTGTATAGTTATTCTAGCTCTTTCAACTCAAAATATCCACAATTTTACAACATTAAACGTCAGATTTCCGACCAAATTTTAAATTTCTAAGTTATTGTAATGTCTTAAATGAAAAAAAGCATTTTCTAAGCTAATTTGAGGTCGCTGAATGTGAATATGAAATTCATTTAATTTTCTTTATCTGCGTTTCAGCAATATTCACAAAAGATTAGCTGTTTTAAGTTGTTTTTGTTTGTATTCGAAAATTTCGAGGACAGGTTGATAAATAATTTTTACGCTGCTAAAAAGATATCTTTCTATTCTTTCAGTCAATAAACAATTGCGTTAATCGGATAAAAATGTGTTGAGGCCAAAAATGTTAATTTTTTGACATTTTGTAAAAACTCTCATTTGAAATTGCTCTATTAATACAAAAAAAATATACTGTGTATATTTTTCGGGTTGTTTTTCAAAGCGAAGTTAGTGACAATCATGATATATAAAATTTTTAAAAAATTAAAAAGTTCAGTCATTAAGTGGAAACTTTTTATTCACAAATTACTTTAATTCCGTTAAAAGCAAGGAAGCAAGCTAAAGGAGCAGTGCAACGTGCATAAGGAATACATCCTTAAGATACATTAATAATTATTTTTTTAAGTTTTATTAAAAAATTCCAACTTTACCGATTATTTTCTGAGTTATAATTATTCTTTAAGAAATAAGAATATATATTTTTCTCAATTTTGAGAAAAATCCAAGAGTTTTTCATTAAAAATGATTCATAAGATCTTAAAAAACAATAACTTGCCGATCCCTTGACCTGGAGATTGTCCGATGCCTCCAAAGTTGAGTGTATCCATATGGATACAATATAGCGAAAGGGTTAAATACGTATTTTGTGCTAATTTATTTTTATTATAGACTTTTAAAATTTATTGAAAGTTATTTGTTTATGGGCAACTTGACATCATTGTTTTATTTAATTTATAAACGCAATACTTCTCATTAGAGGTTTTGGCATTAAGTGCAGTGTAGTGCGACTTGAAGGCTAGCATAGTTTTAATAAAATTGCTTCTATATTCTTTACAAAAAAAAAAAAAAACATTTTTTATTTATGAAAGGTCCTCCCTGATAAACCGCATATACCACTTGCTAAAATTAAGTACAGAATTAAAAACTGCCAACATTTTAACCCACCAAAAAAGTTTGTGAAAAACCATAAAAAACAAATAGAAAAAGTTTCAACCATTTTAATATTGATCAAGTTACCCCCAGAAAAACCAACATGAACATAGCCCAGCAAAAAAAAAATTAATAAATAATACAAAATAATGCTTTAAGGATCAAAACTGTAAAAAGAAAAAAATTGTTTATTCTTTAAAAACAGGAAGGGTTATTTTGTGTCCTGAAACAAACATTAAAAGGTAAACAAAAGGGAAATAAACAGGCACCTAAAACATTGATTCATTTATTTATTTGTTTCATATATTTTTTCAAGTTAACTTTTATTGTTATTTGTAAATTTTAATTTGTAACGGTTTTAAGATATGAACTCATGAAACTAATCAGAAATATTGAAGGTTGTAGTGTGAAGTAAAAAAGTTAAAACTGTTAAAACATGACTTCCTTTGGCTAAAACTATTTTAGGATCAATTTCTTTACCGATTCTTATAAAGCTTTGCAGATTTATGCGCTACCGTTGGCAGCTTAAATAAATAACTAGAAAATTGGTCAATGCCACGAACAATCAAAGTTAATATTGTTTGTAAGCTTCTTCTACTTAATGGAATCTTATTAAACTTTTTGCACACATTGAGCTCCGCTAAAATATATTGTTAGAAAAATTGGCACGCCCATTCAAAGAAGTTATATACCCCAACCGTGAATAAAAATTCCTTAAGTGTTTTTCCCTTTTGCCATTTTTACAATTGAATTAACACAGGAACAATGGAAAAAGGGAAAAAATTCCCCAGGAATTTTTATTCACGATAGGGGTGATTATTTCTCTATTACTTCTACCTTATTGAAACTTGGTAAACACTTAAGGTTCCCGAGAAAATGCATTATTCTGACTAGGAAAGTGGGAAGTGCCTCAACCATTATAGGAAATCCTCTCTTTTCATGCACTTTCACTTCGAAGAATGCAAATTTTGAGATAAAATATGGAAAAACCTTGAACTGACTATTTTGCCGTTTGTTGAGCTCAACAGTTGTCAACGGTTTTGTAACTGTTGATCTCAACACTTACGTCTGTGTCCTCTAATTTTGGATAATTTTTCACGTTCAATGTTTGTGTGCATTATTAACCTTTGTCCGGCGGAAGAGGTACAATTGTACCTTTTTCGTTTTTAAATTGCAATAACTTTTTTTTTGTTAATACTAGATATCTAAAATTTTCTGACATCTCTAAACTTTTATTACGGATTACATATTTGAAATTAAAAAAAAAAGATTTTGATTATATCATACCGAAATAAGTCTTTTTTGACTTGATATCCCTAAAAGGCTGAAGGGGTACAATTGTACCTTCATATAAGTCGTAAGAAAAAACAAGAATATAATTGCAAAAAATGTATACATGTGTACATACGTAAAATAAGTTTTTTTTAGCCACGGGCCTGTTCTATCATTTGTTTATTAAATAAGAACAGAATAATTTAATAATATTAATAGGAAAGCCGTGTTAAGTATATAAGGGTACCCATTGTACCCATACCGCCTTTTAACGTTGTAAAATTTTTCCGCTGGACAAAGGTTAAGTTATACATTGCTTCTGGAATAATTTAGGATATTCCTCTTCGTTAAATATTTTTGGCCATATGGACTTGAATAATTGTGTTGTTATTGTATATTCACGGCAATAATGTTGCTAAAACATTGCTTCTGGTAACGCTGGCTTTAAATAATTTTTTTACTACAATCTGCCACAAATCTTTTGAATTGTGCTATTTACCCGTCGAATGGAGAAAATCGATTATTATCCCTTTGTTTAAAAGTGGCAATAAATTTGATGTTGCAAACTATAGATTAATTGCTTAGCTGAATGCTATTCCTAAACTCTTAGGGCCTGTTCGTCGATAACGAATGAAGACTTCGTTCGCTTAAATAACATTTAAAACAAAAACAAATTATAAAATATTGTTTTTGTTTTACATGTAAATGAAGCGAACGAAACCTTCATTCGTAATCGACAAACCGGCCATTAATAAAAATTTTAGCCGACAGATTTTCACACCAAATTTCTTCGCTGTTATCTCCTTGTCAACATGTACTTTGCAAGTCGCGTTCAACGACAACTAATATTCTGGAACTTACTACTATGGTAAATGATGGATTTTTAAAAAAAACATGCTAACGGATATAATTTGCACGAATTTCAGTAAAGTCTTTGACAAAGTGAACCATGAAATGTTACTATGCCAACTATCACTAATGGGATTAAGTTGAACAGCATGCAAATGATGTCAAAATATTCAAGAGCGTTAACGACTCTAATCAACAACTTTTACTACAGTCTGATATTGATAAATTTTGCCAGTGGTGTACAGTTAATTAAATGGACCTTAATAATAAATAAAGTAAACGTATGGCATTCTACAGAACTTACAAATTAGATTCTCGCTGTTAATGGAATAATTCTTGAAAAAGTGGACAGCATAACTGATCTTGGCTTTTTGTAGGATCATATTTTAAATTTCCGTAATCATTTTGCGTTAACTGTTAACAAAGCTAATGGTCTTCTTGGTTTTATGAAACGGTGGTCTAGAGAATTTGCTGACCCTGATGTCACGAAACAACTTTATACATCTTTGGTTCGGCCAATTCTTGAATATGGATCCGTTGTATGGGATCCTTACTATTCCATTCATATAAATAGTATTGAATCGATACAAAAGAAATTTTTGATTTTTTTGATTACGTGGCCTTGTTTGGAATTCGTTTGTTCTGCCATCGTATGTTGATAGACTTGCTCTTTTTAAGCTGCCAACTTTAAAAAGCTGCCGTGTTATGCTGAGTATATCTTTTCTACTTTGATTGATTCATGGTGAAGTTGATTCTACGTTCCTACTTAGTAAAATTAACTTTTGGGTTCCAAATAGGCCAACTTGTAACTTTCAGGCCATCAGGCATAACTACTACAAATCCGTTTATGCTAATAATGACTCTTTTCGTCGCATTTGTGAACATTTTAATTTAATTTTATCATATTAAAGATATTTCTGAAAGCAATGATATTTAAAAAAGAAAACTAATTTTGTATTTAAATAGTTAATGTATTCACACCTGTATTACATTTTTTAGTATGTAATGTTTTATAATCTATAGACCAAATAAAGTCGTAAATAAAAAACAATGTAGCTAAGCATTGTTTCTGGCAACACTGGCTTTTTGAATAATTTCGAATCATGATAAGCCTTGAAGGTACTCTGTTGAAATGAAAGAAAAATTTTCAGCTACACACAGAAAAAATACCAATGTAAAATAAACATGGAAAAATGTTGATTGAGAATCATAGTAAATTTCTGCAAAAGTATGCCCTTTATTTAAATGTATCATTGTTTCATATTAATTTTAAATGAAAAATATTAAAATAGTGTTTAATCACGTTTATTAAATATTATTCACTGTTAAAAAAAATTTAAAACAAATATTAAAATATAAATAAATATGGATTCAATATTAAATCCATAAAAACCTGTTTTATATTAAAATCAAAACATGAATACATAGTTAAGTATGTTAATTTTTTTATTTTCGTTCTTAAAATATGTTATAAAAAGAAGACAATTCCCGTATTCTTTTAATTAAAATTATTAAGTTAAATAGTACATCAAGTTTTCAAAGAAGAATGATGACAAAACCATACCGGGCCATTCTGCTGATTGATCTGTTAACAAAGGAGACTACAAAATAAGTTAACATGTGTTACAGGGATAAGTATTTTGAATTATTCTTAAATAAATGCATATGTTATCTCTGAAGCTTCTTCACACTGTTATAACACACTCAACCCAATTAGTTTCTACATGAAATTCACGTTGTTTCAACTTGAAATAACTTTCAGTCAACGTGATTCGGATTGTTATTTCAATATAAATGACATTTTGCTCTAACTTTACTGCAATGTTAAATTAACATGAATTATAGTTATTTTAAAAGAACAAAATGTTGTTCGCAAGTAATTATAAAATCAGGTTGAATTAACATGAAAAACGTATGAAGCAAAATCACCACCGAAAAATTTTAAATCAACCTGGTTTTCGACATTTTTAACTTGATTTTTTTCTGCATGTACATTTATTATTTTAACGAAAAATTTGACATGTATCAATGTTACCTACCTATCATGCGAGTTTGCCTAATTTGAGGTTTTTATGTGTTCTTGTAATATGCGACATTTTTTTTTGCGTATGTAAACAACGTTTTTACAAAAAATTAAAGTCTAATCTGCCAAATTTAAATTTTTTAAAGAGGCGTTTGGTATAAGTCAAAAAAATATACTAAATTTACTTCCGAGCTAAAAAATAATTTCAGATATCTTCAGTAGAATCGTATGCCGATTCTTTTCTTAGAATTTATTAACCCTCTTACTCTCATTTAAAGCTCTCATTTTAAGGGGTAATTTTTGTCCTTTTTCCCAACTCTTACACAAAAGTTTACTAAAACGGCACTTTGAAATGTTAAAATGGGTTAAAATGTGCTACAAATATTTTCTGCATCAAATTTCACTAGAGGTCTTCTATGACCAAAAGTTAGTGCAATGTATCTAAAACGAGTTCTCGAAATTTCGGGCTTTAAAATTTTTAAATTTCTTGAAAAGGCTTTTGGTACAAGTCAAATAAAATATACTAAATGTACTTCTGACCTAAAAGACTATTTTAGATGTCTTCGATAGAATTATATGGCGATTCATTTCATAAAATATATTAACCCTCTAACACTCATTTCAAGGGTTAATTTTTGCCCTTTTTAACTTCTACCCTTAAACGGCACGCTAGAGAGTTAACATATTTTGCTGGATTTCGATCCCAAACTGATTAGAATAACTACAAGCTATTTGACACTTAGCTTGTTCATTTCTTTTCAGTTTACTTGTACTTATTTTTATAAGCTGAACATTATTGCTGATATGACGTAGTTACGGAGAAACACTTTATTTTCAAAAGCTGAATACGCTATCTTAGTTTCTTTGTTTCATGACTAATAATAATGATATTTAAGTTTGCATAAAATTCGGAAAAACCGAATATTCCTACTTGTTTTACATTTAGTAGTTTTGGCGGCTTAAAATTTTTTGACTATTTATGTATTTTAAGCGATATAAGTCTTCTTGTAAACTTCTTTAAAAGTAATTTTTTTTAAATTTGTTGATAATTTATAAAACTCAAATTTTTTTTAACTGCCCGAAGGCTAAAATTCATTAAATTTTTTGTATCTACCATTTGGAAGGGAGAAGGCGTAAATATTTTTCGTTAATGTTTTATCAGAAAAACACTTTATTTGTAAACTCCCTAAAGCTTTTTTGATTAAAAATAACTGAATCACAATTTAAACAAATATTTAACTAAAATTGTTGGTTTTTTCTTTTTTAAATTCCACTATAACGATAATGCAAAACAGAATTTAAACAATATTTAAAGAAGCTGGTAATACAAAAAGTCATTAAAAAACTCGATTGAGTTTTTATTTTATTTCTTTATTCTCAGCTGTGAAACTTTGTATTTTTACTTTTTGTCGTTGCTTAAGATAATTGACTTAATCTTCGATAATCATTGAATATGCAAATTAAAGACAATTTAAATAAATACTGGGAAACAGGAAAAGGAACAGAAAAATAAATGTATATTGTTTGGTTTTCCTTTTGCAAAAGAAAAGAGAGGGAGAATTGCATTTTTTTTTAAATTCGAAAATAAATTCGATTATGTTTTTTACGTTTGAAAATATGTACAATTGACATTATTTAAAGATCTGTCGTTGAATGTGTAATAGCAAGCATGTGAATGTAGTTGGAATTCAGAGTCAAACATGTTTCTTATTGACACTGTATCGTGCTGATTTGAATAAAATGGGAAATGCAAAACTTGACGTTTCAATTTGAATGTAAAAAAAGTTTCTTACCCAACGAATATTTTATTGAAATAATGATCTAAAACTCGGAATCAGTAAAAAAATATATGAATTTTACCAATATTGAAAGAATTTTTTTGTAATACAGATGTTGGGAAGTATTAAGATGTTGCTGTTATAAAGGCTTATATCAGGGCAATTAATAGAGAATATGTCTTATTGTTAATGTCTTACTAAGATGGTCAAATATAGACCGATTTAATTAGAATTTTGTAAGATGATTTAAGCTGCAAACATTTTTTTGGAGCAAATTGAGTTTAAATAACAACATTAAAAGATTCTTAATGGGCTCATAGACTTTTTTCCGAAACTAAGTTTATATGCGATTGTCACCATTCGTTTTATTCTTAAAACAGGTAAAATGTATGTACAAAAATTCATAATTTACGATCTCTTAAATTGCGACATGTACTTCGTGTACAAGGTTTACATAGACAACAAGACGGATGGACATGGTAAGATCGGTTCAGAAAGTAATTGTGAGTGGATCGGTGTGGACTAGAAGGGTCTACGACTAATATTTGTATTTGTTACACATATCAACCCAAAGGCTTTTTATCATCTCCACTATTACGTGTTGGTATAATAACAAATGTTTTAATACGTACTGCCAACATTATTACAATTTACTTTAAAATTTCGATTAGGCATTGATCGTTAAAAGAGTCCAATATACTATGGAAATAAAGAGCTCCAGTAAATTTTTTATTGTGTTCTCGAAAGACCCCTTTATCAACTTGCTTTCTGCATTTGTTAAACAAGCCATAGAATATTGGGTGATTTCAGAATTTTCAAGCAACTTTATCACAAATCCACCGTTCTACAACTTTGGCAGTGTAAATTAGAAGATTTTCGTGCTTGTTTACGATTTGTTCGAAATTGTGGAAACGCACGCAGTTAAAAATATGATGTATGATGTTCCTGTCAAGTGTGTCAAGTGAGTCAATAGTGCCATAGAAGAATATGTCTCCCCAGACGATACCTCCCCCTTCACAGATGTGTCTTCGTTGCAATGCTGTTTCTTCACTAAATAATGATTACACTGTGCTTGTTGCAAAAATAGAAAAACCGGGGTACGCTGAATCCAATGGTGCTTACCGTTTTTTTAGGTAAGCTCTTCTTTTCGAGATATACCGTTATTTTAAAAATGGAGGTGGTTGCACAACATATGTTCGCGTAACTCAAAAACGGTTTGGTTTATTAAAATTACTAAATAAAACCGAAATTCCGCAATAAAATTTCCGTTCAGAAAGGTCGTTTTAAAAATATTATTTATTTATTTATATAAAATAATTTTTTTTGTCAAAATGTTGAAATTTTTGATTTTTAAAAATTCATCAAAAATTGGACAATACACCTATGCTTCTAATTTTTTCCACACATCATCACCAAGTTGTTAGAAAACAAGCTACAAATGATAAAAATCAGTTACTAACTTTTGATTTTATTCACAAAAGTCGATTTAATTAATTAAAGAATTTCATAAAACGCAATATTTGTATGGGTGGCTACCGAAGAAGTGGCGATAAGGGGCAAATCTGTCTCGAGAAAATGTTAAGAACAAAAAATTAATTGAGGTCGGTCATACATATAATGCCCCTAGGGGCGATTCCTTGGTAGTTATATGGCCTTTTCTTCAATATATTTCTAGTCTGCATTGAACATTTTTTATGTGGCCCCCCTTACGGAATGGAGATATGATTTAGATGAAAAATAAAGTGAAGTTGGTCGTACATTTGACCCATCTAGGGCCATCCTAGGCGCTGCAGGGGTCAAATTGAAGAATTTCAACCATACAAATATGACCGTTTAATGAAATTCTTAAATGTTGTCCCTTCAGCGCCTAGGATGCCCCTAGATGGATAAAATGTGTGACCAACACCAATTTATTTTTGAAGTTGCAGAAACAAAAATTATTAAAGTTACCATAAGATTCTTCAATTCTCTACAGCCATACTAAATAAGTTGCTTGTGACCGAATTGAAACACTTTCTTGGTAATGGTGTGCGATGAGCTAAAAGGACGTCAATTTACCAATTACATTTCTTAAATTTAAATTATGAAATCAACAGCGTAGTAAACGATGTCAGTTCCTATTGTTCGTTTGCATTTTCAACTACAAACAACTGATTTGCGCACCACTAACAATTTTCAGGAAGACAAGTCGATCTACAATGCAAGTGATCAAAAACGCAACAGTTTTTATACATTTTTTTTTTACACACCAACAGTAAATATTTTTCTTAATTTAATTTTTTTAAATAACACCACTAATAAAGTTATAATAAACACAGAAAATATAAAAAATTTTCTCTAATCACCTAGTTGTTAGATTCAAGTAAACAATTTGATTTTGCACCCATTTCCAAAATGATTTATAGATTACTAAAAATTGTAAAAATTTAAAATTGTGAATATTTTTTTTTTTCAATAAAAAATATTTTCAATTTTTATTAAAAAAAAACTTTGCCGTTTCAAACAATCTGTTAATTGATTTGATTAAATAAAGCTCAGGTTTTGACACTTCACAACAATAATTCTACAAGTTAAAATTATTTTATTTTAAACAAAATAATCAATTAAGTTTTTTTGTTATTTAATTAATATTTTAATTAAAGCTTTATTTTAAAACACCTAAAATTTTAGTTAAACCAAAATTATATTTTTAATATTCTTTCGAAAAAAATATAAAATGATTCAATTATCTCATTAATAAGATTGAATACATTTTAAAAAAATTTTTTGAAATGATAAAAACTACTGATACTTTTTTCTGTGTAGTTTTCTAAAATATTTTTTATATTTTTTGGTTTGATTTTTGTTTACTTCTTTATTTTCAGTTTTGATCTGATTTGTTTGTCTTTTTTCCTATTATAATCCTGCGAAAATCTCAGAGTCAGAGTCTCTGGCGGGAATCGAAACTGCAACCCCCGCACTGATAGTCTAGCTCACTAATGATTAGCCACCACGGGAACTCGCTATTTTAATGTCATAATTTTTATGTTTTGCCGACTTTTATTTAGAAATTAGAATTTTATTTGTGAAATTGTTAATGTGGCAATAAATGACAATTAATAAATGAATGTCGTTAGAAACGTTAAACATGTCAACCTACAAGGCGATAGTTAGTGGGCCGCTTAATAGAACGATAATAAGTGACTTGTTGTCGTGCGCTTAAGTTGTCGATCGACGTCGTGAGTCAGGTTTTAATTGCAGTCTTTACTCACCCATTATTTTACATATTTGAATTTAAAACTTTGGGCTAAAACTTGTTAAAAGCTGCACCCAAGTTAAGAAAGATAGACCTTTAAGCACATAAAATACAATACACATTTCTGCATACATATCGCAAGCTTAACTCCAAAACATGTTAAGAAGAAAATGTGAGATTTCGAGGAAAAGCTCTTGTTGTTTACGGCCGATACAACATTCAGTTGTATCCAAAGTGCTTTTATAAGTATAACATTAAATTAGCTGATCAACACCAACATTTCACAGAATTTAGATTGGACAGTACTAAAACGTTAAAAAATAACAACATGCTTAGTCGACTTAGCATGATTTGAATTTCAGCTATCGATATGAAATTTGTGTAGTTGGGTTATTCCATGTCAAATCAACCATTTTGATTAATTATTGTTAGTTCATATTTAATATATGAAGATTTATGAAATAAATAATGAAGAAAAAAAAATCGACCAAGAGTGGGGCCCGACCCCTATCGATTTTAATAAAATTTGGTGAGAAGGTTCCTTTTATCCTATAAAGATCATATATAAACGAAAAAAAAATTAATATTTTTTTTTTTCGAAAGTTATGTCATATTCAAAATGTTATAATTTCGCCGAATTAGTCGAAGGTGTTGACAGTTTTTTTCTTCTATATCTCGAAAACTACTTTACATACGAAGATGATTTTAATGTCATTTTAAAGAGAATACTTGGGGCTACAAATCATATATTGAAATTACTAAAAAAAAAACGAAATTCCACAATAAATAATAAAGTGGGGTTGGTCATCGGAATTCTTGAGTAATTTTAAGACGATTTAGCCTTGTCCATCTGTCTGTTGAAATCACGGTCACTTTCGATGAACTCAGAAAAAAAAGAGAATAATTTTGGTGTCAAATTATTTCATTGTTCTCTTAAGAAGTTTTGAACTGTGAAAATAATAAGGAATGGTCCATAAGGACCAACAAATAAAAACGCGTTTTCTTTTCAGAAATTAGTGGTGATACATTTTATTCCAATTCATCCAGTGGTAATTTTATCAACATTATACAAACTGTTCTCAAGTTGTTATGAAATGTTTTAGCATAACCGCCTTTTTACGTGTGAAATATTAATTTAACCTTGAAACTGAACACTGATTTGAAATTAGTGCTTTAAAATCTTTTTATTCCATATATTTTTATTTAAAAAGATTTTTTTTGCCGACCAATCTTTATAAAAGCTGACCTCACAGTACTTCAAATCGTTGCAGTTTAAGGCATATTAAAGTCTATTCCAAAAAATCAAATAAAACTTTATTTCGCCTAATTGAAATAAAATATCAGCATTTGTTTTGGGGAATTGTGGCAACTAACAGTAGTTGAAAGTTCTCTGATCGGCATTCACTTGGGAATGGCCAGGAATGATTATTTTGCCTTATTGCTAAAACAACTCTCACCCCCAGCTTTAGGCTAGGTATTCCCTGGGCAATGGTTTCCGATACCCTTCAGAACTAGCTAACGTGAGAAGGCTTACTGTGTAACTTAATGGTCTAGATGACGTCTCAGGCAACTAGGTAATGATTATTCCCCAAACAATTCCCGGAAACTCAATAAGAAAAAATCAAACTAAAAAACAAACGATGACGAACCCCCGAAATGATTTAGGACTTCGCTTCGCTACACGCAACGTAAGAACACTCTATCAATCAGGGAAACTTGAGCAAGTTATTAGAGTTCTAAAAAGTATAATCTTGGTATGAACGAAGTGCGTTGGAACCAAACTGGTACGATAAAAACTGATGGTGGGCACCAACTGCTATGGCACCAACTTGGAGGTCAAATGAATACAGCATGTGTCCTGTCCGTCTTATTATATGGTTGCGAAACATGGCTTGTAACTGAAGAAATCAAGAAATTAAGATGCCACCAGATAAAACTTGGAATTTGTTGGCCTTATACAATTACAAATGCTCAACTGCTCGCCATAACATATTTTAAGGACATAAACTATGAAATCGGAAGACGTAAACTTGGCTGAATAAGGCACACACTTAGAAGAGAAGATAACAACATATGCCAAAGAGCGCTAACAAATAACCCCCAGGGTACAAGAAGACGAGGATGTCCAATAACTGTTGACGACGTTCAACATTAAACGAAATTAACAAGCTGCCGGATTTTAATGATAGGAAAATTGCTAATTTGACGGAACTGAAAAGTATTGCAAATACACGCTCCAGATGGAGATTTCCTATTGAAAGCCTATGCCCACAATGAGGTAGCTCTAAAATAAATTCGGAGCAAGGCTTATTATTATTATTTGTTTCAGAAATACTATAAGGTGTATTAAAGTGATATTTATGAGGAGATTTTAAATAAAAATTAAGAAAACTTGGTTTTTAAAAGTTTATAACTGCAGTCAGAATTAAAGAAAAGTTTAATTAAAACAAAATGTTTCCCACAGTTCCACAGTCGTGTTGTGTAACTATGTGATTGTTGAAAATATTAATATACCCAGCTAGCATTGCAAATCGTCTAGGAGTCTAATGGGAATCTCATAAAGAGTGTTTTTGATCGCTCATTTTTTAATTGTAGACGATTCCTCGCACGGGAGAAACTGTCACACGTGCTGATTCGTATGAGAGATTCTTCCATAGCACAACGAACTACGCTTATATTACCCATAAAGGGAATTGTTTATGATGCATTTAGAGATTATATAACGAGTCTTTCAAAAAGCATGCCAGGAGTCGTATGAGACTTATGCTGGGATTATTTTACAACTCGTGAAATACTCAGCCGTATAACTGCATAAACAAAAAAAACCTAAACATGGCGTATAAACAATTGTGTGGGAAATAATTAGGCAGCAGTACTGGTAACAAAGAAAATAAATATCATCTATTTGGGTTGGGCGACAATGAATTGTGTTACTGTAAGTTTTAAAATAAGCTTTCTGCACAAAGTCCTTTTCCATAAATCCTGATATTAACTTAAGATTATGTACACATTTTTGCATGTCATCGTACCATAACAACACCTACAAGGCCTCATCGATATTTCGATACATCAGCTGCTGATTAATGCCAACAGTAACAGAACAAGTATCCAAGAATGTATTCGCCTGACCAAAAGTGTCATTTCATCTTGAAATAAGATTTATGTAAAAAATATTTGTTTTAATGAATTTTTTTTCCTTAGAGTAAATCAATAGTGAGAATACAAAATTATAGAAAAAGAAATATTGCTGTTTCACCAAAAGGTATTTTTCAGTGGAACACATGTGACATTAAAAGTTTGAAAAAGAAATCTAACGTAGTCCTTAATTACACAAAACCTTTGCAATTGTTTTTTTTTTGTACTTTGCAGTAACACTGAAAAAAAAACATTGAGAATGATTTTGTCATATTATTAAGTATACCCAAACCGCAACAGTAGATAGGGTATTATATAGTTGTGCTGATGTGTGTAACACCTTTAAATATTGTTCTTAGACCCACCCTTTAGTATACCGATAGACTAAGAATCATTTTTTGAATCGATCGAACGAAGCCTGTGCAGACGTTGCGCGCAAAGAACAAATCGAAATATTGAGATATTTACTGAAACTTGGATCGTAGGTTTTAATTGCTACAATGACCAAGCCTATTGAAGATGGTGAGAATCGGTTTATTACTTTATATAGCTCCGTACAAACTCGTTTCCGGTAGAGAGTCATTGTACCCATAAGCCTTCTTATTATGTTGGGATTTAAACTAAATTTGATTGAAAAATATCTTAGTTCCACTTAAATAATCTGACCAAAATTTAGTGGAACTTTCCTTGTAAATGTCGTTATGGCCTTTATTTCTAGTGCAAAAAAGGAAAAGTGCTTAGGTCGTCTTAGGCATAGTTTGACTTTTCAATTATTTTGTACCAGTTTTTAGAATGTTATCATTTTTTTTTTGCCTATTGTTTCCGAATCCAATCGCATTTGGAAAAAACTAAGTTTAATTCCGATCTGTGACATTAGGATTACTAAGGAATAAAAACTTTAAAAAATATAACCGCAGAGAAGTGATGATTATCCCTAGAGGGAAGCGAACTGACACTGAAGTAGTCCCGTGATAGGTCTTGGGTGGTAGGGACCGGTTCCAGTTCTAATACTTTATATGAATAAGACCTATCACTTTTACATGGGGTTGTCATTGGAGGGGGTCAATTGACACTATTTGACCAATCACAGACCTATTCTCAATGAACCTGCTTAGTGTCAGTTACTAAAATGTAGTATTATTTAAATACAATGTAGTATTATTTCAATAAAACTAGTCCAAGAATTAAATTTAAGAGCAAAATTTTAGAAATTACCATAAAAATGTGTCACATCACCGCTGAAGACTGTTCTGTAATTCCCCTGCGGGAAATTTGTGTCAATTGGTCCAAGCGACTGGTCCTGGGATTTGTGAAAATAGAACAAGTACAAAAAGAAGGGACTCATGACCAGTGAAAGAAGAACCAATCCCTTAACTGGTTTATAAAGAACAAAACGGTAGAAAAAGTAATGAATTACAGAACAGTTTTCAGCGGTGATGTGACACATTTTTTGGTAATTTCTAAAATTTGGCTCTTAAATTTAATTCTTGGACTAGTTTTATTGAAATAATACTACATTGTATTTAAATAATACTACATTTTAGTAACTGACACTAAGCAGGTTCATTGAGAATAGATCTGTGATTGGTCAAATGGTGTCAATTGACCCCCTCCAATGACAACCCCATGTAAAAGTGATAGGTCTTCTTCATATAAAGTGTTAGAACTGGAACCGGTCCCTACCACCAAAGACATATCACGGGACTACTTCAGTGTCAGTTCGCTTCCCTCTAGGGTCATTACTTTTTCTACCTTTTTGTTCTTTATAAACCAGCTAAGGGATTGGTTCTTCTTTCACTGGTCATGAGTCCTTTCTTTTTGCACTTGTTCTATTTTCACAAATCCCAGGACCAGTCGCATGGACCAATTGACACAAATTTCCCGCAGGGAACTTCTAACGTATTATAAAGGCCCACGAAATTCCATAATGCATATTCATACAGTGATTCATTACTTCCTCAAGGACTATGTTAAACAGTATTGGTGACAAAACACAGCCTTGACGAACACCTACGATTACTTTGATGGGTCTGCTTGCTGAACCCTCATGATGAATGAAACAAAGTGCGCTGTTGTATAGCTCCTTAACAGGCTTGCCAGTTTAGCACTTTTTGTGCTAGATTTAGCACATTTTTTTCTGAATTGGCACTAAGAATTTCGAAAAAAAAAAGTAATAAGTACTAGCTACGCACATTATAATAATTATTTAGCATTTTTAGCACTTTTTAGTAGGAAAATTTGCATAGCACAGTCGAATAGAGTGATATACATACATAAGTGTGACCCCAGTAAAAAATGTGCCCCAAAAGGAGCAGGTTTTATGTATGAATGCATGCCTCAAATCGCTTCAAACCTGCTGATAAGATGCCTGATTTTTGTATGGAGTGTTCCCGGTTTGGAGGACTATTTACTGCTGACAAAAAGCGCTTTTTTTTAACATGCCAACAAAGCACTCATAAAGCGCTTTTTTAGGGATAACTATATTTCCATATTCTTTGATTTTTTGCTTTTAATTGCTTAAATGCATTGTTTCAATAATTTTCGTAAACCATTATATATTTGTATTTTTTTCGCTTTAAAACCTCATCGTTGTCAGCACTAAAATAGCAGCTTTTTTCTATATTTTAATCTTTATCATTTACTGCTGTATAAAAGCTCTCTTATTGAAGCGCTCGATTATGCGCTTTTTCTCTAAAGTGCTTCAAAATACCCAAATTTTTTTTACTGGGACATGCAATACTTAAGCGGTTCATACACTTGCAATATTATTGTATCTGATATTCGCCATATTACTTCCATTTTGTCCTATATTATGCAATAAGTCGCACTATGTTTTCATTCATTCAATAAAAACATTGTACAATGTTGCCAACACATTTCACTATCTTTTCGTTGTGCAATAAAAATCAAAAGTATTTTGATTGGTACCAATATATTGTGCCATCATCGAATATCACATACACATTGGCGATATAATTGTACAATACGTAAAACTGAACAATGTTATTGTTAGTGTATGAGCCGCTTTATATGAATTGGCCAAAACTTTTAAATACCTTTAAAAATTATTAATTTCCCTTTAATAAAATTAGAGCAATGCCAGCACATTGTTATGGAATTCTCGCACATTTGTCTTTTATACTTGTTCCGGAATATCAAATGCAATTATTTGCTCTTTGTATGTGATGAAGTTTGGTTTTCTGATCATTAATAATTTCGCCACACTACAAATGAATGCGTTCTTAGGCATTTGGACAAAAAACCAACATCTATTCAGAAAGTTCAACGAGGCAACCTCCTATTGGACCGCAGACCTATTGGATAGACTTTTCTGCAAACTACAATAAAAACAGAACTATTAAGTTAAGTTGGGCAAAATTAGACAACGTCTGTTACCACACTTAACTATTGGTATATTAGGAAGATGAAAATAACATAATTGAAATTTTAAACAAAGTTATTACTGGGAATACACGTTTATTAAGTAATATATATTACAATGGGAGTAGATTTTCAAAAGAACGGTACACGGTTTAAAATTGCTTTCCTACAAAAGTAAAAAAAAATATACTTAAACACTTTTTCCTTATTGCCACAGATTAAGTGACAGAACCTTCACCGAAAATCAAAATATTCCGTTCTTAGGTCCTGAATTGAAGTAAAATCACTTAAAGACAAAAAATCTCATAAAGATAAATATATTAAGCAACGTAGGCTGACTACAAAGAATCTCTATTTGTGTTCGCCTACATTACTTTAGTATGCGGCTCTTTATTGATACGTGAGTGTACCAGCAGTACAAGAGCGGAAGGCGGAACGTTTTCTTCCGCTAAACTTTTACGCTGATATGCTATACCTAAACAAGAGCGTCAACGTTGTGCCATAAACAGTAGTGTTAACTTTCTTGTTTAATAAAACCCATTAATAAAAATAAAAATAAGAGAAAAACCCGCTAGATTGACAAAAAATAGCTAAATTGTCATTATTTATTAATAATAGCGGCCTACTTCACTAATAAACGCGCTGTCAAAATAGGATTTTCCAATTGTTAAGCGTTGACGCCGCGCTATTTTGGGATGCTTCATACAAATTGTATGGTCATGAGAATTTTTAACAGCTGGAAAACGCTTTCCGCTCTTGTTTAGGTATGGCTGTACGTCACATACAGTGCCACCGTTTCCGGGAGAGTAAAAGCTTTCTAGGTTTATGATTGGCACGTTGAACGTCAGTTAAAGATAACAAAATAATAAACGTTACAAAGAACTTTTGTATAAATCTTATAGCATAATCAAGGCTGTAACAATATAAGAAAAGAACAATGTACGAAAAATATTAACAATGATTGTGTTTAAATAAAAATAAAATAAATAATAACAACAAAAAGATAACAAAACAATTACAATATATATTTGCAAGAGACTTATTACTATCTCCACATTAAATATTGAACTAACAGTTTTCCGTGTCTGTTTAAAAATTAATTCTCCTCTCCTTTGGTATGTTAATTATATGGAGCATCTCTAAAGTATACCGTTTATTATATTTCGACTCTCTTTGTAATACCTCCACATTTTCTGCACAGTGGGATGCGTGTGCAGTTTTTTGTGTGTATATTTTATTAATGTTTAAATCTGATTTATGTCCAGCTAAACGTGTCTTAAGCTTATTTTTTGTAGTACCGACATAAACTTGATCGAATATGTCTTTATCATTTCCAGTACAACTTATCTTATATATTACGTAAGTGTTATCCAATTTGTCAAGATTACATTTGGTGTTTGAGAAAAGTTGTTTTAATGTATTCGTCGATGTGTGAGCAATCATACATTTCTCCTCATTATAAATTTCAGCATTTTTTATTTTTTCTGCGATACATGGTACATACGCCATTGACTTATATATTTTCGTTTTCTCTTTATGTTACCCAGGTGGTTTTTAATTCAAGTTTCTATTTTATTTTTAGGGAAAGAGTTTCTGGTAAGAATACATTTAATTTTTTCTTTATTGTGAGAATGGAACGACTCATCGCTAATGGAAAGGATCCTGTTGATTAGATTGTTGGCCGTATTCATTATTATCTTTTTTGGTTGACAAGAATTGAAATTAATAATTCTCCAGTATATTTTAATTATGTTTTCGCTTCTTATGACCAGGGTATCCAAGTATGGGAGTTTTCTGTTAACCTCCTCCTCCATTGTAAATTTAATGTTTTTGTGAAATGTGTTCAGTTGTTCTAAGGTCCTTTCTATTGCACTTATCTTTATAATTACAAATAGGTCGTCAACATATTTTGTCAATAATTTAGGTTTTTCGTCCAGATTATTCATACATGTTCCAAGGAGTTCCTCCATCAATGTATCTGCAACAATAGGTGATGCCTTTATATAATCCTTTATGCAAAATCTTAGAATTCTCAAAAATAGTTCCTTTGGCATATTTGTATGTTTCTCTATGTCAATTGGAAAAAGTGATACCACATCAAAGGAAACTAATTTTTCGTCCGTATCTATTGCACTGTTGTTTACCTTATTTCTAAATTGCACGGCATCCCTTACGTTGTAAACCGAAAATTCAGTAAGTTTTTTCAAAACATTTGTCAGCAATTTGCACAGCTCGCTAGAAGTCCATATATTCTAGGTGCAGTTGCCGCGTCATTTTTCAGTATTTTCTTTTCTATCACAGTTATATTATTGCACAAAAATAGTTCACCTACCAGGTCATGGTTCTTCTTCTTTAGTGATAATGTGGGATCTTTATTTGTCCACCTACATATATGTCATCATATAATTAAGGATATCCTTAATTCTAATATCATCATCCTTTTTCTCAATTGCTACTGTGGCATTACCATTATCCGCTTTTAATATAAGTATAGTATAGTGTATAAGTATAGTGTGCAAAAATATTCTAGTTTGTTCCACTGTACTTAGTATATAACCTTTTCTCCTATTTAGGTTTTGTTTGTTGATGTGATTTTCCAGCATTGAAGTGAACTATGTTCTAGCTGTCTCTTGATCTTCTTTGCAATCGTCTCCATCAGCAATCATTTTAAAAAGTCGGAATTTTTCTTCTCTCTTGGTATCGCATATTTCTCTCCTAGTGATAAAAGCCAGTGAGTCTCTTTAGGTATGTATGCAGGGTTGTTAGACTTTTTTCCTCAAAAATCGTCAAAAGTTTCAACAAAATTCGTCAAAATCATCACGAAAATTTAACAAAATCGTCTACAAAACGTCAAATATATAAATTTTACAAATTAAAGACAATTTATTGAATGGATTGGTTCGAAAATATAAATTTGTAGCAAGAAATTCAATTTATGATGAAGAAAGTGATATGGTTAAGTTTTATTATATGTGTTTTGTTAAGTGTGTATGTAGACCTTTTCACTTGTTAAATGTGTTATGTTTATATTGTTCGGCTTGAGGTCTGTTTATAAAATATAATAAAAATAAAAACTCTTGTTTTTGTTTTAATTTTTATTATTTATTTGTTCCAATATTTCGACCAACTTTGTTGGTCATCCTCAGGGAAATATTATGATCTAAAAATATTATACATTTTTAAAACATTTTTCTTAATTTAAATAACAAACAATTAATTTACTTAATATTTAATGCAGTGTTGTCCGATGTTGTCTTTTTAAGTTCTCTTCACTGACTGTCTAATAATTTTCTTTTGTTTATTAGTCTTGTGTTTGTTTATTGTATGACGATATATGTGAGCGCAATTATCGGTATCAGTTTTGTAGTTAATTCTCTTTTCGTTTGGTGTATTTATAATATGTAGCATCTCCTGCATGTATCGTTTAGTGTAATTATTCTCTCCCACAAGTATTCTCACCTTATCAAAGTCTGGTTGATGTCCCGTTTTTGCACAGTGGGCTGCTAATGCTGTTTTTTGTGTTAAAGGTTTGTCATTTGATTTTAAGTCGGATTTGTGCGATGATAATCTTGTCTCTAGTTTTGTCTTCGTTGTACCAACATATATCTTTTGGCATATGTCAGTATCGTCTCCCTTACATTTAAGCTGATATACTAGATTGGATTTATCTAGTTTGTCTATTCGGGATTTCATGTTATTAAACAATCTGTTCATTGTGTTGCTTGTTTTCATTGCTAGTAAGTAATTTTCTTTGTTGTATATGTCTGAATACTTCATCCTTTCTGACAGCCCAGGTATATATTCTATCGACCTATATATCTTTGGTGGTTCCTCCGTCCTTTGGTTGTCATTTGACCAAGGCTTATTAATAACATATTTTATCAAGCTGTTTATAGTTTTGTATGGAAAGTCGTTTTTTCGTAATATATGTTTTATCTTCTTCCTGTTTTCCTCGTGAAATTCTGTATTACTAGTATCTAGTACCCTTGTTATAAAGTTTGTCGCCGTGTTTATTATTATCCTTCTAGGATGTTTGGAATAATAATTAATAAGTCTACCAGATGCTTGGGGTTTTTGATACCAGTTTACTTTAATAATATTACTTTTTCTGATAATTAAAGAGTCTAAATATGGTAATTGATTGTCCTTTTCTTTCTCCAGTGTAAATTGTATTTGTTTGTTATATGAGTTAAGAGTCTTTAAAGTTTCCTCGACTCGATTTATTTTTAAAATTCCAAACAGGTCGTCTACATATTTTGTCATCATTCTTGGTTTATTCTCCATTTTATCAAGGGTCATGTTTAATAATTCTTCCATAATTATGTCTGCAATTATTGGAGAAATTGGAGAACCCATTGGCATTCCCTTATTTTGTTGGTAATAATTATCTTTATATTTAAAATATCTACAATCTATTATACAAAACTTCAATATATCCATAAATAACTCTTTTGGTATTTTTGTATGTTCCTCCAACAAATGCCATTTTCTTTCAATTGTTCGAATAGCAAGGTTAACAGGAATGCTAGGAAATAATGAAATTACGTCAAATGATATTAGAACTTCGTCATCTTCTATTCTTGTATTATCTATCTTACACTTAAACTGTTTTGCGTCTCTTACATTGTAAATGGAATTATTAGTCAAGTTTTTTAAAATGTCAATTATATGTTTACTCAAACCGTAAGATGGCGAGTTAATCGATGAACAGATAGGTCGTAATGGTCGTAATATTACGAAAAAACGACTTTCCATACAAAACTATAAACAGCTTGATAAAATATGTTATTAATAAGCCTTGGTCAAATGACAACCAAAGGACGGAGGAACCACCAAAGATATATAGGTCGATAGAATATATACCTGGGCTGTCAGAAAGGATGAAGTATTCAGACATATACAACAAAGAAAATTACTTACTAGCAATGAAAACAAGCAACACAATGAACAGATTGTTTAATAACATGAAATCCCGAATAGACAAACTAGATAAATCCAATCTAGTATATCAGCTTAAATGTAAGGGAGACGATACTGACATATGCCAAAAGATATATGTTGGTACAACGAAGACAAAACTAAAGACAAGATTATCATCGCACAAATCCGACTTAAAATCAAATGACAAACCTTTAACACAAAAAACAGCATTAGCAGCCCACTGTGCAAAAACGGGACATCAACCAGACTTTGATAAGGTGAGAATACTTGTGGGAGAGAATAATTACACTAAACGATACATGCAGGAGATGCTACATATTATAAATCAGGGGTTTCCATTTCTTTGCACAATTGTGCAAACCACTACAAACACATATTTTTATGCTCTTCAATTCAGTCGTCGGTGTGACTTCGACAAGTGTACATGTTTAGCGGATGCTATATTATTTTGTTTCAGCTTACACTCAAAAATATTGTGCGGTCAAAAATGCTTTAGGTAACATCCAATGCCTTGCGTGCAATATTTAGAGTCTAAATTTTAAGACTTAAATGCAGAGTAATATAACATTTCTATTTAATTTTAACATAATTTTAATTGTTGAAAATATTTAGCAGCAAAGCTAACGTAAATTTTATTAAGTAACTTTTTTAACAATAACATTTACTGCAACGTTTAAGCTAACGATATGTGTTTTGTTTGTGAAAAAAAATTCTTTGATACCTGTAAAAGGGTCCCTATTGCTTTCTTTAAAAAGACGTACCTAAATGCAGAAATTATTAAGAAAAAAAAAAAAGCCAAAAGAATTTGTTGGTATTTTGCTTGTAAAAATATTTTGGTTTCTGTACCAATCGCGTCGGTGGGTTTTTTCTTTCTTTGAAAACACTTTTCTTAAGTAAGTAGAAATATTTAAAAAACAAGTAAAAAAGTCTTGTTTTGCTACAATTTATGTGTAAATAACCTGTACACATAAAAGCAAATGTGACAGTAGGTAAAATGTTTGGGTAAGAAGATGTGTTTTATTGATGTATTAATGAAACTTTATTGTTTATTAATGAAACTTTATTGCTTACTTTTTTATGCTACAATTATTTGACCGAGCCCAAAGAGTTAAGGCTCAGTAAGTCTTTACTTTCTGTTCTGTTACGAACCAGCTGATTTGTTTTTGTTATTAAATAACCTGTGAAATTGATTAGTTGTTCTGTTCTGTTCTGTTGCGGTTCAGTTTGATAAAATCAAAAACTTGTAAAGTAACTGTAAGTGACCGCAAAATAAATAATAAAAAATACATTAATTAATTTCTTAAAATTTATGTGCATAAAAGTTATTGAAATAAAACAACGGATGGCGCAAAACAAATTTGTCACAAACTTTTACAATTTTGAAACAGAACGGCACGGAACAGAACAGAAACAGAAAGTAAAGACTAATTCTGCCTCTCTTTATTAGGCACTACTTACCTATGCGAACAAATTTTTTCGGATTTAAAATTTATTTGTTCCAAGCAACGTAATAAATTAAGTTTATCCCATTTGAAAAGCATTCTACTATTACGAAACTGCCATAAAAGTATAAATTTAGAAGATTTTATTTTATAACTTGTATAACACAAGGGAAAAAAATTAAAAATTTTTTGTGTTGCTAGAAACTTTGTAGCAGTTCTTTACCAATT
Source organism: Pollenia labialis (assembly GCA_949318255.1). Classification (NCBI taxonomy): domain Eukaryota; kingdom Metazoa; phylum Arthropoda; class Insecta; order Diptera; family Polleniidae; genus Pollenia; species Pollenia labialis. Next base: position 125,659,019 of record OX439141.1, read on the forward strand.
TAATGTTGCTGATTTTAAAACTGGACTTTTTTTCTATCAGCTGTGATTTGCGTGCAATATTTATTTTTTATGAACTTTTAAAACATAAAAATCTTTAATTTTTTACAATTGTTTGATAAGATATTTGAAACTGATTTAGAGTCAAAAAGCTTCCGAATAAAAAAAGTGTAGTTTTAAAATCAGCGACATTTCATTGGTAAAGAATTGCTACAAATTTTTTATCAACACAAAAAATTTTTAATTTTGTACCTTTGTGTTATACAACTTATAAAATATATTACTAACATTTTATTTCGGCTGTAAATAAATGCATTCTCTCAATTTGCTTACTCTCTGGTACTCACTAATACACAACCAAAAAAATTTTGGAAATCCCTGTTATAAATACACCAAACGAAAAGAGAATTAACTACAAAACTGATACCGATAATTGCGCTCACATATATCGTCATACAATAAACCAGGGGTTTCCATTTCTTTGCACAATTGTGCAAACCACTACAAACACATATTTTTATGCTCTTCAATTCAGTCGTCGGTGTGACTTCGACAAGTGTACATGTTTAGCGGATGCTATATTATTTTGTTTCAGCTTACACTCAAAAATATTGTGCGGTCAAAAATGCTTTTGGTAACATCCAATGCCTTGCGTGCAATATTTAGAGTCTAAATTTTAAGACTTAAATGCAGAGTAATATAACATTTCTATTTAATTTTAACATAATTTAAATTGTTGAAAATATTTAACAGCAAAGCTAACGTAAATTTTATTAAGTAACTTTTTTTTACAATAACATTTACTGCAACGTTTAAGCTAACGATATGTGTTTTGTTTGTAGAAAAAATTCTTTGATACCTGTAAAAGGGTCCCTTTTGCTTTCTTTAAAAAGACGTTCCTAAATGCAGAAATTATTAAGAAAAAAAAATAGCCAAAATAATTTGTTGGTATTTTGCTTGTAAAAATATTTTGGTTTCTGTACCAATCGCGTCGTTGGATTTTTTCTTTCTTTGAAAACCCTTTTCTTAAGTAAGTATAAATATTTAAAAAACAAGTAAAAAATTCTTGTTTTGCTACAATTTATGTGTAAATAACCTGTACACATAAAAGCAAATGTGACAGTAGGTAAAATGTTTGGGTAAGAAGATGTGTTTTATTGATGTATTAATTTTATTGCTTACTTTTTTATGCTACAATTATTTGACCGAGCCCAAAGAGTTTAGGCTCAGTAAGTCTTTACTTTCTGTTCTGTTACGAACCAGCTGATTTGTTTTTGTTATTAAAAAACCTGTGAAATTGATTAGTTGTTCTGTTCTGTTGCGGTTTAGTTTGATAAAATCAAGAACTTGTAAAGTAATTGTAAGTTACCGCAAAATAAATAATAAAAAATTCGTTAATTAAATTTTATTTCTTCAAATTTATGTGCATAAAAGTTATTGAAATAAAACAATGGATGGTGCAAAACTAATAAATTTGTCATAAATGGCTACAGTTGCTACAGAAAAAGAAACTTTTACAATTTTGAAACAGAACGGCACGGAACAGAACAGAAACAGAAAGTAAAGACTAATTCTGTCTTTAACCTTACTAATTTATGGTAATTATTAAACTTTGACCTGTTATAATGACTTTATACATTTTTGCAGGCAAACTCATGTGCACATTTGGTATTTTCTAAAAAGTTATGATATACCATTAGCTAGAATAAAAATGTATGCACAGATGTTTGAAGTATGAGCAACCCAACACCGTGAATACCATTTCTATCCTGAACTAAAAAAAAATTCATTGACGTGCCTCTCTTTATTCGGCACTACTTACCTATGCGAACAATTTTTTTCGGATTTAAAATTTATTTATTTTTTTTTTTTTTTTTTTTGTTCCAAGCAACGTAATAAATTAAGTTCATTCCATTTGAAAAGCATTCTACTATTATAAAACTGCCATAAAAGTATAAATTTAGAAGATTTTATTTTATAACTTGTATAACACAAGGGAAAAAAATTAAAAATTTTTTGTGTTGCTAGAAAATTTGTAGCAGTTCTTTACCAATTCAATGTCGCTGACTTTAAAACTGCACTTTTTTTCTATCAGCTGTGATTTGCGTGCAATATTTATTTTTTATGAATTTTTAAAACATAAAAATCTTTAATTTTTTACAATTGTTTGATAAGATATTTGAAACTGATTTATGCCCAATTTTCAGGATAGTATTTAAATCTATATTAAGTTAATTTTCATAACAAACTTAAATCGTATTTAAAACAGATTGTGTTTTTGAGTTTTATTTGAAAAGTCTTATTTAATTAAGATAAAAGTATGGTAGCACTACTAAATACAAAAAAAAAATATAAAAAAGAGTAATTATCTACAAGGTGGTCTGAAAAACAAGCTGACTGTTAATGCTTTGCCTGTTGTTGTTGTATTTTTGTGATATTCAGGCCACCTTGCTAAAATATTACAATGGAAACTTAAGTTGAAATTAAGTGTACCACATCGGTGACTTAAGTTTGATTTAAGTTTTTAGTGAAGAAAAGAATTTTGTATTTAAATCGATTTTAAAAATAAATGTGTTTTAATATCAATCCTGAAAACTGGGCATTAGAGTCAAAAAGCTTCCGAATAAAAAAAGTGTAGTTTTAAAATCAGCGGCATTGAATTGGTAAAGAATTGCTACAAATTTTTTATCAACACAAAAAATTTTTAATTTTGTGTTATACAACTTATAAAATATATTACTAACATTTTATTTCGGCTGTAAATAAATGCATTCTCTCAATTTGCTTACTCTCTGGTACTCACTAACACACAACCAAAAAAATTTTGGAAATCCCTGCAATAAACAAACACAAGACTAATAAACAAAAGAAAATTATTAGACAGTCAGTGAAGAGAACTTAAAAAGACAACATCGGACAACACTGCATTAAATATTAAGTAAATTAATTGTTTGTTATTTAAATTAAGAAAAATGTTTTAAAAATGTATAATATTTTTAGATCATAATATTTCCCTGAGGATGACCAACAAAGTTGGTCGAAATATTGGAACAACTAAATAATAAAAATTAAAACAAAAACAAGAGTTTTTATTTTTATTATATTTTATAAACAGACCTCAAGCCGAACAATATAAACATAACACGTTTTATTATATTTATTTCAGCAAGTGAGCTGAATATATTTATCATTTAAAAAGAAAACAATAGAAAAAATATATTTGCATAAATGCATAACAAAAATTTTTTAATTTCATTTATCCATATTCAGAAAAATATTAAATAATAAATAAAATCTCATTTGCTTTAAACTCGAGCTATTTTTAAATGATTAACTTTTAGCGCTATCTCTATTGCAAATTGTTTTTATTGTTAAAGGTGCTAAAAACCAAGGATTCTGTCTATATAAACAGTCTTTTTACCCGACTTAAAACGTTATATTACGTCCAATTTTAGTTCCAAACTAATACATTGTCTTCCCTTTGCACAGATATTTCTACACAGCTTCTTGTTAAGAACTAACTTCTTACTTTTTAACGCGCAACTATACTTAGAATAACTTACCTAACAGAATTAAATAGGATTTACCTTTTTACATACAAATAGAAAAAATCTTCACATGTGATTATGACTTCATCGAAAAATGCATTCGTATGTAGCGACGCAAATCGAAATCATAAAAACGCAAAGCGGATTTAACCAATTTTTTAAAAGCGGACCAAATAAAACACGCAAATTAGGGATCTAGTGTATATTTTTTGCAGTATCGATGGCATTTCTATAATTGTAGAAGTTGAATTACTAATGCTTCTAATGAAATCCACCTGGTTTGTGATGGGGGAGTAATTTTGTTGGTTAATTTCCAAAAATTTTTGTATATCGAAAAATTGATTTCTAAGTTTTGGACTGTTTTCAATATAATTGTAAATATTTTTGTGTGTTTTATCGATGCCAGAAAATCGTCAATCGGCATTTTACTGTATTTTCTTCAAAAATTGTCAAAATTACGAAAAATCGTCACATCTACAAACCCTGCTTGCCAGATTAAAGTGTTATAAAATTGATGCCAGATTAAAGTTTCAAGTAAATTTATTGACGGAATTAAATCGTCAAAACATAAGTGACTCTACACCAAAAATCGTCCATCGTCATTTTGGTAAATTCATCGAAAAAAATCGTCAAAATGACGTAAAATCGTCACATCTAACATCCCTGTATGTCTGTGCCCGTTTTGTTAACAAACCACTTGTCATTATACATAATGTCTAGCTCTTTTATTTGTTTTTCCCGTAAATTGTCAAATTTTTTTCTGTGATTGGTCTTTATGTTAATATGACTTTTCTTCATAAGTGTCTCTTCACTGTTCCAAAGTTGTGTTTTTTCGTCTGCCGTCAAATGTTCATTTATCTTCCTCTCCATTTCATCTACTTCGATGGTAGTATAATCAACAATTTCTTGCTTTTGTCTAATCAGTAAATTGAGTAATTTGCTATGAAAATTTTCTAATATTTATTTTAAGTACACAGTCGATTTTGTTGGGAATAGTCCGTTAGTGTTCGAAGATTCTGACAAGGTTTTTTGGTGAATTGACCAAAAAATTTGGTATAATACCCGTATTATTACATCTCATAAGAAATGTTATTGTAGACATCGCATTCAGTTAACGTTTCTTTCAAGATTTTCGTTTGTTAATAAAATTCGTGATGCTATGATGTTGATGTTTAATATTGTTATATACCATTTCTACGGCGTGCTCCCCGTAATTTATTAAATTAAATCTTATTATTTTTTCGAACTTTTTTTAATTAAAATAAAAAGTTTTTTCGAGCTTGAGGCCAATTATATTTTAAAAAATATATATATTATTTATTGAATTATTTGTTCCAATATTTACAATATAAGAAAACAACAATTTACGAAAAATATTAGCAAAGAAAAAAAGCATAATTTTATTGAGGTGACCCATGATTGGCCATGGGTCCCAAATATGGTACACTCTTAAAAATTCGGCTCTGTATTCTGTTTATACTTTCTTACTTGTTTTATATATTTTTTGCTTTTTAGCACGTACACTATTTTTAACGAAAGCAGCTAGAAAATAAAACAAAGGGAGTAAAAATTAAAAGTTTGGAGCAAAAACTTATCACCAAAGTGTTTATTGCTTGCGGTGGCAATATAGCAATTCAGTAACTCAATTTTAACAACATAGCTAAAAATTTCAATCAGGTGGCATCTTTGTTAATTAATTAGTATATTTAACAAGCACTGTCATCGAGTGCAAACAACTTCCCGCGTGGTACTACTTGAAGTTCTTTTGAAACTAATTAAACCCCATTAAGGTTTTCTAGTCCAGCGAAAATTACAAAAATTCGGAAAATTTACAAAAATAGCGAAAATTTTTAGCATATCAAACAAGCCATAAAATTGATTAAAAGTCGCTAAAACTTTAAGGAATCGCAAAAATTCGATAAAAATTGTTAAATTAGTGGAAATTTGCAAGCAGCGGCTATTTATTAAACATCGTTAAAGCTCTAAAGAACCACAGAAAAAATCGATTATATCGAGAATATGGCTAAAATTTATTTGAAATTTTTTAATATTTTGAACAAACCATTCAATTGATTTAAAGTCACTAAATCTATAAGAAATGGCAAAAATTCGGTAAGAATTATTTAATTAGGGGCAAAATTTGCTAACAGCGGCATGATAGGAAGTCTACTAATTATTTTTTGTGTAAAAAAGAAAACACTATTAGTGATTTCCATAAGCTGCATCTAAAATGTAATATTTTTATTGATTTTTATAAATACCCAAATAAATTCCCAAAAAGCCAATTTTTTTATAATTATTTTTGCAAAATAAATGTACACAATGTAAATTTTTAAAATGTAAATGTGGCTTTTATTTGCCAAAATTTTTGTTTGTTTTTTTTTTTTTTGAAAAATATGACAATTAGGCCTGTTCTGAAAATCACATTTTTTGAAAGTGAATTCAAATCACAAGAAAGGTGTTCTGGGCATATTATTTTGTGATTTTAAAACGTTCAGCTACATAAACAAATTTTTGAAATCACTTTGTTATTTTTGCGACTATTGTAAGTTGACCGTTATAATAAATTTCTTAAATAAAATAATCCATGTGTTGTTTATTAATGTTTTATGCAATAAGCGATTTTATTTACAACAAATCGTTTAAAATAAAGAAAATTCGATGAAACTACAAAATGATATTTGCTTTTGTGACTTCTGTTGTTATTTCAGGTTTGTTTTTTTAGTTGAATTAAAGTTCGCTTTTTTGCTAACAGCGGCATGAACGCAAAGTCTGATATTTATTAAAAATCGTAAAAGCTGCAAAGAATCACAGGGAAAAATCGCTTCTATCGCTAACATGGCTAAAATTCGCAAAAAATTGCAAACTTGAAAACTAACCCTAAAATCTATTTGAAATCTCTAAATGGATTAAAAAAACAAAATGTCGAAAAATAAAACAAAAAAAATTTGCACAATAAATTCGCGAAAAAATTTTATATTTCAAACAAGCCATAAAATTGATTAAAACTCCCTAAAACTGTTAGGAATGGCAAAGATTCGGTAAAAATTGCTAAATAGCGGAAATTCGCAAACATTTGCTAACAGCGGCATGATAGCAGAGTCTACTTTTTAAAATAAATCGTTAAATCTGAAAAGGATCCGAAAACTTACAGGCACAAATCGCTTCTATCGCGAACATGGCTAAAATTCGCAAAAAAAATACAAGATTTTAAACAACCTTAAAATTAATTTGACAACGCTAAATCGGTTAAAAAAACAAATTGTCGGAAAATAACATAAAAAGCGTTAAAAATTAGCTATAATTTTGAAAAAGAAACGTGTGCATGTGCTTTCGACAATTGAAAATCACACCGAAAAACACAAAAACGGTGTGATTTACAGAACACCACAAAATCACACGTGTGATTTTAAAAGCACATGTGATCTGAAATCACGTGATTTTCAGAACAGACCTGAATGTGAAATATTTTGCCGTTAAGTTAGCTTAAATACCAAATAAATAAATACCAAAGTCTTACATTTGTCTGCAGGGAAGAAACCAGAGTCGCAGCTTACTACCATTTGGCCTACCGGCCAAACTGACGTAAAGATAAAATATAGCAGTAAACGTTATTGTTTAAAAATGTACGGAATAAAATTCACGCTAACTTTGCTGTTAAATATTTTTAGCAATTAAATTATGTTAAAATTGAATAGAGAATCGCACTACAGGTAAAATTATGTCAACAATGAGATGACACAGATATGACGAATCGGAGTCAGTTAAAAAAAAATGGCATCAGTGCAATGACTCAGTAGCATCGAAGAAAGAACACACTAGGCTCAATTTAATGGCAGTTTGTCATTCGGATTGACTTAATTTAAAGTGAGATAATATGATTATTTACTAACCCGTTACACATGTTTGGGCATGATCGAAAATGCATCACTACGCCGATACAAAATGGTAATAATCTTGTTATCGTTTGACTATTATTTTTGTGGAGTATTTGACAATTTAAACATATATAAACATTTGAAATCACTGAAGCAGCGCAATGATGCATTTACAAACAAGGCATTTGTTTCACCTTTGTTGTATTCAGCCCTTTGTTGACAGAAGATCACTCGAGCACACCAGCAGTATGCCCGATATGGTTTTCGCAATCATTATATTATGAAAATGTTATGTATTTAACTTAATAATTTAAGCAAATAGAATATGGTAATTTTTGCTTCTTATTTTATTTTTCAAACATGAAAATAATCTTAATAATACAAAAAATGTGGCATCGAATTGATGTTACTGTATTCAAAGTATAGATGACGCATAAAATATGACAAAATTTTACGATGACGTCTTTGAATTGATGCCACTTTTTGCCAAATTGATTCCATTTGTAATAACATTGGTGTCACAATTCTGATGTTAAGGCATCATCAATATGAAG